>BMAW01078267.1:52717-62944 GCA_019974015.1 Nephila pilipes | reverse complement strand
ATGAAATGTAGATTAAATAATGAAATGTAGATTAAATAATGAAATGTAGACACTGATAAGAAATGGAGAAGTATGTCATCGGATATGAAATAAGCAACGGGGAACGTTTAAAAATACGATGTTTCACACTGTACGATAATTCGAAAGGAGTTCTCGACTTGGATGCACAATATAGTGACTAAAGATGATTCAAAGATATACCGGGGATTGTGTGAACAGTCTACGAACTTTAATAAAGGCGTGTAGTAAGTCTCCTCGAAGCAGGTTTATTGAACGGGCGAACTGGTTGCAACCTTTCTAGAAGCAATATGGTAGTTGGTCGGTGTTGGCAACGATGGATCAGGAAAGAGAGAATTAACCATCGTAGAAGTTCAAAGCGGCCTCACAAACAAAAATGAACAACAGTACTGCATAGTCACAAAAGCTACCACGTTTTCACCTACAAAGTCTTTAGCATCAATATGATACTTTTTACTTTAATCCAAGCATCCGGTAGTATCAAAAGAAACCATTCGGAGATGATTGACAGTCGCTGTACTCGGGATTCAACGGCTATTAATACGCCTGTCAATGACCAGACATAAACAGAGTCGAAATGGATTTCGTTGAGCGATCAAGATGGAATGTGTATTATAAGCGTTGTATAAACTTCAATCATTAAATCCCATTTCAATCTCAGAGAGAATGAACCTCGCAGAAGTGTATGGAGGCGAACCAGAAGTCCATTTTGCCATTGGTTGTCAAGTACATATGGCCATTACGAAACTTATGCAAGAATCTGGAACAATTGGTTAGGATTATGGATAATCTCCAGTTGTCCTTTTATACACTTTGACGGCTCGAAGTCAGTCCACGACCTTTTAACGCTAGTTATATTTATGCTATCAGCTCCACCAAGTGTCATTTATCAGCAAGACACTAGCAACAATGTCAGCAAGGATATGAGATATTCTTCTGACATGCCATTTCAACAGATAACTTGGAAATAGAACCTGTCTGGAACGTGTTTGCAAAACAACGCCACCTGCACCTGAATATTGTTCAGATAACTTTTCAAAAACAGTGATATTGAGAAAATAAATCGCAGATAACTGATTTAATAATGTGTCGTGTTATGATTTGTATAGTAGCCAGAATTAATCTTAGTTCTTACTTAAGTATAACATTTTTCATACCATAAATTCTCAATATAACGAATTTTTTCTCTGAATATTTAATAATTTCCTTACCTTCTAATACACTATAATCTTAGGGCTTCAATATCGTTGCTGGATTTCTTGTGAATGCATACGTTATTTTGTTTGCTTTTGTGATACAGTGTGTATACATAAATATGTTACGAAAACACAAAAATTAAACATGTTAACGTATATTCCATATAACATATAAACATATATTAACATATATTCAAACATATAAACATATATTCCAGAATTATTTTAGATGTCAAGGCAATAATTATATTTATTAATTCTTTTTTACAATCTCGATGTAACTCTAGCTATTCCATAAGATATTCTTAGTAATTTTTAACAAAAATATATCCTACAATTATATGGTGTGATATGATTTTCTGAAAATAAACTTTTAAAAATCTATTTTATACTCTAAGAGACTGAAGTAGTTAATAATCAAAAAATTAGTACAAAATAATGAATCCCAAAGGAAGCTAAATTAACAATATTTATTTTTATAACAATTGAAAAAGATTAAAATTTGAAAATTTATATTTTTTTTTATATTTAATTGTTTGTACTATGTATATTAATAGCCATTAAAAGACTTTTATATGAATTAAATATTTTATTTAATTTGAGGAAATTCAGATAATTGTATTGAACTATCTAAAATTTCAATTAATGTAAAACTTTAAAAAAAAAGATAAACATTTCATTAAACAATTGGAGGGAAAATACTTATTACAAATTGATAATTTTATTTACAGAATAGTGCATTAGATATTTATTCATGGAAATTTCGCAATAATTAGCACATTTTATTGGCACATTGATTTGATTGGCAATATTTGGTACATTTATTTGTACAAATGACAGACAAACAAACAAACATTCAAATTTATATATAAGATATCATGAAAATGAATTTTCTTTGTTTAAAATCGAAATGTAATCCAAAGAAATTTCTTTTATACTATTCCTTGATTATATTATAGATCCAATTGAAACACTCTTGTAAGAAACAAATATTAATACTCTGAACTTAATAAATGTAAGTATAGCTTTTTAACTCTTTATTCAAGTACTAAGAGATGGGGAAAGTTTATTTTCCTTTATTTTCTGAAAAACTATATTTTTTCAGTTTTAGAGTAATCATACGTCATCCGTCATTCAATTGTTTCTAAAATTTTACTGATATTTTATACATGAGAACAATCTTGGAAAGGCTCTTTGACCTGATCTGTACAGACCTAGTAAGAACAAAAGATGAACTATGACTTAGTTTCACTAAATCAAGCCAACAATGGAGACATTAAAACTGACGAAATGTCTTATGTATGCAACTTTACTTTTTACTTTGATTTTATTCGTAGTACCTACACACACACAAATATATACTTTTCAAATACAAAATCATATTAAATTAAAATAACTAACATATCCTCTATATATACACTGGATCATGAAAAATAATTCTTTATTTTTATTTATTTATTAGTTGAATACAAACATAAGGATTTACATAGTTTTCTTTCCATCTTTTTTCCTTCTTCAATTTAAATTCAAATCACAGTGATTGTGCTACTTACCTTAAGTTCTGTACTTAATATATTTTTATTATAGTAGAAATTGTATTATAAAAAATTCTTACTCTTAGAATCTTTTACATCCAACAGTTTAATTTTCCTTAATTAAATCAAGCAATCCCAAATAATAACCACGTAAAATACATTTTATGAACAAAAGATTAGGCATATTGGATAAGAAGTGTTATGTGATGCTAGAACTTAAGGCAAAAAACAGATATAAGTTTTTTATTTTTATATTTACTTTTTTAAGTAAGAACGTTAAATATCCAACAAATGTCTGGATGGTGATAATTTCAACCTGTAATTGCTGTTAATTATATTTTCAATATGACTTAAATGATTCATTTCACATTTCGTCATTTTGAACAGAAATCGGGTTGATAAGAAATCCAATAAAAAAATTTCTTTTAAAAGTAGATTCATATTTATTATAATAAAATTCCTTTTCGTATGTTGAATTACAAAAACAACATATGGTAATTTATCTCAAAATAAATACAAAACAATGCGTTTTGATGGCATAATTTTCAATATAAAATGATTGTTAAAACTAAACTAATGTGCTAGAAAAACAGATACAGGCCCATGTATGAAAATAACGGGAAAATTAAACTAATTTACTTAACTTCATAGAGTCAGCAACAACAAAAATGGTGTCTAAATGTTAAAACCAATTGGTAATAATATGAATAACGAAGGAAATCTTTACTAGGAATGGCGGATAACCTGATATCAGAATGCAAAACGGTAATAAGATTTAAAAAAAAAACAATATAAAAGAGCAATTACAATAATTTAAAATTATCCCAAAAATGAAATGAAAACTACGAAGAAGAGGAATTTCGAAGGAAAATTAAGCATAACAGGAATTTAAAATTTAGTAAGAAACAAATAAAATAAAAAACGTTATGCTGCAATTGAATAAGTTATGTGGTTACCTCTGACACGCAGGCACGTTCCCCAGTGATTTCTTATACTTGACATGAGATTACGGAGGAGCTGTGGGCGCAAAAAGTTCCAAATATCACGAAGCACTCTTCCTAGTTCTAGCTTTGGCAAGGTGCTTGGTAGTAGTGGATGGACTGCACGTTGTCGCCCAAGCATATCCCACACATTCTCTACAGAATTCATATCAGGGGAGTAAGCATGCATTAAAAACTTTCTGTTTAATGAAAGTTGCTGATCAGAATTGTAATGTGATAAGACACGTTATCATTCATAAATATGAAATCAGGACCTTAAACACTACTAAGCAGACAAACCTCAGAATTACATCCCTACATTTTCTAGCAGTGAGAAAAATTCCATCTGAAATATATAGAGATCTGTTCGGCCCATTCAGCATGGTGCCTGTCCACACCACGGCTTCCTTTGACTGAAAATGTTTTCTTTTCCTAATGTTTCGAAGATGGAAAACGAAGTCTACATTTTCACGATAACGTTACCTGATGAAAATTAGTATTCGATCTAAATCAAAAATTGTCACTAAACATCAAATTGGACCATTGTCACAAACTTTAGTATTGATATTTCAAACTCCAGGTTATTCGATCGCGTTTATGCGTAAATGTAAGAGGAAGGCTATCTATTACTTGTCTGGCATAGATACCAACAACACTAAGTCTTCTTTACATAGTTTGTATGGTAAGTCTCCCTCCTACAGCTGTTGTGAGTGCTGAACGAAATTTCTTGGCGCAATTGTCCTTTGACGTCACACAGGGTTTGCCAGATAATGATCTTGGGAAATATTTGAGGGTTTTGGCCAACCTAGTTCTGGTCGTTGGTGAACACTTTCCGCACTTAGAAACCTCTGTCACAGTCGTGAAATCACACTGAGGCACACTAAGTATTCTAAGAACTTCGGTTTGTGATCGCCCAGGCTCAAGTTTTCCAGCTATTCTTCGTACTGCAAACATATTCAATTGTCTTTTTTGTTCCATAATTCGTTCTGTTTAATCGTTAAAAATATTTATTCACACATGAACTGCACGAAAATCGTTTGAAATGCGTATGCCAAGTAAGCTGGTTTACATGTGTTCTGACGTTCGCAGATGTTTTACGTATGAAGATGTCAGTATTGGTTTTCAAGAAGACAAAGTTACACATTCAATAGATATTTTTTCATAAGTTATTTCGAACAAAATCACTATATACACTCAGAATTTTATTAATTATGCTTAACTTTTGGGCATCAGTGTATATATAATAATATATAGTTATATCAGCTTTCAGATTGTTTTATGTTACTACAATGACGGAGGATCATGATTTATGTGATTTTCATAAGCATTTAGCTATCAGATTGAGTGTGGTGGATGATAGTATATCCTAGTTAGAGATTAAAGTAGACTTTATTGCTAAACCATTACAAACTGTATTGCTAATATCCAAAAAATATCAACTTTTTAAGAGCAGAGTGGGAAGAAAAATGAGATCAAAATCATTTCGCGAAATAGACATACAACTATAATTCAAATTTTTGCATATTTCAGTTTGGAGTTATAAACAAGTGTCAGCGTATGAACTATAGAACAGTTCCACTTTAATACGAGCTTCCAAAATCGTAAGTCCACTCACATACCTTTGATGACTATAAGGCACAAATTATGTTTCTCCCCTAGGCTCACTAGATCCTCCATTGGACTACAGAAGACTAGAAACATATTATGCAGTCTGACGAATCACGTTATCAGTTGCATAAAGCTACTGAATGAGTATCGGTATGGAGAAAACATCTTAAAATCACGCATATCATAAGTCAACAACAAGCTGGTCCTAAAATCGGAACCATTAACATGGTAAGGAAACTGTGTAGTCGAATCGGTTATGTTAATGTATGTTAACGGTTACGTTATTACGAAGTTTCGTACATTTCCATTTGAACATCCCTTGTAGGACAATTCTATCAGGACCATACGGCTCCACATTCATCGGAAGTTGCTACCAAGTGTCTTCGGAAACACTCTTTTGACATCAGCACCTTTGATTGGCTATTTAAGTATCAACACGTGAACATTATTGTAGAAATCTTGAAGGTTTTCAACATTCTGTAGGGAACAGCTATCCGTCACTTCGTACCTCAACAGAATTGTGGAATGCACCTGTAAACTTCGCATACATAGCCTCCATGATACGTTAACTCAGTTCTACCCAAACGTTTTCCACTTAAGAGCATTTTTCGAATCAACGTTATTTTATGGTGCCCTACCTTTATTTCAAAGCATGACTAACCTTTAGAAGGAGATAAACATATTAGATTCCGAGACACCTTGTGAAGAAGTCATTGCTCTCTTGAGTGCCACAGAACACATTTTGGAAACAGGGCCTTAATACATTATTGCAGTCTACGCTTCGTGATGTAGAGGAAGTTTTCAGTACTCGGTATTGGAGGGTGACACGAAGTTGTTGAATGTTTCGATTTTTCTAACACTTAAGTGATTTTTCCTTCCAATTCTAATGACACATTTTGTACATTTTTAAATGCTTAACGTAATGACTATTTGTAATGTAGACTCTTAATGCCGTTGTATCCATCGCTTTTTTTACATTTTTGGAGTTAAATAAATTTTATTTAAAAAAAGAGAATTACTTAAGCTTGATTTTCTTCTGAAAAACTGAAACCCGATAATCCAGCGATTGCAGATTAAAAATAAGTAATTGTTAACTGTTAACATAACTTCGCTTTTATACCTTTATTAACAATCCATGTATAGTTTTCTTAAATTACTACTACGGCTTTTTCAATTGTCTTAAAGAGGCAATGAATATAAAGAAAATTCTTGAGATAAGAGAGACACTTGACGTTGTTTGAGTACTAAGATGTGCTTTAAATGGAAAATGTCCACAGAACAATAAAATCTGCATCATGGAATATTCAAAATAGAGATTTTATACTTACTTCTTGTAATATTAAATCATGCATCAGGTAAAATGTTCTAAACTTATGCTGAATTCATAAGCATTTACCTATATACAAGTATTTATATTTCCTTGAAACGATAGAAAAAAAAACACTACACTACCAATAAATCATTTATAAGTTTCGTACCATAGTATTCCAATTAAAGAACAAATACTTATCATAAATAAGAATTTTTTTTTTATTTTGAATTTATAATGGAAAGATTTAATTCAAGAAATTTCCATTACAAGAGAATTTTAAAAGATGTGAAGACTGTCGTGGTTTTGTCCAACGAAATATATACATGAAGTAACGATTAATTTTAAAATATTAATATATCAAACATAATGAACTTTAAAAAAAAGAGTGTATTAGGTAATGCAAAGCGTGTATTAGATAATGCAAAGCGTGTATTAGATAATGCAAAGCGTGTATTAGGTAATAATTTACATACGTTCAATATACACATATGTTTAAATATATAACGATATGTGAGCTGAAACACCTCAGAAAAAACTAAGACTTCAAGTTTGAAAAAGCATTTATAATAGTCTCGGTCTATTATCATCATTGTGGAAAGTTTTAGTTATTGTGTTATATTCATAAACCCTACAGTTTGCATTCCATTTACTGTATAAAAATTTACGCATAAAATACTTCATCATCCTAATTGTTTTGTTTCAGCTTTCATTTTTACACCCATTAAGAATATTTATCACGTACATGAACTCAGACAGGTGCATTTAACTTTATATAACGAAAGAAACCGATGTCATAGTAAATTTCTTTATATAACGCTTTCCTGAATTTATCACAATTATGGTAGAAAATTTTCTGTCATATTAATGTGCGTATATAAAACATGGCCTGCTTAACTTTACTAAAAAGAATATTTTAATAAAGAAATGACTCATCAGTATAATTACTATGCACTCCTTACATAATGGTCTTTTTATGTAAAATATATCATCATAATTTCATATTAATACGCAGAAATAAAAATCTTCAATCTTTAATCTATTTTTAAAAATGTTTTAATGCTACTTTCACATTAACATAAGAAATTTTAATCAAATTGTTATTTTTTTTTTACTTAATTCATAATAACTTTCGAAAATAATGTAGAATGAATTAGAATTTTTTTAAGAAATTCTTATTATAAGACATATAATTCTCATGAAAAGTGAGTTTTTAGGTAAGAAAATAAGCATCACAACTCAAAATACTTGTTGAATATCTTCAAGAAAATGAAATAGAGCTTTGAGAATTAAAAAAAAACCGTATTTAAGCATCTTATAAAAAATTTAAAGTACGAGCTTTAAAAATTAAAATGGATGCGTAATAATTTATTACTAATACGTTTATTTTCATTTTTCATGCCTGTTTTTTTTTCAGACGTTTCTCTTAACATTTTTATAAAAATTATCTAACAGAAATAAACTTTTTCGGCTTTGAATTTATCGCTGATCGTGCAGAGAAATATAGTGTAAACAAATGTAATTACATTTCTAAAGAACGAGTCACTTCCTTCTTCAAATATTACTTTTATAATACAAAAATATTTTTATCTAATAATGAATGTTTCTCTACGCGAAATATATGCATTACAGCAAACATTTTTTTATAAGTTCAAAATTTAGACAAAAACGAACATAAATCCTTTCTTCAGATAATTAAACTTCCAGAAAATGAATAAATATTTTATAATTTTTTTTTATCAAAAGAGTTATTTTTATTCTCCCACAGATTTCATATTTAATTTCCGCTCATGTTCCGAGTTGATTGCTTTTTGTGATAAATTATTTCTGGATTAAAAGAAATACACAAAAATTGGGAATTTGTAACTTTATTTTTCTTGAATAAATATATAAATAAAAGGAATTTATAAATAAAATGAGCTAGAATGTTTTTAATTATATGAAAAAAAAATTGATTCACTATTCCTTCAATGTTTAATGTGACAAAAATGAACTATTTTTTTTTCTCAAAGAACTTGCATAGAATAATATATGTGCAAATAAATTACAGGCTACTGACAAAAAACATATTTATTAAAATAATCAGAAAATTAATCTTTTGAGAGAACAATGCTTCATTTATTACAAATGTTTCTCTACGCAGTAAATTAAGATTTTAGAAATAAAATTCTTTTGAAATAAAAAAAAAGTCTTACAACTCAAACAAATTTAGTAATAATCATCTTAATGTTGATTATATTACATTATTTCTCAAAATAGCCATTGTTTCAAAACAATTTTACTTAAACGTATTTTCTTTAGCTCTCAAAAGAGGGATTTAATATATATATATATATATATATATATATATATATATATATATATACATCAATCAATAACTCGAGACTAATGAGAGATGGCGCTCGTAGTAAACCAGTAACTGTCTTTCTAGAGATATAAACGCTTTGCTTGAAGTGTCAAAAATTTATAGTCGATCGAGAGAAACAGCTGAGTTATCGAGGTTGAAAAGTCGATTTGTGTTTGCTTTAAAACGAAACCGAGTTTCGTGTTCTGGATAAACATTGTTTTAATGGAAAAACCATTGACAAAGCAAAACAATGGATTAAATGTTCCCGGACTCTTTTGTCCATCAAAAGCAACGATTTGTCGGATGGTTTGTCAAGTTTAAACGTGGTCAGCCGATATGAAATGACGCGGAACCTCAGAGTGAACCATGGTAAGCCGTTACACCGGAAAATGTGATTGAAGTGGACAAGAAATTATAATGAAGATCGTAAAGTGAAACCGTGAGAATTGCTGAAATGACACAGGATATCATGAATGTAATTAGCAGAAAAGGTTTTTGTGAAATTAGAGTGAAAAGTTTTTCTTTCAAGATTGGCGTCCAAAGATTACTTGATGGTAACAAAACAGCAACAGTCGATGATCTCAAAGTGCTGTTTATCGGATTACCGCAAGCAAAAAAGATATCTTGCGAAAAAAAAAAAATTAAAAGAAAAAAAATTGGGGGGAAATTTGGAAAAGCGTGTGAACGATTGGTGTATCCGCCTAAAGCGATTAACAAAGGTGTTATATTGATGAATAAAAAAAAAATTTGCAAAAAAAAATGTGTTTTTCAATGTTAGAGTCTCGAGTTGACAGATTGATGCATTATACTTCCAAAATCATTTCAATTAAATAGCTTATATATAAAGCACTAAATATACGAGACTATTTTTTAAAAGATCCGATTGATCGTAGAATAAGAACTCCAGAAATTGAAAATCCGATGACGCTGGGCGCAAATGTTGTTTTCTAGTATGTAACTCGTCGAATAAAACGTCAGGTGGCAGTTGTCAGATCTGATATCATAGAAGGCATAGAAACTGGTCTCAAACAATAGCGGCTCCACACGAAGTATAAAGTGCGGAGGCTATCATTTAATTTCTAAATACTGATAGGGGTGCAATGGTCGAAATTCGCGTGAAAAATTTATCAGGAAGTGATTTTGAGTGGCCGCAAACTACGGTTACGCGAAAGATGTTCTTCGTGTTTGAATTATTGTTTGATCACCCATCATACAGCAGATACGAATCTTTCGT
>BMAW01078267.1:28478-45731 GCA_019974015.1 Nephila pilipes | reverse complement strand
CAATATATATTGATTGAAATTGGATCAATTTTCATAGAGCTATTAAAATAATAATTTTTAATCAAGAATTTTATTTTGACTATTTCAGCATAGCAAATCCTTTGACACTTCTTTTCAAGAAAAATCAAAATTTTTACCATCTGTCCTTAAGCGGACTTAGTACCTTACGAAATCAAAAGTAGAACATTTTGACAAATTTTTTTCAATTCTTCATAAAACAACAATTTTGCTCATTTCAGTATGAAACTTTGCCAGTTTGTGTAATAAAGTGCATAGTTTAAAATATTGTGTCAAGTTTTGCTATTAAATTAGTTTATTTTCTTATACAACATGAAATATGCTTACAAAAATTTAAAAAATAAATTAGCTTACCTTACGTTACCCACAAGATAACTTTTGAAGGATGTACAGTAGAACCATAATTCTTATACCAAATTAAAGCTAAATAATGACCTTATTCTGTAAACCTCAAATTTTAAATTTACCTTACATTAAAAAAAATTGAAAAATTAAAAAAATTATCAAGTTTGTATTTAGTAATTTTTTTTTCATGTATCATGTTATAAAATAAATTCTAATCATCCTATTAACAAAATTGAGGTTCACAGAATAAAGATTTACAAGTACAACACTCATGCAAAATTTCAAAGCTCTGCATGCAAAAGATTTTTTTTAATCCTGTGGGAAAGTGTGAAAATAGCAAACTGAGAAAAAGAGGTTTGTTTACATTGCATTACATAGAACAAGCCACTTTAGACATTCACATTTTTTATTGCACAGGACGTAATAATTGTCGGATTTTGACGCGATTTGTTTTAAAATGCTCCTAACATTTGGTACTATTTTTTAAATTCAAATTTGAAAAATCGAACTTTTGAAGGTGCAAAGGTACTAAGTCCCTTTAACACATAATACATCACTAAATATATAATATAAATCAATGGTGAGTAGTCCATTAATATTTATAAAATAAAAAGTAACCAAAAAAGTTTAAAATGAACATTTTTTTCAGATTCATTTTAAGTAATACTATATTTTTCCTGAACCACATTAGATACCCCTTTCCAACAAAAACCCCTGCATAATTTATTTCATACTTGTTGGAAATGAAAGAAAAACAACTCACATTTAGTATGATCTCTCGACTACCAAAAATTTAATATTGTTCTTTAAGAAAGCGTTTATATCGAAATCGATTTTTGATAAGCATATTTTGCTAAGCAAGAATAATGAAATCAATATCCATATGTTTTCATTTGAAGTCACACATGATAATTGAGCGAACTTTTTTTATAAAATTTAACGAAATAGTAAAACAACTATAAAAAGCTTTTATTAAATATTTAAATGCATTGCAATTTAATAATAAATAAACGTATATCAATAAACATATTTCTGCAAAGTATTGTTATGAGGGATTCAAGAAAATTTCATTCTATATTAGAAGTTTCTCGCTCAATAGGCTTAGCAAATTACTACAACCATTCACAAGGAGGAGCTATGTAAAATTTGCATCTCATACAGAATTTCCTTTCCAACAAAAACTACTTGATATATATATATATATATATATATATACATATCTTTGTTAGACATTTTTGTTTCGAATATTTTATTAGAAATTGTTAGATATATAAATTTAAGTAATTTGAAAATTTCTTTCTTCAATTCTAATCGTTTTAGGGGGAAAGTAAGCAAGACGATGTTCCACGACAGTTTCACAGAAACATACTTTATTTCTTATGGTAAATTCTGTTTTGATAACATCTTAAGACACTGTGACAAATTATGATTTGATTCATATAAATGTTACTAGTAACTACTATTATTAATAAATATTTTATTAATTTTTAAATGATATACTTGTTTAACATATTCTTATTATATAGTTAGTTTCAGTCTGTTAATTTAAGATGTTATTTTATGATTCTAGGTATTAGAATTTAAAGAATTATATCAATCGAATATTATGAATTTCCCCTAAGGTTTCAATATCTTTGGTCTAATTATTTTCAGTAAATATAGCACGAATAATTGTTCAGTGTAACTTGTAATCAGTTTAAATTAATTCAGAAGAATTTTTACTCAAAAAAATGTTTATAACAATATGATGGCTATCAGCTTCTTAAATTCAAACAGTGCAATTTTAAGAAGATTTTTTTTCTTAAAAAAAATAATGTATAATATAACATTCTGGGTATATTTTAAAAAAGGGAATACTTTTATAAATGGATCAAAATGTTGAAATCTAAACAAACCTCCTCATTAACTAAACATACTAACACAGAGAAAATGCAAACAAATGGAGAAATTAAAATATACTCTATAAAAAAACGACGCAACAAGAAGGAGTTATCCGTTGGAGACAAAAAATTGGCGGATAGGAAAATTATGTACAGAAAAGAAAATGATTAAAACTGAATGATTTATTTAAGTTTGAATGAATGAAAAATTGAATGATTTATTTAAGATTGAATGAATGAAAAATTGAATGATTTATTTAAGAGTTACTTAGTTACAAAGTAACGAGCTCAGTAAGGTGTTCACCCACATTTAACCCGGGTGTGAGCTGCCACACGACGTGGATTAGCGTGATAAAACTCCATGATGGTCTCCTGCAGTATTTCTCGCCAAATAAACTCCAATTATCGGGTTAGGTTAACAACATTCCCTTGTAGTAGGAGTCGACTTCACACTATATCCCACACATGCTCGATTGGAGAGAGATTTGGCTGACCAAGGCAGTGTTTGAGAAGTAGTAAGACAGTTCATACCAACACATGCTGTATGTGGTCTGGCATTATCTTGTTGAAAAACAAGGTCAGGGTACTACAAAAGGAACAGTAGCAAAACAGGTCTCAGAATGTCGTCGACGTACCTCTGTTCTGTTATAAGTGTGCCTCTAATGACGACCAAAAGGATCCGGTTATCAAGAAAAATGGTACCCCCCCAGGCCATAACTTCTCGTTGAGGACCTGCGTGTCATGCAATAGTGAAAGCAGGATCAGCACCTTGCCCTGGGCGTCTCCAGACACGTCTTCGATGATCGTAAGGACACAATTGGAAGCGAGATTCGTCGCTAAACACTATACTTTGCCAGTCAGCATCATTCCAACCTGATCGAGTCAAGCACCACTGTAATCTGGCTCGACACTCGTGTGCGGGTCGCCCGTCCGATAGTTGATAACAATGAATCAGGCGCTGTGATAGCTGATCTGACAATCACTATGCCCCTTGATCTGCTGTGGCCCTATGTCAACCGCTCCCATCATGACGCTGAAATCTGCCACTGTCCACCCATTCTTAACAGCGTCTTCTAATCGCCTCAACGCTTCGATCCATATGACAAGCGATTCCCCGATTTGTCCAACTTGCTTCTTTGAATCCAATGATATGACCTATTTTTCAAACTCTGATAGTTGCTCGTAATGAACCCAAATCTGGCAGCAAGGCGTTTTGACAGTCGTGGAAAAGTATCCTAAATCGCAATGCAACAGAAAATTTGACCATCTGAGTGAGAATTGCTTCCTATAAACACCTGCTGAATGCGCAGCTCCTACGCGCTGTAGTTCCCGCTATTCATTCAATCGTCCCGAAATCTTAATCATTTTCAAGTTCGGTCCAAATATCTTAAGAGTACAAAATTTCATTACAATCGGGCAACTCCTCCTTTGTGCGTCGTTTCCCCCCCCCCTTTATTATAGAGTGTACTTTTTATAAACATTCCATTTAAAACCTTAATTTCTGTATGACCATGATAACGTATAAAAATTGAATGAATTAATTTTTATCACATATAAGAGTATTCGTTAAAACATTTACATATGGGTATGATTTTCATTATTTTTAACTAAATGAATGCAAAAAATAAATGCATAAAAGTTAGGTAATTAAAAAATAGATTATAGCAGTTTGAAAGAAAGAAATGTGTAGAGTGTTTTAATATAAATGTAAGATAAATAATATGATTCAAAGTTTGTTTTTAAAATTCTAGGAAATTAAAAGAATTTGTAGAAGATGACTTACAATTTTGAAATAGAAACTTAGTTTTAATTCGGAGTTTTCATTTAAATTGACGGATGAATCATTTTATGACAAGACTTCAGGTTGAATAAAAAGACATCTGCTCTGTTGTCAGAATCAGAAATATAATATGAATTATTCATTTTGTAACGTAAAAATAGTGTATATCATATTTGTTATCAGCAAAAATGAACAATCACCTGTTAACATATATCATAAATTTATCAAAATTGTAAAAATTTATGTATTTCAAAATATTTATGTAACATTCTATGAGAATATCAGTATATTTTTTTAAATCTCAATAATTATAAAATAATATATTAAAGAAGAAATCATTTCTATATCGTTGATTAAAAAGTATTTTCACAAAACTATATAAATATACAAATAGAACGCTGCAAGCAAAAGGAAAATGAATAAAAGTAAAAACACTAATTTAACTCTAAAAGAGAAAAAATTACATACCTTAAATAAATTTGAAAAAGCAATTAAATAAGACGAGAAAAATTAATATGATAAATACCAAAATTATTTGTAGAAAAGATAAAGTAATTGAAAAGTCTAAACGCTGAAGAAAAGTAAAATAATGAAAAATAATATAATTAATATTGTAATAGGCTGCAGACAGATAAAATCTGGGCTATTACAGAATTATTGGCCAAACGGTCTCCTTCAGCATTATATTACAGAAAATCGGTTAAATATCAAAGGCACAATTTGAGAGAGATGAACAAACTCTAAAATAATTATTTGTTAAGAAAACGAACTATAGCAATCACAAAAAAATCTGAAAAGATCAGTAACACAAGACGCGTTCCCGCAATCGAGAATAAAAAAACATACTTATTTTACAATAAATCCAAAAATGACCTCAATATAATATTATATATATGTAATAATTTTAAAATTAAATTTGAAATTTTAGGTATTATTGTAAGTAATTAAAAAGCAAGAAATCAATATTAAAAATCATTATTTTGAATAAGGTTATAAAAAGTCAATTTAGGATGCTTCTGTAGAGAGTTTAATTTTGTGCACAGCCAAAGCTCCTCAACTGCTGCAGAATTGGTATTATTTTTTTTAAAAATTACGTAGGGAAATAATTACCTAAATTTATTATTAAAAAATGGTAAAAAAAATATCAATGAAATTGCAATATTTCAAGTTTTAAGCTACAAGATTTAATTCAAACATTGGAGTTATATTTATTCGGAATCTTTACAAATCAAATAGTCAAAATATTTAACACATGTTACTATTGATCAATATCCAGCTCTATAACTTATTGAATTTTAAAATTTTAATTTTTCCTCTCCCGAATTATGTTTCACAAATAAAATAAAAAAATAATAAACCAGAAGCAGTTTTAGTATTTTATACATAAAACATATAGCATGTTTTATGTATGAAAAACAAAATCTCTTTCGTTTTTATTCATTAAATTAGCATTTTTAATTCATAAATCACATTGAGAAAATAGCTAAAATGTAAGCATCAATGCAAGTTCATTTAGCGTTAAGATAAATCAATCGGAAAAATATTTACACTAAAAGAAAAATATTAGATACAATACGTTATGAACTCCTGAAACATTAATTATTGTATTCAAGGCTTTCTAGATTTAGGAATTTTCCAGTTATTCTTCAGTGATAAAAAAAAATGTTCTCGAAATGCAACTGGGAGAGTTATTAAGAAAATGACCTTGCGCTTGGCAAACAGCCAAGAATTGTCATTAAATCAGGAATAAATTGACTAAAAGGTGAAATGGAAGATATGTTTTAACACACTGATATGCAAAATAAATCATTGATGGAATTGTGTTTCATCTCCATGTATCGACAAGCAAGAGATTTCTTTATTGTGTATAAATTTAGACGATATTGTAGTTCTGAGTTCAATAATATTTGGACATAACCTAATCCTTATCTTATAACATGTGCTACTATTTCCAACTTCATTTCTCGACGTTATTTCATTTCCATATCCATATTTGAAATTATTTCTAGTTTAAATGCAAACGAAAAATATTTTCTACCAAGATCGTTTTTTAATTCTTTCATTTTATTCATTTTTTTTTATTTTTGAGATATCGACTAATTTTAATTAACTGTAAAATTTAAAATACAATGACGTTCAAAAGTTAAGTATAATTGGTAATTATGTGAATACTGAAAAAAAATTAAGAATGACAGGAGTGAATGAAAGTGAAGTTTAATGGAGCAAGAATCAGATAAGGTCATGTTGTATCAAACAAGATGTAGTTTGACATTTGAAAAAATATAGAGAAAAGAAAGATAAAAAGTTTGACATGAAGGATGGTCGAAAAAAAAGAAAGATCGCTAGGGCATGTGCATCGGACGCGTCACTCGTGTTTAACAAAGACAGTAACCCCGTGGGAAAGAAAAAAGATCGTTAGGGTGTATCGGGTTCAGGATGCCAGTACATACCTAAAGAATGCAAGATCCTGAGGTTCCCTGAAATAATCTCCAGTAACAGGGAAACCGGCTTTAACCTCAAACACTGAGTAATTATTTTATTCGCTTATAACTACATGCATGAGCTACAGTGGGACTATTCTTTCACACCTGGTCACCACACAGGTTTAGAATGACAAGAAGATACGCTGTGGACTCAAAGAGTTCCAAACGTCACGAAGAGCTCCCCCTAGATCTGAAATGCAATTCAGGGGGGGGGGGCGCAAGGGCTGCAAATTGTCTCCTGAACAATATGCTAGATACGTTGCATGGGATGCGTCGAATAATTTCCGTTTAAAAGAGATAGTCGATCAATCTCGTGCGGTGACAAGGCATGTTATCAAACATAAACATAAGGTAAGGACCGACAGAACCTCGAAAAAGGTGAACATAAGGCTCAAGAAACTTATCTCTGCAAAGTTTAACAGTCATTCACCCCTTCTAAAATATATGTGGGTCTGTTCGACAATTCGGCATGATGCCTGCACACACCATGATTGCTCATGACGGAAAACGATATCTTTCTACGATGCTTCTGTGATTTCTCTTCCAATTTCAAATATGGCCAGTAGTCGTTCTTGTGCCATCAATCGTTCTATTCAGTCGTTAACAATGTTTCTGTGCAAATGAACTACACAAAACCTGACTAAACTGCTCATACCCAATGAGGCGGCTTATCCGCGTTCCGATGTGCGTAGGTATGTTGCGCATGAAGACTTTGATTGAAATAGTTTACTCAAAGGCAAAGTTTTACTTACAACGCAAGATTCTCTTACAGTTATGCTGAAAAAATTCGCCAATACTTACTTATATCTTTTCGCAGTTATTAAATGCTCAACTTATGGGCACCAGTGTGTACGGAGATCATAAAATATCTAATTCCAATTCAAATATAAAAAAAATATTACTTTCCCTGTTCCATTTAATTAAATCATTATATAATTGAAAATCCTAGAAATAATTAAATAATATTTAGCAAAAATTATTACACCAATGAACTTAACAAAAAATTTAAGTTACTGGTTTGAATTAACAGAAAAAAGCTTGTGTATTTATTAATTCCTTTTATAAAGAATATCTTGCAGTTGCATTTAATTCTAAATTCTTTTTAGCGCAGTATGAATCTTCGCAAGAGTTTTATTACAACACTGATTCAATAATGGGTAATTATGTTTAAAAAATTATCTAGTAATATGAGATATTACATAAATTAAAAAATATATAAAATTATAAATAATTTGTTAAAACAATTTTAAGAATAAATATCTTAAAGCATATGTAATCAATATTCACTATATCCAAGGATTGCGATTACCTCCGAAGATTGTAATCCTTATCAAACTTATGCAAATATATACAAGTTTTAAAAATTGAATTCATGGTAAAGTGTGTAAATTTCCTTTATAGTTTTGTGTTTAGCTTTGTCTATCGTTTCTTGAAGAAAATTCAAGAAATATTTTGAAGATTTTATAGTAAAAATTAACAATAATTTTGATTTGATCACAATAAAAGAGTCTCTTCTCGATTGAATTTATCATTGTATAAAATTCGCAGATGAAAAAAAAATATTTAAACGCAAATGATTTATAGAAGTTTCAATTACAGAAATACCTTCACTTCTTAATTTTCTTTACTTTTTTTTAAAATAATGAAATATTACTGTCGAAATTTATTTGATGCCAACCTTGCATATGTTTTATAAAAATATATTTCATACAATCCCGCATTGTAAACTAATTTTTATTCATCGCCTCATTTAATAATATTTGCTTAGGAAGACTAACTCTCTTTATTTCTAAGAGATTAATATTAATTCGGGAAAAAATACCATTCATTACTTACTAATAATTTATTTCTCTGCTTAGATTAAATATATATGTGTTTACGTTTTAGGATAAAAACAATTCTTAGTGATCATAGCTGTATGATGGACTATTTCTCATTTGAATCTAATTGCAAGATATTAAATGCCAGAAACAATAAAAATTTATGTATACACTAGTACTTTTGTATGGCAATTTTTTTTCTTCTGATATCAATGAAATTACTTCATAAAAAATTCGTTGCTGTTTCAATATTGTACGCATTGTTTCCAAGAAGATAAAAAATATGCAATGTTTAACAAAAAGATAAAAGATCAAAGTGTTTATTTATTTTACAATGAAAATTATAATAATTAAAACATGCATAGAAAAGCATGTTTTCCTTCATTTACGTTAACAAAAATATATAGAAAATTTATATTCCAAAATATCTCTTTTCTTTGCTTAGATTAGACATATTCTTTCTACTGTCTAGACGTGCGAAACTATGTATTTTATTACTATAATGTTGGTCAAATTAAATAATTTATCCCGTACTTATTTATACCTATTTTCAAAGAGACGGAATACACTCATAATATGTTTGATACTCAGAAAAGTTTCGTTGTACGTTTTTATTTTGTAAAGAAATACATGATGAAAGATACAATAAATGTTCACATATAAAATTATGTTCATTTATTTACATTTATCATCGGATTTCAATGATAATGGCTTTTTATAAAATAGAGTTTATTTGCATTTAAATCTTTTTTGCTACTTTTAAATTTTAGAGAAAAGTAATTTTTGAGCACAAAATTTGTCTTAAAATATTATTTCCATATACAAAGGAAAACTATAGATTCAGT
The DNA here is from genome assembly GCA_019974015.1 of Nephila pilipes. NCBI lineage: Eukaryota > Metazoa > Arthropoda > Arachnida > Araneae > Nephilidae > Nephila > Nephila pilipes. Next base: position 36,560 of record BMAW01078267.1, on the reverse strand, counting down.
TTCTCTTAAACTGGTATTAAAGTTCTTACAAAAAATGTGTTTCTTTTCCCAAAAATGCATCCCATTTCTTTTCTGAAATTCAAATTATTTTTTCCTTTGTCTTGATGAACAGCTGTGAAAACTTAACACATTTATAAATGCTATAAAATTGTTCCTCATATATTCTTATTTCTCTGAGCAGTGAATAGAAAACTATTGCTTAGTATTTATTACAGATTGAAGGAATAATTTCTTTTCTACAGAAAAACTACTGCGAAGGTTTATCTATTCCAGTCGATAAGTAGACAAATACATGAGCAGTTGTTGCTGAACTAGATGTTCCGTACGAGATGGTTTGTAATGTTCTGCATACTGCAAAGATGTACCCCTTCTACATTCCAAATGTACAATACCTAACCGAAGATGATTAACTTTTTCGTGAACAGCTCACTTGCTGGAAGCTTGACGTCATCACACATTTTAATTCTCATTTTTAATTTGTTGTTTTATTTCCTGATGAGACCAGCCTTACGCTAGAAGATATTATCAACACACTGTTGCACATATGCGGGTGATGGATAATCCCAGTGCGGGCAGGAAACTTCGGTGATTATATCTTGGGCCGTACTTGCAGTCCTAATACCTGAATGGAGCAATGCACCTTGTTTTCTGCAACAGGTCCTTCCTGAATCGCTGCAATGTGTTCCGGTCGCAATGCAGAGAAGCGTGTGATTCATACATAATGGTACTCTTGCCCATTTTACCCTCCAAAGGCGTAATGACCTCAATGCAACATACCGAAGGTTGTGGATTGGACGCACAGATTGTCGTCGCTGCGGCAGACATGAAAGACATGCCTGACATATTAGAGTATGTCCGGGAATAGTTTTTACGTCATTGTAGACTATGCAATGTCGTCAGGGAGCACCACTTCTAACAACTCTTGAAATAATTAAGCAAATAAATATATTTTTTTTTTATTGTTCGTATTCTATTTTTGTCATTCCAACGTGATGACGAAACCTACATGCGTTTTCCGTGATTTTTTCCCTATCAACGTGATTGCAATCCCATGATCGAAGATACATTTTTACCCTCTCTAAGCCTCCTATCACCCCTCTGAATATATCGGTCAAATTTTGGAATTTTCTTTACAAGGAGTTTTGTGGAATTTAGATATTTATTAATTTCAAAAAAAAAAAAAGCAATAACAACAAATGTACCATACAACATTAGGTTTTCAAAGATAGCCAGTTAATGGTCTAATGTGAAATGTTTTGTCGATATGGACATAGCTCATATTTACAGACACATTATTTATTCAATGTACTCAAAAAAATTAAGAACTAAAATACTATTTTGGTATTTTGTGTTTCCAAAAATAAGCAGAAATCTCATTTCAAAGCAATAAATCAACAATAGAAAAAAAAGGAAATCATAAAGAAAGAAACAAACTAATTTAAACCAAAGTAAATTAACGTAATCTATTGAATATATATATATATATATATATATATACTGAAAATTTAAGAAAGAATAATTTAAAATAATTAAAAAGACAAAAAACCAGAAAGAAATGTAACAATGAAAGAAAAATAAAAGAAAATATGGAACCCAGCAAGTCAAAAAGCAATATCGGGCTGAGGACCGATTAAGCGGGGTTAAACTAGTTTAATGGTACCAACCTTCCCCCTTTGCGACTTGGTAGGCTGAATTAGGAAATCCAAATTGCAAAAAAGTTCATGATTAAAATATGCAAACAAATTCAGCGATAAAATCTACAAAAATAAAATCTATAATTCCTGGTAGGCTGAATTGGGAAATCCAAATTACAAAATAGTTCAATGATTAAAAAATGCAAAAAATTTCAACGATAAAATTTACAAAATAAAATCTATCATTCTAAAAATTATCAACAGATCAAAATATAAAAATTACTTACAAAATTCAAAGAAATGAAGATTCAAATATGTGAGTAGTAAGATGGAATTTTCTTTAAGCTTCAAGATGTATATCACATACTCAAAATGAAAAAATATAACACATCATCACCATATAAATTGAAAAAAGATTTAAATCATTGTTTGATTGGTAATAAAATGTAAAAGGATGCAAACAATTGGTTGGTAATAAGTTGTATGGTAAAGGAGTATAACGGTCCAGAGAGTGAGTAAAAATGTAAGCTGTGTAAATGTAAATAAATAGATTCTTCACGGCTAGACCACTAACAAGCCGACTTTGTGGACCTATTGTTGTGTGGTGGATTTGAAATTGGATCACGATTCGCAAAGATGTTTAATATATTTGTGATGTATATAAGTATTTAAGAAATTTATTGGATAATCATGATCCAAACTGTTGTTGAAGAATTTTTTAATGTTATTAAATTTGTCTATTTTATGTGTGGTTAATTTGTTATTACGTAATAAAAAGCCCAATAAAATATTCCTATAAATGGATCTGTGTAGATTACTGTTCCAAAAAGGTATTTTAATTACATTGAATTTGAATCTCTCTCTTTTATCAAAAATATTACTAATAAGTCTATTGTCAACTATTTGCAAATCGAGATCTAAAAATTCTACTGTATTTGAATTAAGATTAGTTTTTAATAATTTGAGGTAATTAGGGTAAAATGAAATATTTGGTTTGAAATCCTCAGTTTTACCTAAAATAATTAGATCATCTATGTAACGAAAAAGAAAGTAAGAATCATTATCAATCTGTTTTAATTCATAAAAATGTAAATAAAAATTGGCCAGACAATTACTAGCTGGACCTCCCTGAGGGAGACCCTGAATTTGTTTATAGAGATTCTGACCAAAAATTATAAAATTCTCTTGTAATACAAGTTTAACGAGAGTATTGAATTTTTCCTGTTTTATTGTTTGATTTAAATGATATTTATTGTATAAAATTGCAAGAACCTTAATTAAATCTTGAATATCTATTGAGTTAAAAAGGTCTTCAAAATCATATCCATGTATAGAGAATACCTCTTGTTCCTTCATGTTATTGACAATTTCAAAACTATTTTTAATAATAGCTGTATTTTCAATATTTTCAATAGATTTTTGAAGAATGGATTGAAGAAGTTTGCCAGATTTAGTGATATAGGTGTTATATCCATTCGTAATACTTCGAAATTTTACAGGATTTTTGTGAAATTTTGGCGTTAAGAAAATGTAAGGAAATTTAATGTTTGTAAGGTGTAAACCCACCTTCTTATTGAATGCCAAAAGACGATTATTTATTTCTCTGTTACTATATTTAGATAACTGGAAAGTATTATTATTCATTACATGTTCACTCAATAATTTATGATAGTAAAATTTGCAAATAATTGCATAATTTGCAGGAACCTTATCTACATAAACGATAACAAAATCCTTCTGCAAATCATCTATATCAAGTTTTAGATCTTTAATTGTAATTTCCCTATCCACTTTAAAATTCAAATATAGAATTTTCTTCAAAACACATGACCTAAATTCATCAAATGCCTCAATTGGCAAACCATATTTAATTGCAACCTTAAGAATAAAATTGTCAATATCATTAGTAATTTGTTTTCTCACTACAAAGTTACTATTAGTAATCATGAGCCTGAAACCAGTTCCTTTATTCATGAAACCTCTCAATAAATCGCTTTTAACGATGTTCATGTTTCCCGTAACAATATGTTGATGGAATGAATCAACATATTGTTTGTAATCTTTGCATTTACACACTTGTGGTGTTTGTGACTCTGAAATATTATTGTAATTAAAAATAGATCTACCTAGTTTTTTATTGTACTTAAAAGCTCTTTTTATCCTGATATTTTTAATTGGAAATAGAGCCATGTGTTTTTGAAACACACCAGAAAAATTAATTTTATTAAATGATTTATTCATAAATAGAAAGGTGCAATATTCTGTAATATATTTTTCATCAATATTCATATAAATTTTTATTTTATGGCAAAGATATCTACATATATCTCCAATGATATGAAATCCTTGAGAATCCGGAATAACTTCATTATTCAAAATATTCATGACAATCTTTACCTCTCTTTTATTAAGTCCGAACATAAAGTGCTTAATATGTCCTATGAGATAGTTCTTTTCAAATTCTTGACCCAAGTTGAAACATTTTTTCTTTTAATAGTTGGAGCCAAGTCTCTTATTTTCGATTTCTACGTTCTCCTCTGAAGTTCTAAAGCTAATTTATATGATTATTAATCCTTGTTTGTTCTTGTACTAATTGAGATATAAGTTAACTTCCTTTTTAAGTTAAACATTATATTGTGAATAAACAAAATATGTAATGAATTATATATATATATATATATATATATATATATATATAATCAACAATATTTTATTTATTCCATGTATATAAATAATTTAACTAAAAGGAGCTAAACACACTTATCTCAATTAGCTAGAAACAATAATCTAACTTCTCAAGTCTTCTTCAATAGAGAGCAATGATAAAAGCTTCTTATCAAGAAAACTTTTAACCACTGAACTTATTTGCTTGATTATCTGATTTTAGTAAAGCTAAAATAATACTTTAAATTTATTTACTCTAACAACTTTAAGATGTTTTTTAATCAATCTTCATGTACCAAAAGTAAACAAATTTTTTAAGTATTTTGAAATTGTTTATTCTGTATTTGATCTGTGTTCACAAAATGAAATAAAAACTATATGATACCATTAAAAATAAATAAATATGTGAAATCGTGCCTAATCACGAACTTTCTTTTATGTCTGATTTCTTGGTATTTCCCATATGCTATGTAAAATTCTTTTCCTGATTCTTTAAAGATTTTATATTAATTTTGTTATACTTCATAACATGAATTCAAGCAAAAGATATTTTTTCTTTAAAACTGTCTCCTAAGCTGCTATATTTCAATACATGCTAAAACGATTTTAACGAAAATGTTATGGAAAAAGTTATCGAAGAAAATTTCTTTCTTTCATCTCCAACAAAAAATTTGTAGTAGGTAAACCAGAACTTAAACGGATGAAATATGTTCAAGGTCCGAAATTCTTAAAAAGCATTGGAATGACTCCCAAGTATCTTCTTCCCTCTCAATTTAATGAATATTTACCTTTCCTGGAAAGTTCCGAAAGCAATTTGCCATTTCTTTTTTTTTGAAAGATGCTGAATTGCTAGGGGAAAAGGGAGTCAGATGATGCTCAGAACCCAAAATATGAGGCTTGTTCTCTGAATAAAGAAATGTTTATTGCTAAAACCTGGCTTTCCTTGTTACCATTCCTCTGTCTCCTTTTTGCCTTCTGCTGGAAGTCAGTAAGTAATCCTGAGAGACCACCCATTGCTCCTTTATCTGCATTGGTTCATCTTGTTCTATCCTCCGACCGTTATGTTGGCTTAACGGAGCGAAAAATGGAAGTAAATGATCCAGGACTCGGAAGAAACGTTGTGAAAAGGGATGAAAAAATATTCGTTTATATTGAAGAAAACGTGATTGAAAAAAAACATCAGTGGGGAGTGGCGTCATTTTCTACAGCAAAGATGTGCCTCATAGGTCCGTGAAGTATATATGATCTTCCGGATACGACGTGTCAGCCCATTTCACATTTGTTTTCATATAGACTTGAATTTCAAAAGCAGAAAGACAGTTTATTTAGATGGTATCTTACAGTTTCAGTCGTAGAATTAATACTAATGTCTTCTAGTCTTTGTTCTTGCACATTCACGTATGGGTAGTTCTCAGTTTTATCTATGTTATTAATGCTACTTTTACGAGTTTATTTTTACAATGAATCATATTTCCTTTTCACCAAAGCATTTTTAAATTGTCTTCTATTCTCAGTAAATGAAAACTATATTTCTCTTGACTTTAGGAAAATGAAATAATGTAACAAAAAAAAATCTCAGAAAAATTAATTTATTGTTTTAAAATTAATCTTACAAAATAGCATAATTATATGTGTGCTCAAAACAATTACGTTAAATCGTATTTCATTACTTGTAATGCATCTGAAATCTTTCCAAGTTATATCATGAAAAGTAATATGAAGAGATGTGTGTGAAAAAAGACTTAATTTAGTAATTTCTCTATTTTACAAAATCGTAATAGAATAGCGTTTAGTTACCAAATTTTACATAACTATAATCACAATATTCAAATCGAATTAAAAACCAATTGCGAATTTTAAAAATTGCACTATTTATTTATTACATTAAATAAAAAATGATATTCATTAAAGATGCATTTATAAAAATATTTGTCAGTCCCTCACAATATATGTTTCAAAAAGCATAATGGATCTTCTCCTTCCTCTAGAATATAGAGATATAGCCACTTGTCTTAAAATAAAATAAATTTTACAATTGATACATCTTATCTTTAAAATATTCTTTTTAGTTCTTGTTTCATAGCTTTCAGAATTTCATATTATTTCATGTCTTGGATATTTTTTTTTTTATCAACTTTATAATTGGTTTATAATTATAATATATATATATATATATTAATCGCATCTAAAATGATATAAATTGATACATTAACGCTTACATAAATTCTCTAAGTAACATGGTGTCCAGCACAAAACTTGATTTCTTTGAAAAGCTTGTAAAACAAAATTTGATTCATAAAACTTTCAACATGTCAATTATTTGAAATCCAGAAGTATCTATTACTTAATGTCTAATAAAAATCACTTTTTTGTAGTTACACAATATAGTAAAACATTTGTAAAAACATTTTGCTAAAAACATGTAAAATAGGATTTAATTAACTGGGATATCATATTAGTACTTCCATCACAGGATCTATTAATGTGTCGCTAAGATATATAGTAGACTTTTCAATTTATATGATAATAGGTAATTTGACGGATCGAGGAATTTCTTTCAATCTTTTATGTAACTAATCAGATAATAGTAATTGTCACATTAATCAAGCCACTTTGAATTTTACTAAAATCCAAGATACCTAGCAATAATACTGTGCAAATTCTCATTCTGAGCGTATCTAATTAGTAGAGTCAAGATCCTTTTATACTCTCAAATGAAATTGTTCCAGATATGATACGCCTTTATCATTAATTTATTCAATATATATCGTAGGAAAATCGAACAATTCATTTGGACGGTAAAATCAAAATAAATACCAGCTGGTATAATAAAATGTTAGTTTATTCTAATAAGTTTAAGATTAACATAAGTTCGTTAATTTTGAAAAACCTGTTTTAATTTATCTTGAAGAGAGAATGCAGTGTCAAAAAAAAATTATTTTTAGAAGAACTGCCGTGTAACTTGATCTCCAAACTATTAAAATATACAGACTATGCTCTGAAATTATCATACGGACAATATCACATAAACAAATTAGCTAGGATAATACAAGATCAAAATAAACTCAAGAAGCTTATCATAATTTTAGATAAACCAAAAGCAGTGAGATGACATGTTCCATATGAATATTCGAGTTAACGTTCTGACAGAAAATTGGAATCTTTGCAAGTCCAACTGTTTCATTTCGTTCGTTATGTTTGCATGTCATGTTCCTTAGAAATATTTGAGGCTGATTATTTGACCAAAACTTCTTTCAACGTAGTTTCTACACTAATTTATTATGATGCAAGGATGGCAGATTATTAATTTATATTCTTCCAATAATTTAATCCAAGTTCACATGACAAGCGTCTCAAGACATGTTGTGACCATATCTTGATATCCCAGTAGGGCATGAATCTTGAAATACAATTTGCAATAAATGAATAAATAATTGGAAATGTATTGCAGTTAAATGTGAATATTTTCTTTCCACTATAAAACGTCACAGATAATAACTGACAAGCAACTAAGATTGTCAATTTCCCTACCATTTAAATCCTAAGATTGTTTATTGACCCTAAAGAAAAGCACCACGAGATGCTTTGGGATGTAATTATACTCCATAAATATTATATATCTAGCTTCTTTCATTTAAATTAGATTACTTCTGAGGAAATACGGTAAAAATAATAGTTTTCTTTTAAGGTCTAATGGAGAAAAGTATGATCAAAATCTTTAAAAGTTATCCAAAGACTCCGCTCCTGTAACAAACAGCATACGTAACTGAATCCAAAGTAACAA
>BMAW01078267.1:9731-27231 GCA_019974015.1 Nephila pilipes | reverse complement strand
AAAGTTCCAGAAAGCAATTTCTGCCATTTCTTTTTTTTGCCACAAGATTGTTGAATTGCTAGGGAAGAAAAGCGGCAGATGATACTTAGAACCCAAAATATGACTTTATCGTTCTGAATAAGAAAGTTTATTGCGCAAAAATCCCGGTTCATTACCAATTCCTGCGCGTCTTCCTTTTTGCCTTCTGCGGAAGTCAGTAGTAATCCTGAAGACCTACCCATTGCTCCTTTATCTGCATTGGTTCGTATCCGTTCCTATTCGACCGTTATGGGCTAACGGAGCGAAAATGGAAGTAAAATGATCCAGACCTCGGAAGAAACGTTGTGAAAAGGATGAAAAATATTCGTTTATATTGAAAGAAAACGTGATTGAAAAAACATCAGTGGGGAGTGGCGATCATTTTCTACAGCAAAGATTGCCTCATAGAGTGCGAGATATAAAGATCTTCCGGATACGACGTGTCGCCCATTTCTTCACATTTGCTTTGCGACTTGAATTTCAAAACAGAAAGCAGTTTTATTTAGATGGTATCTTACAGTTTCCGTCATGGGAATAATACTAATGTCTTCGTTTTGCTTGCAAATTTCCGTTTATGGGTAGTTTCAGTTTTACTATGTTATTAATGCTACTTTTACGAGTTTATTTTTACAATGAATCATATTTCCTTTTTTCACCAAAGCATTTGTTTTAAATTGTCTTCTATTCTCAGTAAATGAAAACTATTTTCTTGACTTTAGAAAATGAAATATGTAACAAAAAAAAATTCAGAAAAATTAATTATTGTTTTAAAATTAGATTACAAAATAGCATAATTAATATGTGTGTCAAAACATATTACGTTAAATGTATTATTACTTGTGACAATGTATCTGAAATTTTCCAAGTTATGTCATGAAAAAGTAATATGAAGAGATGTATGTGAAAAAAGACCTAATTTAGTAATTTATTTTTACAAAATCGTAATAGAATAGCGTTTAGTTAAAAATTTTACATAAGCCTATAATCACAATATTCAAATCGAATTAAAAAACCAATTGCAATTTAAAAATTGCAATTTATTGTATTTTTAATTAAATAAAAATGATATTCTATTAAAGATGCATTTATAAAAATATTTGTCAGTCCCCACGTCATATATGTTTTTAAAAGTATTAAGGTCTTTTCCTCTAGAATGATAGAGATATAGCCCATTGTCTTAAATAAATTTTAACCAATTGATATATCTATCTTAAAATATTCTTTTTGTGTTTGTTTTAACTTTTCAAATTTCATATTTATTTCATGTCTTGATATTTTATTTATTTTTATCAACTTTATTTGATTTATAATTATAATATATATATATATATATATATTATCAGCATCTTAAAAATATTATAAATTTGATACATTGTTCATCTTTTACAATAAATTCTCTATAACATGGTGTCCAGCACAAAAACTTATTTTGAAAGCTTGTAAACAAAATTTGATTCATAAATTTAAATTTCAACTGTAATATTTAAAATCCCAAGTATCTATTACTTAATGTTCAATAAAATCACTTTTGTAAGTTACACATTATAGTAAAAAACATTTAAGCAAAACATTTAAGAAACATGTAAATAAGTGATTTAATTAAATGGGATATCATATTAGTACTTCCATCACAGGATCTATTAAAATATTCTGCAAATCTATCAATTTATATGAAAAGGTATCAGGATCGCTTTTCAATTTACATGAAAATGTATCAGGATATGTTAATTTGAAACGATAATCGAGTCAATTTTCAATATTTTATTAACAAATAATAAATCCAAGAACACACTAAATAATTACCAGTACAAATACATTTCAATTTTTTGAGCGTATCTGCTAAGGAGTCAAGTCCTTATGTCCTCAAATGAAATTGTTCCAGATATGATACCACTTTATCATTAATTCTATTCAATATAGGACGTGGTAAAATCGAACAACTTCATTGGACGTGGTAAAATCAAAATAAATACCAGCAGTTAATTAAAATTGCATGAGTTTATTTTAATAAGCTTAAGATTAAGCATAAAGTTCGTTAATTTTTGACAAAACCTGTTTTTAAATTTATCTTGAAGAGAGAATGCAGTGTCAAAAAAAATTATTTTTAGAAGAACCTGCCAACGATCTCCAAACTATTAAAATATACAGAACTATAGTTTGAAATTATCATAGGACAATATCACATCACATAAACTAAGAAATTAGGATAGGATAATATCACATCAAATAAACTAAGAAGTTATCATAATTTTAGATAAACCAGCAGAGATGACATGTTTCCATAGAATATTCGAGTTAATCGTCTGACAGAAAATTAATCTTTGCAATGAAGTTTAACTGTTTCATTCGTTATGTTGCATGTCATGTTCCATAGAAATATTTGAGCTGATTATTTGACCAAAACTTCTTTTCAACGTAGTTTAACTGTTTCATCTATTATGATGCAAGATGGTATTATTAATTTATATTTTTCCAATAATTTAATCTAAGTTCACATGACAACGTTTCAAAAGACATGTTGTGACTACATCTTGATATCCTAGGGGATGAATTCTTGAAATACAATTGTAATAAATAATAATAAATAATTGAAATGTATTGCAGTTAAAATGTGAATATTTTCTTTCCACTATAAAACGTCACGAGATAATAACTGAGTCAAGCAAACACAGATTGTCAATTTCCCCTACCATTTAAATCGCTAAGATGTTTATTGACCCTAAGAAAAGCACCACGAATGCTTTGGGATGGTATAATATTACACTCCATAAAAATTTACGTATATCTTGCTTCTTTCATTTAAATTAGTGACATTGAGGAAATACGGTAAAAATAATAGTTTTTTTAAGGTCTAATGAGAATTAACGTATGATCAAAATCTTTTAAAAAGTTATGTTCAAGAGACTCCGCTCCTGTACTACAAACTACATTTTATCCCAAGCTACTTCTCCACTTATTCTATTCCTGTAAGTCTTTATCGAATGAATTACCTTACAATGATTTGAATACAGTCCATAGATCTTCTTTTGCGAATTTGTAACATTAAACAGCATTGTTATTTCTTGAACTAAAAGGGTCGTTCAATACGTTCTTAGAAAAAAGTTGGGAAAAAAATATTTAGGTAATTTTTTTTAAAACATTTATCAATATAATCTTTTAGCTGTATACACTTTCTAATCGTTTCTCGAAATTTTTTAAGTCATTTATATTGCAGGAATTCGGAGGGTCCTCGAAACAGGCATCTGTTTGGGGGATGACTTCTTCGTTCAACATGAATCGTTGACCACTGAGCCAATTTTTTTAAGTTTGAAAATGAAAAAAAAAATCAATTGATGTGAAATCCGTTGAATAAAGTGAGTGTTGTAATAATTCAAACTTCAATTCTTTACATTTGGCCAAAGAAACTGCACGCGAGTGCATCAGTGCATTGTCTTGATGGAAAATGTACATATTTTTTTTAAATGAAGACGTTTTTTATTGAATATTTCACTCATTCGGTGCAACAGCGACGTATAAAACTTTCACAAATTCTTATTTCCCCTTCTCCAAAGTAATTGATGCAGATGATACCATATGCATCCCAAAAAACCTATATTCATCACTTTCCTGAAAAATTTCACTGTCTCTGCTTTCCTCGGAACCCATTAGACTTCAAAAACGTTTGACTGTTCCTTCGTCTTTTGAGTGCAGTACTGTATCCACGCTTTGTCTACACTTATGTATCGAAGCAGAAAATAGTCAGGATTGAGACAAAAAAGCACCAAAATATCCTCAAAGTCGAACACACGATTGCGTTTATTTTCCACTAAGTACAAATGCGCCACCCAATTTTCCGAGATCTTTTTCACACTCAATTTTTCGTGCAAAATTGAAAACAATATACCTTGCGATATGCTATTGGCCTAAGTTATTTTGTGCATTTTTATTCGAAGATCCCTCAAAATCATATCGTGAACTTAGTCAATCATTCTGAAAGCAGTCACTTCCACTGGAGTGCCGAACGTAATTCCCCTTATGGATGTACAGCCATGTTTAAACTCACTTAATCAATAGTAAGCCGTTGGAAACACAGAATAAGATGCCATGGAATTCATCTTTGATCTCTTTCGGTGTTAATCCTTTAAAATATAAGTGTTTATTTACCACTCAAAACTCACTTTCTCCATTTTTCTAAATAAACGGAAGTTCTTTGCATCAATTCGCAATACAAATGAAACAATGAGGTGGAAATAACTGAGACTTAGACAGCTATCTAGTAAGTCATAATGCTTTCTAAACAAGTCATTTTCGATGCTATGAGAGTGATCTCTTAGAGCATTTCAAAAGACTTATTGAAAGATCCTCGTAAATTAATGCAGCTTATTTCGTACATTCCGCATGAAGAATTACTTCATCAATCTACCAAGTGATTTCATAATGAAATAGTTAAGAAACTTCTTAACAAATAAAATACGTATTTCCAACATCAAAGTTTTAACTTCGTAGTTACATTAAAATATATTTAAAGCGAGCAAGAATTTCATTTATGTAAAAGTATATCTTAAAACGTTATTAATAAAATTAATGATACTGATATACTATGACAGGTTATCATTAAAGTTAGTAAGCGTGTGATATTCTGCAGACATGGGAAGGTAAAGAAAGTTTGAAATCACTGAATCTGCGTCTATAAAGTTACAGAAGCTTAGATGTAAACGAATTTCTTGTTTAATTACACACTGCCACTGCGACAATTTTCCAGGAAATTAATCGACTCTTACTAAAAAGTTAGATACTTTATATCCGGTAGGCTTATGGATCATGGTAATGTGATACTTGTTAAAATGGAATTTTTGGGCTGTTGTTGATTACTGTTGAATCATTAAGAGAGTAATATGAAGAAAATACGAGGCACCTTTGCACTATATAATACAAGCATGGCGTCTAGGTCAATGAGTTTTGCTTGTGTATATATTGATTACAGTAATCTATTAAAATAAATCTATATAATAGTTCTTTACAAATACAATAAAAAAACAATTGTATCTTAATTATATTTACGACTGTAATCAAATTACAGTCGTAAATATAATTAAGATACAATTCAATTAAATCAGTGATATTCAAACTATAATCCTAGGAGCCTCAGGGTTCCGCGATTCAAAACTCGGGAGTTCCGCGAGTTGAAAGGAAAATTATAAAACATTCCCACTCACCAGATGACTAGAGTTTATTAACCAAGAAATATAAATACTCTAACACATTTAGTTATCTTTGAAAATTACTCAGAAACTTCGTGTATTGGCTATAGACATTCGTAACGATACGTCAGCTGTATCGTATTTGTAAGAGAAGATCCAGATTTTCAATTGTTCAGTCAATGTATATGCAAAAGATGTATATGCGTTGAGGGGTCTGTATCACCGTGATTATCCAACAGCGACCAAGTATTGGATATTATGTGAAAAATCGTTTTTTACGTGAATGGTTCAACAAAAGTAAAATATAGAAACGAGTTAAATGTAAAATATGAATTCGGCTGCAGATAACATTAATAGAGACTTGGACTGTTTATGTTAAAAAAATATAAGCACACAACAATAACTGAATGTAATGCAAGTGTAGGTAACATCTAAAGTTCAAACAAATGCTATTAAAGAATAAATTATATTGATTGTTTGTATTAAGGTTTTGTAGTAAATGTGGAACCATTTTTTAATTCATTTTACATAAAGTATCTTAATATATGCATCTACTTCAAATGCTATTTTAGGATATGTTTTTCTAAAAATGTCTTTTTATTCTTAAGATTTCCGTGAATCGAGCAAAGTTCGAAGACGACAAAATTGAATATAATAGAAGGTATTAATTCTTAGTACATGCTGTTAAAATTCAGTTCGTTCCAAATAAAAATGCATAGTTTTCACTGGTTACTCAATTTATCGCATTGATTCACCTGATGTTTCAGCTTCCTTCTTTGTGTAAGAGCACTTGGTGACAATGGTGGTGCCACTTCGTTCAAAATAAGGACGACTGTTGTACACTAAAATGTATTTCCTCGGTACGTTGGTGCTTATTTTGCCACTAAACGTACTCATTTTGAACCTCATGACGGCTCAAAATCACGATGTCCGGGAGCTGTCATGTAAGAGAACGAAATAACGCTATTGATTCTGTTCCTCAAAATTGATTTCTAATCCTTTTTAAAAGTACAGTTGAGTATATTTTGAAACAAATAATGGAAACAAATATTTCAAAAAATAATAGAGAAAACTGAGAGAAAAAATTCTACTAATTAATTTCAAAGATGTTTAAGCAGCATAAATAAATTTATGAACTCTTAATTACTTAACTAGTAAAACTCAGAACTCGTCACTTAGTAACTCTGACCTCTTTAATAAGAAAAAGAACTGAAATAACGTTTCTTTTTTTTCTATTCATAATAATGACTTCTTCCATAGAGGTACAAGAACATAAAAACAGTTCTTAAGCGTTATGTACTGTAAGATTCCGATATTTAAATGTATAAATTTTATTCTTTCATAGTAGCAACTATATATAAACAGCTGTTAGAAATAAAAATTTAAAGTTTCCATCTTCTTGAACACTATTTTAGTGTGAACAAACCTTTTTTCCTGTCATTTCATTCTGCTTCAATGCAATTACAAACCCTATAATTCGTTTTTTAACTTTTCAAAATGGATTCTTGCAAATGTAAAATAGTATGGTATTTGCCAAACTAATTTATAATCATGTATAATTTCAAGTCCCACCCGTTTTCCTAGTTTTATTTAATCTTAAAAACCATCAGCTTTCATCATTTCCATAGCTACTTATTAAGGTACGTGATTTAGTTAAAATACAGAAAAATATATAACTGATGATGAATATGAGTCAACATCAAATCTTTATTTCAGTCACGCACATTGCTTTGTTCAATGCAGTCCGCCCTTTTAACAAATGCCAATTCAAAATGTCGCTTTGGTTAGCAATTATTTAAAATTTTATGTATTTTGCACTTAACGATTTGGAGAAGGAGAACGTTTCGTGTGTTTGTGTTTAAAATAAAGTTTTAAAATAAATATATAACACAAAAACAAATCTACATTTCATATGAATACTTATTGATATGCAACTGCTTATCAATATATTTACATTGAAATTCCAAAAATGAAAAGTAATGTTTATGCATATTTTTAGAAGACGTACATTTAAATGCAATTAATTCATTTTATTAGCGTCGAACAAAGATAAAAGCTCTAATAACATTGGCAAGAAACTCAACCTGTGTTTCATACTAGTCATTTCTCCTCCAATCTGCAAGAAGATATGCAGATCCAAATTCAGAAAATTCCTTAGTGGCCATTATTGCGCAAGAAAGAATTTTCGTAACCTGAATTCACGATGTGGCTCGTGCATCCACGACTATGAAGTTTGCGACCATAATCACTCATTTATCACAATAATGTACATGCAACAATCAAACTATATCGTAAAAGAATGAAAGCTTTGTATATTGTGATGTTCTAGTTACAATACATCACATGCATGCATAAATATAAATATTAATAAAAAACATATGTAGAAACGATTAAATTAATATCATTTATTCATGAGAAACAAGTACGTGATAAAATATTATGAATATATATGCATTAGAGAAAATTCTTCGTTAATAGAGAATTGGACCACCCGTTGCCTACATTCGAAATTGCATGTAATGTGAGATGGATACATAAAGATCACACATACAGTTAAAAAATTGAAGTTATTCATCCTATCGGTTTGTAATTCCGAAATGTTTATGAGCAGCTAAAATCATACACGCAGTACGGGTTCCATTTAACCTCCCGAATTCTCATTCATTTTCAAGTCAGGAGACTGGGAATACTAAAGAAGATGTTCCATTTTATCATTATTCTTTTTCAACCATTTTTGAGTACACTATGGCAACAAAACGTCATACCTTCGGGTTATCTTATTGTAACTGCCTATTTAAAGTATTTAAATAACTTATGAAATCCAACATATAAATGATTATATTTGTAATCAAAAAACGGACATATCTAGCTTTAGAGTATTCAAATAACAATAAAGAAAGAGGAACTTCAATTATAAGAGATATTTTAATTCGAATTTGATTAATTTTCCTTAATTTAAATGTACCAATTTCTTACAAATGGATTTGAATATATTATGAGCATACATCTTTATTTGAGAGTATTTGTATCATTAAGCGAAGGGAAGTATGGCGGCTATATCAAATGATATCTCGACATTAGAGCTGGAGGGACATCATAACTCCTTTTAGTAATGCCAAGCCGGACAACAAATCTCAAAAGAATAAAAAATGAACAAATGCCTTGTTGATAGATTATCTATAGGTACTTCTTATCCCCTGAATGAAACACTGAATTCATAAGAATTTTAAATCGATGATTTTTCTAAATCTGATTTATATTAAAATAAATTCAGATAACCATTTCTTGACACGTTTTTATTTTTCCTCTCTTACAGTGCATTTATTACATGTTTTTATCTAGTACATTGAAATGATTAGGTTTTATATAAATTACACTAAATGCATTTTTGATAAATAATATTATTACTTAAATATTGTAATGCAGCAGAATTGAAACCTACGCAAGAAAGAAAATGAAACGCAACTACTCACGTCATTTCCAACCAGAGCTTGCAACATCGAAGTAGAAGAGCTGGATCCAGGCTTTGTGTCTTTTGCTTTTCCATCAATCTTACTTTTGCTGGCCCTAGATTCCAGGGTAAAAAAGTAACATTAGATTCATGAATTTTTATTTCATATAATTTAGGATAATTTATTATATTTCACGAACGTTGTGATAAAGGAAATTTTAAGAATTTAGTTAATTCTGTCATAATATTCGTAACAAATAAATTATTAATAATAATATTCAAAATTATTTTTTAAAAAAAATGTATCAAAAGAATTCAAGCTGTAATAACAATTTATTAATTAATTTTATCACATAGAAAAATGGCATTGGTAAAGACAAAATAGTACAAGCTATATTTGAGTAAATATTATTCTTTATTGAAAAATAAATTCCAGAGAAAGGTATTAAAAAAAACAATAGTTAACTATCAGAAATTTGGTTTACATCAGCAGGGCAATAGACTCAAGTCTCAAGTCATCATATAATCATGTCTCAAGTAATCAATATCTTAAAAAAGTTTACTCTATTATAAACAGTTTATAGTACAAGATTAGAACACTTTATTTTAAGAGTTACATTCTCGCCTCTTCTTCAATCACATTTTTATAAGGGTTATTTTCATATTTGATTCTCTTTTCCTTTCAAATTCTTGCAAATTAATCCAGAAATAAAACATACATAAATATTCCAATATTTCAGGCTTTACAACCGATTTTTTGTTAATTATGAAAAACCTCACATGTTGCACATGCCCACAATAATATTTGTTTCACTCCTAAGTCAAAAACGATTACAAATTCAAAAGTACGAATAACGTGTCATGCATGTACCTGACTCGGAAGAAGTAGGGTGTGGCTACATTCGTAGGCTTATTATTTCAAGCGATAATTATCATCTTATTTTTGATCATCACACGTTACCATATCCTTTGAGAATTGAGATATTGAGTCGTTGGACTCAAGCATGGAAACGCATGCTACTTAACACGCAAGGTAATATGAATTCTTTTTCTGCCTAAATAGAAAATACAAATCTTTTCTTTGTTCGAAACTAATATTAAGTTGAATGAAACTTCAATATTTTACGAATTATTACGAATATATTAATATAATTATAGCTTAGTAGAATTTTGATACATTTCCAACTGATCCCTTAGAGACGCACTTAGAATAGTACGAGCATTATGAACCCGAGATATCCTAGAGATCTTTTTCTTTCTCGTAAGGTTTATTTCCTTTGATAAACACGGGGACGTGCTTCCAGGATACCCTAGCAATACTTCACTATTTTTGACCTTTCTCCTTTTCATCCAACTATTATTTTTTATTTATCTATTTATTTATTCAATCATTTTTTTTCAAACATCTAGACCACAGTTATACTTTGTTTTGTGCACCATGACCACCTGGAATTTGTGCCATTAATTTTAAATATCATTCAAGCAATTCCAACAGAAATCAGTTGAATTTTTTTTCATCAAAATATTCAGTCTTTATATTTCAATTGACTGCAAAATTTATGTTAAGTTTATTCAGTAAATGCAATGTTCCTTTTTTAATGCATAGTAACTCGCATTCGTTTAAAAACATACCGCTTACATACTTATGAACATTTAGTACTGATGTCAATATTGTACATTTCTTCAAGTGTATATCTTTTTCATGTACATGCTGTTCTCCTGTTTATATTATATTCTTATGCGTGTTGTATTTCTATACATGTTGCTTTCCTATTAATATTGCATTACAATGCATGTAGCATTCGTAAATATTTGTATTTGTCGTTTGTATTTGTTGTACATTTATTCATGTACCGATTGTATTCCCATGCGTGGTTTATATTTATTCTGGCACGTTTTGTAGCCCTGAATGTGTTATATGTCCATTCTTTTATTAGTTGTATTTTTGTGCGTAGTGTATATTCATGGCTTTGTAATACACCTATTGAGGTGCAAAATACTTATTGAATATTAACGTTGTTATTAATTTAGAATTCAAAACATTCTTATCGTATCACAATAAATGCTGTAAATGCATCTGTTAGCCTGATAAAATGGATTAACTTTAAACTGTGTGAACCAGTCAAAAGACCGGATGCCTCGCAAGAGAAAAATGGGCAGAGAGAAGAGTTCTCTACCAACCAGGATGGCTTCAGTCTATACTGCAAGTGAAAAGTAAACCAGCCTTCTGGAGCGTTGAAAAGTCCTTCTCCGGTATAAAAAGTACCATGTTTGACATCATTTCAGATGCTCTTGTACTATATCTAAGACATGCCAACGATAATAAGCCGAATAATACAAGATCAGTTTGTAACTTTATGTTGAAAAGCGCAAAGTAATTATCGCAAGATAGGACACGGCAAACATGGATAGTTACTGTAACAAAATCATGTTACAATACATTTTGTGAAACAAACATTTTCGATAAGCATACAAATTTAAAAAAACATAAAAATTTCTAAAAGTGTCCACAATTTTGACTAGCACTATATTTATAACTATATATTAGAGAAAATTTATATTGTAAGCGAAAGGATTTCCTTCACCTTCATTTTTAGCAGAATTGGGAGATATTTTGGTTTGGTTTTGGTTTTTTTTTTTTTATTTCTGTAGCACTAGAAGCAACACGATGGCTATTGGCAAAGGACTTCTGAACCTCGTACAAGTGACGCGGACGACATCTGAGCTGCCACCCATCTCTCCGAACTTCCACAACACGCCAACGAGAGGATTTTGGGTCCCAACAAATTTAACATGCATTAGTCCCGGATGCTCGGTGGGTCTTTAGTGGTATCGAGATTCGTACCCACCATTCGACGAAAACGGCTAACCATGAGTTAGTGGCCACAGAATTGGGTAATATTTTACAGGAAGGATGAAATTAAGTGCCATTTTTCTTATAAGACTATCCACATACAGCTGTTTCATGTTGATTTATTTTTATCCGTAATGTTCATGATGGACCAACATCTTTATGTATGTACCAGATATAAAAAAATATAGCATTTTGATGGTTTAGAAAATAGCTGAAAGAAAAAAAATAGAAAGAATTTGAACCAAAATTTATTTATTGCGGTATTAAAGTTTTAAGATGTACGATCTTGCAATCATATTTATGTTAAAACTATATGTGCAGCAATCTATAAAATGATTGGCGGTAAGCATTTGATGATAAATTTTGTAAATGATGTTATGCTTAGTCACTTGACTTCATGCTTTCTTTTCATTAAATATATACGGTTCATTTTTGTACATTTTTTTCCTTTTATTTATTTTAAGAAATATATATGTTTATCTTATTTATCACAGATATTTTGACCGGAGGAAATATTTATTGCGTAATACGGTTACACAATTTAATATAATTTCCATTAATATGTTTAAAAAACGTTTTTTTCTCGAATTGTCTTCTAACGAATGCACTTTAATTTCAACTTCAAATTATTATTTGCTCTCAGTATTCTAAGGCTATACTGCAAATACAATTTTCCTTAATTACGTGTGCTTAAATAAATAGGTACTGCTTCATTATCATCACAATTAATGAACACAAAAAAACAATATGTTACGGAAACAGTGAAAGATCCTGGCCATTTCTAAACAGTGTAATATTTCACAATTAATGGAGCACTTTTCATGGGGAGAAATTATTATTCAAAACGCCAAGTTAATTAAACGATAAGATTTGAGTTAATGAAGGTGCGAATTTTAAATATTTCTTTAGTTTCTTCGCAATCTATATCAGGCTTATTTTTCCTTTACTGTTACTTTGTTTTTTAAATAACAGAAAATGAATTTTTATCAGATAATTGACTTCTTAACGTTATCTCTTAGCTTATTGATCTTTTACAGAAGAACAGATAAGATAATGTCACAAAAGTATGCAGTTTTATTTTTAGCGAACTCATGAGTGGCGTGAAAAGAGCTCACAGATTTATTTTTCGTCTAAAAATAAACTAGATCTCTTATTAACACTGGACAATAGTTGTTTTCAAATAGTGCTACATATTCAGAATAAGAGATATAAAAAGTTCTTTATATTTTTTAGGTTTTAATTAACATAATATATTTCTTGTGCATATTTAATTTATTTTCATAAATCTAAAGACAGTTAAAATAATTTCCTTTTTGGATTTTCTTATAATTAATTTTTTGTAGTAAAACATTTTGATTTTACTTTCGGAACGCGTCAAAGGAATCCTAGAGAGAATCATTTAGCTTGTTCTTTTAGAAATTTTCTTTGTTAGCAACATTTATACCGCATAAGAACTATTGATATCTGCTAAGAAAAATGTGTATTTTTTTTTAAAAAATGGAATTTCTTAAAATATCATTAGTTTTTCAATGAACCAAAGGTTGTTGGATAATCAAGCTATCGAAAATCCTTTTATCTGAAATAAACAATTTATTTTTTTCCTCAATCGTCGTGAACGTAAGAAGATGTAAGATACGCAAGAAAAATCAAATTTACGAAAAACACCATTCATTAAAAAATAATGTCAACAATTATACACCGAATAATAGAAAAAGAAACACCTCAAGAAAGTGTTATCGAAATAGCATGAAAATCGGAAGTTTCATGCTATTAATGCGACTTATTCAATACGACTTACGTGTATTGAAAATGAAACGCTAACAGTATCGCAAGCGTTAAAAGTTTTAATCTGGAAATACAACTAAAAAGCAAATAATATCATTAATGATTTGGCTCTGATACAATCTGTTATCCGACAGGGCATTGCCCCGTAGAATTCGTGAATATTCCCCCAGCTGGATTTCTTTTCCATACACGTTCCAATTGACGAGTTAGATCGGTGCAATCCAGGGATGGTTGGAGACTCTTGCTCACCAGAACCCAAACACACTGTACAGAAGAACGTTGTGGTGATCGTACTAACCAGGGAAATATTAAACAAGCCTAAGCAAAGCAGTAGAGAGACATATCGTAAACACCCATGAATTGTCCTGTTGAAATTTAATCACAGGGATCCATGAAAGGAAAATAAACTGTAACGGGCATGAAATTTCGTTCATGTACCACCGTGAAGTAAAGGTATCATGGATGGCAAGGTAAGGAGGACGACAAGTGTGTATCCCTACCACTTCACACCCGTCTTTGCTGGTCATCGGGGCTCTATTTGAAATGGTAATCATCGTTGAAAACAGTTCTACTCCCACCTATAAGATTTCAAGTCTGATATTCCCGGCATTATTGCAAACGAGCCCAGAAATGGTGATACACAGTCACTGGTATCCCGATAGCGAGCAATGATGGTCACTGGGTTCCCGGTTATATGTTGGATCGCTAATACGGACGTATCAGGAGCTGTTAATGGCGATCGTACGATCATTCTACCCTCCTATTATGTCATGAATCTCGATGGACGGCTACTGACTTGACGCTCTGTGCGGTCATAGTTCATCCATTCCTGCTAACATCATCAAACAGCAGCATTGTCTGATGTCAAACGTCGAGTGATCATTCGATTTGACCACCCTGCTTCCATTAGTGCAATTACGCGTCCTTTCTTAGAAGATTACATCTGCTCACAAGTTTTCCCTTAGCATTGGAATATTCTCTATTTTATTTCGTTGTAATGCACTGAAGCTCCATCTAGTCAAACAGTGGCTGAAAAAGTTAATCATTTCTATAATCATCGTAAGGTTTGTCATACACAATTTCATCCCATTCAGAAAACCTTTCTTGATGCGTCGCTTCTTTTGTTACAGAGTATATAATAGCGGCTGCAAAGTACCTAAATAAGACTATGTTTAGTTATTTGGTTTTCTTTTGTTATGAACTTTAGTACTTTTCAGGGACTCTTCGTTTTAGTTATACAGTACATTCTTGGTAATCTATCAGATATCGAACCAGAGTACTACCAGGTTACCGAAAACGCACATTACTGTAAGATCTCTACTAATAACACATTTAAACAGCAAATGCTATGTAATATTCCATAAAATTTAACACATTACATAAGAATAAAGTGTCAAGCACACGAAGACTTCAAAAAATGCACTGTTTAGTGTTGATAGCCTAGTTACATTAAAACCATTAGAGTAAAAGATATAAAATGGTTTTCTGTGACTTGTCAACCTAAGTAAATACGTAGCATCTTTGTAATTCAAAACTTACTTGAAAATTGCACAAATTCAAAATTTCATGATTTAACATACAATAAAAACATTTTTATAGAGTTATTAGAATTATTTCCATTATTTCTATAAGCTATTTACTACATAAAAAGTATTCGCAGCATTCTTAACTCTCTTTAATATTAATTAAATTTAAAAATGATGTACCATTTTTTATTGTTTAAATTAGTGTAGAAATTTCAAACAACATATTATTTTAAATTTTAATTTGCTACAAGTATTTTAAATATACAGCAATACTACTTTGAAACATTCTAAGAATTGAAAAGTTATCAATATATTTCAAACACATTTGAAACATATATTCTTTTTAAACTGAGTGTTCAAATGTCCACAACATGTTGGAACTTAATTATCTGACTTTCATCAATCAAAAAAATTATTTCATAAAAAATAAAACCACCTATTTTTATTACGTCGTTACGACGTTTTAAATTACTAAGATAAATGCACAATTAATCCTATAAAATTCAAATCTCTCCGCATCATCCACAGCGCATCAAATATTTGGTTGAAGGTAGAAACACACAACAACCGAATAAGATGGCAACACAGAACTAGAGACATGATCAAGTAAACAAATAATGGAAGCATGAACAATAAAAATTCAAAAAAATATTTTCAATATATTTTAAAAACATGTTTAGCTTTGTGTCCCTCTTATAATTGAGAAATCCATATTCAAGTTCCACTATATGATGGAACTTAATTATGTTCCTTTTACTATGCAAAAAAAATGCAAATATTTCTTCCGTAAAAATAGATGCAACTACTTTTATAAAATCATTACTATCAAAACTTCAATCAGAGAAATGAATACCCAATTAACCTTGTAAAATTTCAAGCCCCCTACTAAATTCATACTTTTTCAGGGGTTTGGCAGCAGGTAAAGACACACAAAAAGCCAACAAAATCGCAATACAGACTTCGAGTAAGGTGAGACATGATTGAAAAACAGAGCTTTCTATAGGAGTGATTCAGGAAGCCTCTTACGAAAGAAGTTATTTTCCTTTCTTCAGATGGATCTCCCAGACTGAATAGAATATGAATCATGTAACAGAATATATGGCAAAAGGAAATTGCTTTGTCGATGAAAGAAGCTCCTGTTCCATTCTCAGTATCCACGATAAAGGAAAGTTCACCCTTCATGAATGTATATATAGTGATATTCCCTTTCATGCCATTTAGAGGATATAAGTTCCATTGAACATAGATTGAAATGAATTGATGATAGGCGTTAAATCCATTTTATAAAGAAATTAAGTTATAGCAATCATACTGCTTATTAAAATATGTGATATTAATCACATTTCTAATAATCCAATACAAGCCCTGAAAATGATGAAAAATTTGAGCTCCGTATATTTTTACAAACTGAACATTATGGTAAATAATTTTAATATAAGAAAAGGGAAAATAACATGAGTTTTTGTGATGTGATTATGTTTCAAAAGTTTTCATACAATCCCTAAAAAAATTGTAAAACGCAGGAGCTTAGCATGTTTTTACATAATGAAAAAAAAGGTAAATGCTTTAATATAAAAATGGGATGACAGCATGTTTTTGTGAAGTTAAATCTTATTAAAATACTTACAGCTATGTTAATAAATTACACGCGCTTCAAAGGAATCTTTTTACTGAAACAGAACTGCCATTTTTTGAAAAAGAAATCTCTGAAATTTCTAGAGAAAAACGATAATATAACCTCATGTTCTTGAGAAGAATAAAGAGAATTCACTTTATTTCAGGCTTTAAAAATTTTCATATTTCATTTTCGTATACTTTCAACTTTTCATATATATACTGCTGTTTGTAGAAAATGCAACACCATGAAAGAATCATCAGAATCAAATGAAATTTAATGCAGAAACGACTTGTACTGATACAAATAAATGATGAAATTTTCAAAACAAAAGAAACAAATTAAGCGTCCGAAATCAGTATTTGGTGCAGCCACCATGCGCTGCAATAAGTGCTGCTATACGACGTGGCATGGAGTCAAACAGATGTTGAATATCTGCTTGAGGAAGAGAATTCCATATCGCTTGTATGCGCAACCAAAGTTCGTCTTTGGAAACTGCAGGACGCGGATCACGAGCGAGACGCCGACCAACCATATCCCACACGTGCTCAATAGGCGACATATCCGGTGAATAAGCAGGCCAAGGAAGAAGTTGCATGCGTTGTGCTGAACAGAAGTCTCGAACAGTCCGCGCAACATGTGGGCGTGCATTATCCTGCTGAAAGATAGCTCCAGGGATGCCTTGAAGGAAAGGAACGACTTCGGGCTGTAGCACTTCACGGACGTACCTGTTGCTATTGAGATTACCCTCATTCGTATCAAATTGGATCGTCCATGATACGAAATCGCACCCCAGACCATAACTCCGGGTGTTCGACCTCTATGTCGTTCAATAATACACTCAGGAAGGCAGCGTTGACCGGCATAACGTCTAACACGAACACGGCCATCATGGGTCCACAAATTGAAGCGTGATTCATCTGAAAAGACAACTTGGTGCCAATCAGCTCGCCTGTCTCTGTGCTCAAGAGCCCACTGCCGACGCAGCCGTCGATGATTCGCCGTGAGGGGAATCCTGTATAAAGGCACCCTTGCACGCAATCCACGGCGCAGCAGACGACGACGAATTGA
>BMAW01078266.1:24230-60587 GCA_019974015.1 Nephila pilipes | reverse complement strand
TCAGGGACGTTTTAAGACTTCTTGAGGCCCTGGGCCCTTAAGAAAAAATAGGCCTCACCTGCTACCATTTAATCTAATTTGGTATACATATATGTATAATTGAATAAAAGCAATCCATAGTAAAATGATGTTTTATGTGAATATTCGTTTTATACATTTTAAATTCGAAAAATCACTAATTATGTCTTCAAAATCAATTGTTAATAATATTTTATTTTCAATACTCATCAAGCTTAAATAATTCAAACGTGATTGAGTCATACGATTTCTTAATTCATTTGTGACCAGTTTGAGCTTTGAAAATGAACGCTCATCACTCGCATTAGTAATCATCATTGATAAGAAAATTCTCACTATTATTTCAATATTGGGAAACACTGTGAATAGCCTCATTATGCATGCATGTATAGAGTGTGTGGATCCCAATTCCAGTCCCCTCATCCAATAACTGTTATTCCTCTTCATCTGCATTTGTAGAATTATATTTGTTCTTATCTTTCTTTTTTTCCATTTCTGTGTCATCCAAATTAGAAATATTTTCAAAAAGCTCCTCACATTTTTTTTACTACTCGTTAGTATATTGAAAATGGAGAATCGATTATTGGTAAAAACGTTTCTATTTTGAATTTCTGACTATGGCTGTTTTCAAACGTTGTGACGGTGTCTCTATTTCCTTCAAGGAAAGTTACCCTAACACTGCGTGGTCTTACACGCTTATGAACACTTTGATACTCCTTTATAAATGATACTTCCTTGGCTTTTGACTCATAATAGTCACAAGAGTCGCTTTTGGTTTTTATATATATTATTAACGATTTTAATAATTTTACACCTTTCGACAAATCAACACATTTTTACTCTGGAGAAATAAATTTACTCTGTTAATACGTGTCAAAATGTCCTTCCAAAAGATAGTTAAAAAAGTAGTTTCTGATTCATTCATCTTAATTTTTAATTTTTTAGTAGAAATTCGAATATTCGCTGCCCGTAATTCATCATTAACTAAGCAATCCAGGCTCATGAAATTTTTGAATATCCGTAATATTTTTTAATTTTTTTAATATATATTTTAAGCTTTCATTCCATCTGCGCGTGTTGACCAACGTGTTTTTGATAGGTTTTTCAGTACATTTTTATTTTTATCACAGCTCAAATTTAATGTTAGTATATTCCAACGAGGAGAAAAAAATTATAAAGATTTTGGACAAAATCGAAGTATATTGTTACATTCTATTGCTTGAACTCCAATTAAATTCGAAGAATGTTCTGCGATGGTACGTATATAGCGTATTTATTTATTTTTCTTAAAGTCGGGCTTGCAATTCTGAATTTTTCTCAGACATATTTGAGGCATGGTCGTATGACTGACCTCTACAATCAATGAGGGAAATGTTGTTATCTTCCAAAAATGAAACACAACATCCGTCAGATACTTTGTGTCCATTAATATTACTAAATTGACAAAATTTCTTAGTGGGTACACTATTTTGGACATATCGTGAAGTAAAAGTTATTTGGTCAGCATGAGTCACATTTGGGGTAGAATCAACGGAAACAGAATAATATTTAGTTTTCTGTATTTCAGTGACGATAGTTTCCAAGACTTCAGACGCCATGACTTCTATGAATTCATTACAAATTGTAGCAGATAGGTAAGAAGGATTACCTTTTCAGAATTGCTGTACTTTTTAATGTGTCCATTTAAAAATTTATCAAATTTACTATAAGTTCCAAAGTGCATAAATAATTTCCGTTATTAGCCTATAGTTTCGTTCTCCCCTCTGAAAGGCAGTCCTCTTGATGCTAAGAATTTCATAACAACCACTATTCCCTTTAGCACTTCTTTCCAATAATGGCGTTCATTACTGAATTGTATAATAATATGGTTGTCTATGTGACTAGGTAACTATAATCGACTGTAGTAGTTCATCATACATTTTCTGTGTTCAGGTGCGTTTTCATGCTTTGAAGAAGCTGTACTTGGAAGCTTCCAATCATTGAATCTGCTACTACTGAATGTAGAATTGGTAGATGTAAACAATTTGCATACGAACAGTATACTTTTCTTAGTGATGGAGAATATATTAGCCAATCACGGTCTACAACCTCACCATTGTGTAACTCTTTTTTAAACAACATCGTAGACAGGTATCTTGTTTAAATTTTATCATTTGGTTCACGTTGTATATATGTATGTGCTGATTTTTCAAAATCATGTTTGTTGGATCAAACTGACGGACCTTTCTCAACCCAGTAAGACTGTAAATTCTTGTCAATACATAAAGGCCACAGCCTTAGATCTGTACTTGTAATAAAACTAATTGAAATGCCATCAGTTATTGTACTTATTTCAGTAGGTCTTATATTACCTTCTCAAATAATGTTCCTCTCTATCCTTCAACTTCAGGTACATTATTGGTTATACTGATAGAAATGGTAGAGAGATGTAGATGGAGAATTTATAATATTGAAAAATTGGGTGAGTTTTGGTAATTTATGAATAGATTCCTGCTTTTCCTTCAATCTTTTGCGTTTTGCAGCTCCACTTTCGAAAGGTTTCACTGTTCTAAAAAATCATTATGCCATATCTTACTTAATATGCACATAACTATGTGTAGCATTTTACTTTTTTCTTTCTCTTTTTGCTTAGTCCAAGAAAAAAAAAAGAGAAAACTCGCTAACTAGTTTGTAAATAAAAATGAGTATAGAATGAGAGTAATATGTAACTCGTTTTCGTAAGAATTCTGAAGGTGATAAGATTGAATTTTTTAAATAATTTCTTTAACTCTTTCGTGGATCGAAAGAATAAAGCTTCAATTAAGTTGTATACAATACATGTTGTATACAATTTTCCTATTTTCATGTTATGATTATTTCATTATTATTATTATTGATGTACAAAATATAATGTTTCAAATTATCATTACAATACAGATATACATATGTACTACATACTAATATAAATTGATATTAGTTTTATCACAAGCAGTTAATTATTACATTTCCTTAAACATTTTTTTTTAAATTGAGAATGTAAAATCATATCTAAGAAAATATTGAGTAAACCATTTTAGTGGAAATAACAAGCAGAAAAAAAATCTGTAAAAGGTTTTTATGTTTTCATATTGTATTGTCATGCATAATATTTGGAATCTCTTAAAAGTTCTCAGAAAAATATATATTTGTAACTTTACGAAATATATATATCTTTGTTATTATGCTTATCAAACGAAACAAAGAATTATGATAAAAAGGAAGTCATAGATTCCAACAATTAAAGAACATTATTTCATAAATTATTAATTAGGGGAATTATATTTATGTAAGTAATTTTCATTAAAAGTAATTTATTCCAATATGTAATAAAGTATTAGCAAGTAATAAATTATTAATAAGAGATAATGTTTAAATGCAATATAAGATTTAAAGTATAAGAACCAAAATTAAAGAATATATACTGAATTTCAATTTTCTGCCGGAAAATCAGATTTAACATACACACGCAAATAGAAAATTTCTAGTGAGGGGTCTTATTCACTAAAAATCTCTTATTTTATACAGTGTTGGGCGAGAATGTCTCAATTTTTGATGTTTATTCTTAAAACATTAAATTATTTATCTAATTATCAAATCATATTCTAGGATTCCTGTTATATGATTGTTTATCTACATTTATATTAAATTACTACTATCTATGTAATATATTCATTTTATAAATGTACTTTTTTATTTGGGTTTCAGTAATAATAAAAAAGGACAGTCATTTGAATTTTCAAACGAGTAAAATAACACTTTCCATGTTAGAAACAAATAAAAATATTTCTCTGAATTACAATACACATCGAAAATTCTTTTGGCAGATCATAATGCATTCAAAATGAAGGAAGCCCGCACTTATGCATATTAATCAATATAAAAATATTCAAAAGAGTCCATTGAAATATTTATATATAATTTTATAAACAGTTAAAAAAATATTTTATGTTGTTCAGAGAGAGAGAGAGAAAATTTACAAAAAAAAAAGGAGAATTTTTTTTAAAACTGGATATTACATTTATAGCTCTCTCCATAAAAAAAAATACAATAACAAATTATTTTACTTTTTTTAATGCGATATAAATATTTGTATATTATCCTAAATCTCAAAGACGTACAATTCAAAAATAAAAACATAATTACCTTTTGCTGTGTTTCAAAGAAATTAAATTCAAAGGAAGGAATTGCCGATTTAGAACTGTAGGCCACTCGTTTCTTCGAAAAAGCGTGATTTCTTGCAGGATCATTTCAACCTTCTTTTTATTAGCCCTGACGCCTGTCACAAAATACAGAATGCATTCTTATTTCTTCTGTTGGAGCTTAAGTATATTTCTTGTCCATTCATGAGGGATCCTTAACTCATGAATGCAAATAAGTAAAAGGTCGCTGGAGGGAGTGTCTGTTATGTCTGCGACTATCCTTCCCACAGTAGCAATTTTATCAATTAATTGGATATATCTCGCTTTAGAAATAAAACTAATATTTCCCCCAATTCTCAGCAAACATTGTAAATAGAAATATTTAATATGGAAATAACTGTCTTCAACTAGTCATGTCCGGGAATAACATTTGACAATTAAAATTATTCTGATCATGACTTATTGAGGCCATGTAGAGAACGAGACGAGGCCCCCTCATGCCTTAAGATGTCCCTGATCGTAATAAACAATTACAACAAGTAATTGTTATCATTTCCAATATACAGTCCACTTACACTCTCCGAACAATGCTTTCAATTATTTTCTTAGAGTAGTCACTGATCTGCACCCAAAAACAGGTGGAAAGCTCTTTCTGAGTATAGCGATTGCAATTGCTTCTGTTGTTTTCTGCAATATGTATAAAAAATGAACTGTTGGCGCAAATTAGTACTAACTTTTCCATTACTAATGGTAGAAGTAGGGGCTATACTACTATATTACCATCATCATTTTGTTTTGAGGACAATCGTTCAATTATAATTAATCTAGGAACATCAGGTGTATGAGGTGGTTTCTTAAACTCTTCATTTCTTAGATTAGAGGTCTTCAGCCTGGATACCGCGGAACTCTATGGTTCCCTGGAACTTTTACAAGGGCAAGTGATCATTATTTTCTTAATCAAAACACAAAAATTTTAGTAAAATTTTAATTTGTATAAAAAATCGAATTCTTAACGGCAGTTTGTTTGTAAAAATAAATATTGTATGAATAAAATAAAATCTTAAATTTCGTAAAAGTCACGTGCTTCAAATACATTAATCGAGACACATTAGGTCACATATTATTTTCCGTTAATCGCTCGGAATTCAAAATTAGGCATTAAAAACAATTTGCTTATCTATGCTCTGATTCTCAGACCTATTCTCACCTACAGTTGTGCCGTTTGGGGTTTTGCTGCAAACACACACCTTAATAAACTTGAAGAAGCACAAAATAACATTATTAGACAAATTGTAAATGCTAGATGGTTCATGAGAAATACAGACATTTATAACTCAATTAACTTCCCAACAGTAAAAAAGTTCATACAAAAAACATCCTTTAACTTCTTTAATAATCTCATGAACATAAATAACAACACACTTACAAACATCTCAAACTATGACCCTGACCCAGCTATAAGAAGAACCAAAAATGTTTTACTCGATTCTTATTAAATTCACTCTATTTTCCCAAAATCTTTTAAAATAAAAATATTCCCATTCTGAATCACCCACCTCACACCGCCCCACACCAAGCCGACCAATCACAACTCTCATACAAACCAGGATATCTTCTCACTCTGAAAACACACACTAACATATAAGAAGCAACCCCATTGGTAAACTGCTTTCACCCCCTCACCTTCACCTACCCTTTCTCCGAAAAGGGGGGGGGAAGGTTAAATCCAATACTTTAAAAACTCTCTTTCACTTAATTTTTTCATCCTTTTAAATTTTAAATCACTCTGATAAATTAATTTTACACTATAAAGCCATCCAAAATATCTTTTATGCAATTCTGGGCTGGAAAAAGCCAAAGTCAAGCATCCCAAACTGCTCTGATATGGAGATTTAGAGTCGTTGGCTCAGGAGCTCCAGTAAAGCCTGTCAACCTATTTTCCGTCCTTTAGCTCAGTCGATATATGTCTAATTGATATATCGATTGACACTCAGTTGCAACTAAAATTTAATCAAGTTGATATTGTGTATTTTTTGGATTGACATTAGAAAAAAATATCCTGAAATTGCCAAAAGAGCAGCGAAGCATCTAATGTCATTTGTTTTAAACTATGTATGCAAAAAAGATATATCTTTGTAAGCTGCGACAAAAACAAAATACAGAAACATATTGAATGCTGAAGAGGCCATTAGATTGCAGATTTCAGCATTTATTACAGGCGTAAAAATACTTTGCAATAAAAAACAGTCACAGTCAAGACATTGAAATTTCCCTCTTTTTATTAATTTGTTATAATATTAAATATTGTTGCTTTTTTTATTATTCAGAGAATATATTTTAAGAAACTAAAAAGGCCTTAAGCTACCTTTCCATTCATTATCTTATTGAGATATTTGTATTCAGATAAAATAAAGACGCAATAATAATTTTGTAAACTTGAGTAGGATAAAGCTTTGATATCTTATTTTTTTCTGCTCTTTGAACAAGAGGTTCCTTCAAGAAAACGGTAAGCTCAAAGGGTTCCCCAAATGTAACAAGTTGAATACCCCCGACTTAGATCATCAATACCAGGAGGTAGAGCAAAGATAGCTGAAATTTTGTCAGTCATTAAATATGCCGTAGTCTCTCATAAAGTTTTGAACATTTTATTTGTAATTATAAAGATTTTTCGAACCAAACTCTGAACACAACCAATTTTCATTTTATGGTTCGGATATTTACAATAGAACCTCGGTCTTTCGTATTAAAATAACCCGTAAAATGAGCTAAGGTACACAGTGAAACACGCTGTACAGTAAAATTAGCATGTATTTTGAAATAAGACAAAAACAAAATAGTAAATAACAGCACAAGAGAGAATTCAAATCTATACATTCCTTACATGATATGTTCCAATTTGGAAACAAAAACTAATTAGATTATGATGTTTCGAACTCAATAATAGGAATTCCATAAAATGATAAATAAGAATTATGACATCACAGCCGTTAGTCACGGTACAAAACTGTGTTGCCAACGATTTCGCGCTCCTAACTTTTTATTTGTGTCCATTGATTACGAATTTTTTTAATGGCTGTCCGGATGAATCGACGTCTGGTTAAAGGGGAACCGGATTAGTGACAGTTTACTGTAATACCAATATCCTTAATCAAAGCATCACAGACACTTGTCATGTCGAGTTACATAATTGCTTTTTAATTTTCGAAAACCAATTTTGAAAAATATGTAAATTACTTGGTCAACAAGATTGCACTCCCTTTATTGACTTCAAGTCATTGAAAATGCGCCCGACGATGAATCGCCAAGTGATTGAGAAATATCGCCAATGCTGTATTGCAAGATAGGCTTCACGAATTTGGCAACGACCTTTGCGAAATCGTAATTTGACGGGCGCCGCTATAACAGGGAAGTACCAATTATGTTTTAACTGTCATCTAAGACGTTGGTACTTGTTGTTGTAATAGTTGTTTACCTCCATGTCTTGTTTCAGCTCCACAAGTTCATTCGCCCACAGACTGGGGGAGGATCCCTGTACGTGTAACCACTGCGATTGCCTCTGACAGTACGACACATTTTAACTAAATGTTTTGCTTTAAATTATGTTCGCTTTCCACGAACTATTTAAATCATTCAATTTTCCTTAAATTAACTTTTGGTTGAGGAAAACCCCTGTTGAAACCAGAGAGAATAGAGGTCGCTATGTGCCTAACAAGACTTTCTCTACATCCAACAGATAGGGTGCCAAAGAATGAAGAAAGCGGTTTTGTATTGAAATTTAATAGCGAAAACATATTATACTCTGTTTTAATTGTTTTGAGGCATCATAGAAATAAACAAAATTAGTGACGTCAGACAAGTCTGTTGTATGAAAGAGTTTTTTAATTTTATAAAGAATCTGCAGTGACTCTCTTCTACACCAACGCTAGAAGTTAAAGCCTTGTTAACTAGCCAGATGAGATGTCATTTTAGCCTAGTTGATTAAGGCATAGCAGAAAGCGACCGGTCAACTTTCTTCGGACCCAATGGGCCAGGGTTCGAAACAATGCCTGCTACTAAGGTCAGCAACTACTCTCTCCCCCTTCACAGGGTGGAATAACATCCCCCGATTATATAATTTTATTTTAATCATCATTTAACACTCTACATCTAACTTGAATTTTAATCGGATTTAATTATTAAAAAAGATAAGGGAGAACCCGGATAAATGTGTAACCATTCGTTGTAACATTAAAATTTATGTATAAAAGGTTTTGTTTTAAAAAAATTTGATTTCTCGATGGATTGAAATAAAATAATTCGAGATAAAAACCAACGTTTTCATATGGTGGCAAAGTTTATTAAAAAATAATTATTGAAATATTAGTTAAAACTTGTCGCAAATGTCTAAATATTGTATTGTTAGGCGAGTAAGAACGATTCCCAAAGTTTCACAACTCTAGCTTGATGGGAAGTTGGTTAAATTAACGATCGAAAATTTGATGACACACACACACCAAGTGAAATTCAGAAAAAAATTGTAAAATAAAGTATATTTTAAAGCTAGATATATATTTCAGCCCAACGATCTAATACCTAAATTAAATAGCACAAGTATATTCACTTTAATCATCGTAATAAGATTTTATTTAAGGAATAGAGCGCTTTAATCCTATTTTAGGGGACCCCTTGGCCCGATTATTGAAATCATGACAAAATTGGGGCGAAAAGCGAGGTTTTTCAAACTCGAAGCTTCTAGAAGCGGGAAAGAGATGGCGTCGTGTCTTGAAGAACAAATTGTGAAACAAAATGACGCTTCCACCGAAAGAAAGACAATGCAGTAATAAGTAAAGTAAGATTGAAGACACTTTAGTCACATAAAGAATGCATAATAGAACGTAGGAGAAAAGGTGATTTTGAACAAGCAAAGCATTTCAACGGTAAACGAAATAACATTAAAAAAAGCTTTTGCGAACATGAAACTATTAAAAATGATGAAAAAAGTATTTGTGAGCTAGAAACCGATAAAAATGAAATTACATAAAGACATTTTTAACAGGCACTTCAGTTAAAAAAAAAAATCTCTACAAAACGAACGGAATTTTTTTTTTATTGACCTTATTCTAAAGAGACTTCTGCGTCCATCGGCTGGAAAACGGTGGACGATCTCACAATATTCAACTTACTGCTTTGAAACCAATTTCATTCGAGTTTATAATGCTTTTAATGCTGATTTCCATCCTTTGGAGAAAAAGAAAATTTTCAAGACAATCCATTTCCAACGCTGTCAACGGATACCCTCTGCCGACCGCGTTCACCATACAAATCTTGTGATGATCTAATTATTGCTTTAAAACCGATATCATTCGAATTTCTAAAGACAGTCAGAAAGTTAGTTGCACTACTTCGTACAAATTTTCAGTTAAAAGGCTATTTTGATGAAAACGTGGGACAACACTTCAGACATTTATCTTTATGGTGTGACGTAGCACCTTTCACCAGGGTAGTTTAGTTATTGTGATAATCAGTCGTAGGCATGTCTCGACAGCAGCAAGTGGCGTCCCAATTGGAAATGCGTACAGGGATTCGATTTTTGTGGGCGAAAAGGTGTAACTGCACTGATTTTTATCGGCAGTTCCATGAAGTTTATGGTAAAGTTGCAATGTCCCGTGAAACTATCGCGAAGTGGTGCAACATGATTGAGAATGAACGTACACATATTGACGACTCTGAACACGAGGGAAGAGCATCAACTGCGACAAATTCTGAAATCACTGCTCGAGTGAATGAATGCATTCTTGCAAATAGACGCATAACAACAGACAAAATCTCACATGAGCGTTACCAAAAGGAAGGAAATTAGTTTTTTGGACACAAATATGACTGGAGATGAGTCTTGGATTCACCCTTTTCACCTGAAACGAGACGCAGCTCCTTCGAGTGCAAACATTCCACTTTCCCGACTCGATCAGTGTCGAACTGTTCCATCTCCAGGAAAGGTGATGATGATGTTATTTTATTTTTTTGATAGAGAAGGTGTGGAGCATACGGAGTTCCTGTCGAAAGGTGCTACAATTAAAGCACCTTCTTATTGTGAAACACTAAAACGATTGCGACAATCACTCGAAAATTGAAGGTCAAATAAACTGAAAGTCATTGTGCTCCTGTACAACAATTCAAGACCGCATGCAGCAGGTTTTCTGAAAAAGTTTAGGTGGCGAGTGTGGGATCACCCTCCTTATAGCCGAGACCTTTCACCTTGTGACTTCTAAGTTTTTAATCCAATAAAAGAACTTTCAAAGCGATGGTGCCACTCGGATGACGAGATGAAAGCCGACACCCAATAATGGTTATCGGGCATTGAACGAGATTTCTTTGCAGAAAGTATCGGAAAAACTTGTACCACGCCTCGACAAATGCTTAAATAACGCAGGTATTTACGTTGAAAAGTAGATTTTGATGAGAACTTTAGAGTAATAAATAAAGTTATTGTAAAATTTCAATCCAGTTTTGTTTTCTTAAGCAGTGCAACTAACTTTTTGACTGATCCTCATATATCCAGATTTTTTTCTTTCTTGCACCGCAACGTATTCTTTTAAAACGATCCATTTTGAATTATTTCAACAGATGACCCATTTACAAAATTCGCGGGATTAACATTGCAATCTATTCAAGCATATAGACCGTGGAGCGACTTTCAGGCTCATGTCGGCACAATTTTCGTTATTGACTTAGCTTTGGAGGAAGTTCGTGATTTCTGTGAATGTAGTCAGAGTAAATGTTCTTATTGGTCTATGGGAAGTGCCAGAATTGAGTCCGGAGGAGAGGGGCTAGGTAGAAACTAGTGCTAGTAGGTTGTCTTGTCATTGGCTGGTGGTAAGCGGAGAGGAGTTGCTCTATTGGCTGCTTCGGTCGGTATGAAAGTGATAAAGGTGGAAAGTGGGCGTATACGGCTGCTTGAGGCAGACAGTTACGAAAAATGATCTCAGAAATTTTTAATGAATGTGGATATAACGAAAAGATAAAAGTAATTATAGGGGGTTGTAGGAGTCTAAAATTACTCTTCCAAGTCTTTTGGTGTCAGATCTTGGGGTGTAATGTTCTAGATTGATCATATTTAAATTTTTGGTGTCGTTAAACGAGGAAAAGAAATTTTTTTTGCAAGTTTTTGGATGTAATTCTACTAAAGATCTTTAGGGTTGCCAAAAAATATATATATTTAGCGATTTATCGCCCAAAAAACTTCACCACGCCAAATGGCCCCCTAAAACCGGAAAATTCCCTCAACTCTTTTAAATGTAAATGGTTCCAAATTCTATTTCTTGACAGCAATAGTTCCAAAATTTGAGTAATAAATTCCCAAAGTTATTTGAAGCCCTGTATGATAATGCGAAAACGACCTTAATAAGTTGAACATTTTCATCATGGATGTTGTTGCTTCCCAAACCCTCAAAATAATTGTAAAAATTCTCACTCCTCGGAATGAAACTGGTTTATTGGAACGCACTCGGAGTTAAGTCAGTAACGCTGAGTGATATACCAGCCCTCGCCTGATTTAATTCTCTTATAAGAAATACATCTAGGACCGGGTATCAAATTCAACAAACTACACCACTCGCAGAGATGACAGGTCACCAACATTCCAACGCGCTTTTAACGGCTCTGCTTTAATAAAACGCCCTCTCCCACTCTTATAAAATTCCAACCCCGACTTTACACGTCACAGAAATGACTATCGTTGCACTCTAACCAACGGAAAGAAATCCAATCATTACGTTCGTCAGTGCAAATGATATTTCCCAAGAAATAACAATTATTTTAAATTTAAGACTGATTTCAATAATTTGTGGAGATTTAAATGTTCAGCATAAAAGCTGAGGCTGCATATACTTAAAAAGGTAAAACTCTAAGAAATTTTGTTGATCAAAACGGTGTAGAAATCATAGCTCCGCCCACAAGGCCATGTTGTCTGTCTATCTCAAGAATAACTCTCGCCAAAGTCAACTTCTGAGTCATTTGAATCAAAATCGGGTATCAAAAAAAAGAAACTATATATGAACATAACAATACGGTAATAGTTCAGAAAGTACCTGTTTTTGGCATTGTATGAATTAATATACAATGCTTAGTGGATGCTAACTATGTAATAGAAAGATAGTAACTCCGCCTCCCCCATCAACCTCGCACTAGCAGCTATTTTTCATTGGGCCTACCGGATTTCATCACTACCTGAATTAAGAAGCAATCACAATCCAATTCTCATTCACTTCGCCACCACAAATAAATTTGAAAATCTTTCAGAAAAAGTCACCATGAACTGGGAATTGTTTTGAAAAATACTCCTGGGAAAATACTCCAATAGCCACATTTTCACTCCCCAAAGTACAAAGCAGAGAAACATTCACATCCCTATCCAGGAATAAACTGTATCTAAGCCAACTTCTAACATGTAATGCCACACTACCTAAAGAGAGATATACTTATAAAATTACAGTAGTATTCCCTATTGCAAATAATTAGATATATTTTTTATGTGAAATTTTTTAAAAAATAAACAAAATAAAGTTATTTAAAAAAGTTAAGGATACAGAACATCACATGAGACTTTATGATCATAGGTTTCTTACCTTTGTTTTGTGAGAATTTAATTACTATATAGAAAATCTAAACATTACAATTGCCTTCAAGAATAAGTACTCTCTCCTCTTTTCAGCATAATTTGAATTTCATCATCAACTCTGAAAATATCTCTTGCCCCATTTTTACTTACATTTTATCCATCATTATTTACATCAATTATTTATTTCATTCCAGTCATATCTTCTACAAAACACTTATAAAATTTATTGATTTCTTATGCTGCTTTGAAATCTTTAGTAATCATACTTTCTCTTATTTAACCCCAGGAAAAAAAGCAAAACACAGGAAAATTGAAAACCTTAATTAAATGGGGTGTTGGAAACTTCTCTATGTCTTCCAGACATGGTAAAATTAAATGCAACATAAATTTGGCATTAGCATCAAAGTTTCATTACATAATGAGGCACATTTAAAAAGTAATAAAATAAAAAATGCCACTAGTTTCAGTTTTAATCCTCCAATCATATATGTAAAAGATTTTTTGGTTACAGAAAGTGGTATATATTATTCATATTTTATGATAAACCAAATATAATCTACTACCTCACAGACAGGAAAAACAAAAGTATGACTATTATGTAATCCACGAAATAAACCACCACTAATACAAATATTATCAGTGGGTTTTTGTTATCAGCAAACACTATATGTTTTTTAAAATTTTATATTACTCAAGGTCAGTTTCATATGATTTAATACATTTAATGAAAGAACAATGGCTTCAACAATGATTATGTTCCCCTAAAACAACAGAAATCATTTGGAAAATATATAAATATAAAAATTTACACAATAGAAATGTTACATATCAAATATAACTAGTAAATTGAAGTTAAGAATATTTCAAATAATAAAACACTTTTGCACAAAAACAATTACAGCTTTTTTTTTATTCAGAAAAAGAGTAATTTATAATAACATACAGCAAATATTATCCCACAACAATAATAATTGGATTCATACATTTCAATTTTAATTTAATTAACGATTACATTAAATCTTATTTAAAAATAAATTTACAAAAATAAACTATCCAACATTGAAAATATAAATATTTTATAAATTGTAAACATATTAATCAATATACTATACATCTGTAATATAAATCACTTCCTGACAAACAGGTGAATGATAGAACAGTTATCATTCAATTAATATTATACATATACTCAATATTATAAATCAACTAATATGCATTTCAATTTATAATAGTGTTTTACAGCAAAATAAAATATGTATCCTTTTTACATAAAATCAAACAAAAAAATGTAACAAAGTATTGCGTAAAATTAAAAATCTTTATTATTGTGCAAAAGCAAAGAGCATATATTAATATTTTTGTTATATAAAAATTCTCAAAAAATTTATAAATGCCTAAATCACAATATAAAATAGAATAAAATAAATCTCAGTTATAATGAATTACTAAAGCAGACTGGTTGATATCTCAGTCATTTCAAATCCATCAGCAGGAGAAAAAAAAGAAGATATTGGATATTTGGTTATATATACAGGGTGATCAATTTTTAAAACAGTACCCATTTGTTTTTTGTATTTTCTATATCTATGATATATGTAGCAAGACTTTCGACAACATTACTTATTTAATATGTCTATATTTAATGTGCAGGAATCAATATTTTTTTTTCACTTTTTAAGTGCGAAAACTCCTTTTTAAACATAAATTCATGTGAACATCATCAGTATTTTTTAATCCGATTTTGCATAAACGATTTGAATAAATCACCTACTTGATGAAGAAATCTCATCAATAACACCGACAATGTTGCAAAGTGTGTCAAAAAACTTGGTTCGACATTCTCATGTTTACATTCAAAATTGTTGGGCACATTTTCAACATTTACTGTAAGGAATGATAATGTAAACAATTTGAATAAAATTATTTTTTTCAAAAATAAAATTATCACAGGATTAAGTAACATTGTGTACCTCCATTTCTGTTTTACCTCACAAATAAAATTTTAAGAGTCCAACAGTGTTGGAAATCGACTCCCAAATCTATCAGATTTAAGGGTAATAAGAAAAAACCAATGGGTACTCTTTTAAATTGATCACCCTGTAAAACAAAATTACTAGAACCTCATTTTACCAGATCAAATAAGTTGGATAACATTTCAAAGGCCTTTAAATGTTATTACTGACTTTTTTTTTTTGTGAGTAACATTCTGTCAACTGATTATTTTCAAAGGTCATACAATGAATAATTGTTTTATAGATAAAATTCCGCTTTAAAAGATGTCCCAAATTAATATTTTTAAAACTATAATTATTATCTCATATTGAGATAGAAAACAGATTGAGCTGTTTCTACTGCCTGTAAAGAGTAATTTTAAAAATGTTTTAATATATGTGTATTTTTGTTTTTAAAAAGTGATATATATTTAAATTAAATTTATAATTAGAAGCTCTTATTTGGACTTTTGAGCAATTTATTTGGTTTGTCATAAAAATGGAAATCATTATTTATTGATTGAATTGTGTGCAGAGTTCTTGGAATTCAAGAAATAACTTTAGATTCTCTTAAAAACTGTATCTTATCTTTGGAATATGAAAGTACACTGGATAATACAACATCTGTATGTTCTGCAAAACTAGGAGGAGGTAATCTTCCTTGATTATTAATATCACTGTATTTAACAGCTGGACCTATAAAATAAATTACATGCTTCATAATCTGATTTAATATGTTATTTCAAATTCCTATGACAGTTTTTACAACGTTTTTCTGAATTTCACTTGGTGTGTGTGTGTGTGTGTGTGTCATCAAATTTTCGATCGTTAATTTAACCAACTTCCCATCAAGCTAGAGCTTTGAAATTTCGGGAATCGTTCGTACTCGCCTAACAATGCAATATTTATTCGTTTGCGACAAGTTTTAACTCATATTTCAATAATTTTAATAAGTCAAAATATTCTTTCCTCGAGGCGCTTTTAGGATTCAGGGAAAAATTTCTTTCCCCCTCTGGGAGCACCGGGCACTCCCCACGCAGCATGCGGTATCGTAAACCTTTTGTACTCACAAAGGGGAGATACTATCTCCCCTTTACAATCTCCGAGATAGTAAGGGTTGCTGACTTTTAGTCAGTAATCATTCGCAAGAAAGAAAGTTTTCAATATTAGGCGCCATGTCTTATCACA
Organism: Nephila pilipes; assembly: GCA_019974015.1. Taxonomy (NCBI): domain Eukaryota; kingdom Metazoa; phylum Arthropoda; class Arachnida; order Araneae; family Nephilidae; genus Nephila; species Nephila pilipes. The sequence continues at coordinate 44,637 of BMAW01078266.1, read as the reverse complement.
ATAATTTTTTCTGAATTCTGGTTCCCATTTTTTTTTTTTTTAATAGAATGACTTACAAACTTTCAAATGCATGTTTTGATTTTATATTATGAATTTTTTAATACGCTCACAAATGTCTCTTTTTAAGTAAATTTTAAAGATAAAATAACTAACAGTATTAACTAATATTTCAATAATTTTCTCTAATAAACTTTGCCACCATATAAAAACGTTGCTTTTAAAAACGTTGGTTTTTATATCGAATTTTTAATATTTAAAAACACAGTTTATCAAAATTTAAGATTTGTGAGTTATTATACATAAAATAGAATTAGAATGAAAACTACAAACAATTCAAATTTCATTAGTTATTGTTCAACTAATTTTGAATTTACTTTTAAACACAAAATATTACATAACCTATTGATTTAAAAAAAAGGGGGGGACGCACACATTTAGAATTATGGCTCAGTAAAAATTTCACAATTTTTTTAATATTTAAAAATAGAGAGAAAGAATATATTAATATTGAGTGCGAAGAAATTATTATTTAATATATGTAAATTCTTAAAATGATATTGATAGTTCTAAATAGTATCATTTTCCACAATTGAAGTTCAATTTATACTGCCCACAAATTAAAAAAAAAATTTAAAAAATCCTTATTTACAGTTTTGCAAGAATAAGGAAATTTTACAGGAATTTTTTTTAAATACTTAACTGAATAATACAAATTTAATACGAATTTAAACAAAAAAAATTATATAATGTGATTTTTTTTATTATTCAGTTATCTAAAATATTCAAGTATAATATTTTATTTTTACAAAATCAGAAAAATAAAATCAGTTTTAAAGTCTGTCTTACCAGTCATTCTGATATTTCCAGCAGTAGAATGAATCATATCAATAACCATCTTATTGTGAATAACCTAAAACAAAAACATTTTTACATTAAATTTTCTATTTATTTTATTAATAAACCATTTTTTTTTTTTTTCTAAACCAAAAATTATACCAAAATTTTAAGTAATAAAAATTACACCATTAAATAGAATAAGAATAATAAATAACATCCATTTCAAAATAATTCAGCTCTAATTTTAAAAAAGATAAAATTACTTTATTTTGCATGTGAATACTTGAAACACATAATATATCAAAATTAAATTTTGAAATTGCTATCCATATCACTTTTGAAAAAAAAACCATCAAGACGAAGAATTTTTCAAATTTGATTAGTAATTCTCATCTATTCTGTTTCAGTTCTATATTGGAGGGGAAATAATAATAAAATTATTATGTTGTTTGATTGATTATTTATTAACATCTCACTTAGAAATAACACAAGAGTTATTGGTCACAAGCTTCATAATTTTGAGTCACAGTCAAGAGTTTTCATAATTTTCAGTCATAGTCAAGAGTTAATGTTAATACTGGAGCTGAAACATCTTTCTCCAAACTTCCACATCATGTCATTGTGAAGACATGAACCATGGACGACGCATTTAACATTCATGTACCTAGCTACATGATGGGTCTTTAAAGTAACGATGACTGGAATCATTGACTCAGCTGAAACAAAGCTAGCCATAAGCTTGTGACCATAACAACTTATGACCCATGGTTATGATTGTATAAAAATTGGGACAACAAAAAAATTGGAAATTATAACAAATTTTTTGATGATTTAATTCACAAATGTGGGTCCATGTATTTCAATTTTAACCTAAACCAATGTCAAATGAACTTATAAAATATTTTCCACTAAAAAAAATTGCCATAATATTAATTTTTTTCCCTCCCATTTTATGAAGAATACATACCTGAGGGTCATTAAAAACTTGCTCTATTTCATTTACTGGACCACATGGAATGTCACATCCTTCAAACTTGTTCATCCATTGTTGTGTGGATTGCTTTGAAAAACTATTAATATAAAAATGAAATTGAACATTAAAATTCCATTAATTAAAGAGTGCAACAAACAAAAAAAATATTACAATTTTCCCAAAAAGGAATCAAATAACACCAGACAATTTTATGAAAGTAAATAAACAGCTAATACTATAGAAAATATGGCAGACTACAAAGAGGAACTTCAAAAATGTGAATTTTTTTTAAAAAAATCTGAGCATAAACTTTAAAATATAAAAATATAATGACATTGAGTCTCTCTTTAGGACTCTGTCTATATAGTTTAAAATAACTGAATTTACATCCAATGAAAGAACAAAAATAATCAGTCTTTCATATGCTAAATCTTTCATGAACTTAACTGTACAAAAGAAGAAGCAAAAAATTTCAACAAAGAAATTTTACCAAAAAATTATACATAAGATAGAGCAAAATTATTGTAAAACAAGTTTAATTTTTTCTTGACCTTTTCTTAATATGTAAGATGTTTCTCAAATTAATATTTTATCAATGTTTTATTCAAATCAAATTCATTATATTTTAATATATAATTTTAAATCCCTATCAGCAATAGCTTTTAAATAATTGATCCTCTCACCCCAAAAAATTCAAGAGCTTATTTCAAATTTTTTATACGTATGATATTTTCCTATGTCATAATCAATATTTCTTATTGTGGTGCCAAAATGTCTCAATTCCTTTCATTTTTCACAATATTATTTGGAGATATTTTGCCTTTTTAAGTATTTGATCTACAAAAAAGTCCTCATTTATAATACTTAAATTCACAAAGACATTAGTCTGAAAAAAATATATACTTATAATAGAATTTCTGTTTAGTTAAACCTGCTTTTATTTTGTTTCACAGTTAACAAGTTTGACCATTAAATGTCCCCTTTCATGCTTTTTATTTCTTATATAAATGATCTTATCCAAACTAAAACAATATATTACAGAAGGGGGAACTCCCTCAAAAACAAACTCATTAACCATTAGAAATCACCAAAGAAATAACTTAAACTTGTTCCAGCAATTTACAATTTATATTCTAAAGTTACAAATTGTTATTTTCAAAATAAATTTATGAACTATTTGAATAACATTTGATATCATAAGTACATAAACAATGTGGATTCAAAGTGGCTCACTGATTCATTCAAAATCAAAGACATAAATACTTTAAGAAACAAGTTACAATTAAAAAAAAAATTTATACTTACATATTATTCAGTTCAGATATCAATATTTTACGGTTTTTTACTCTATCTTTATTAGTCAAAAACTTAGGATCTGTTAACAAGTGTTGAACATTTAAAATCTAAAGAAAAAAATTCTCAAATCAGAATGAAATAAATCATAAAAAATTAAATAATCAATTTAAAAATAATACAAAACAAGGAAATATTTAAAGTTGAAAGGAAAATATACAACAAAGAAGGAATATTTATGCAATATATACACAGCCTAATTTTCACAAGAGTACAAAATACAAAAGAGGCTAAATTAGTTCATATCAAGACTAAAAGGTATAAATGGTGTAGCTGCTCCAATCATGCAAAGGAATAATCTTAGCAATATCATATTAGCGATATATATCAATCTTCCTTTTTTAAGAAAGCTCATCGAAGAAGCTAATTGACATTTTTCACAGAATAAAAGTTTCATACATGTTCATATCTTTTTTAATATAATTTTTGTGTCTTTTCCATATTTCAATACACATGATAATGAAAATCAGTTTAATTTTTTACACCATTGCTTTTGTTTCCCTTTATATATCTTTGCTTCAAAATAAAATCCTTTCAAAAATAAAGAATTTCATTTTGTTTGTACAAAATTTTTAGAATTAATTTTATAGTATTATTTAAATATGTATTAATTTTTCTCAATATTATGAATTTTTTCAAATTTCTTTCCTGCAATCAGAGAAAAACTTAAGAGAATATCTTCTTGTCTTTCTTCCTAAAAATTCAAACAATTTGATAAAAAAAAATGACTTTTTTTTTGAACATTTTTTTTATAAAAAAAAAAAAAAACTGCTGCTGATTGTTTAATATTTTTTACCAAGACACATATTTCTAAGTTATATAACCTTATTAATCAGAAATTACATTGTGAAATTAATTTGTGTAATACAATCCTCCACAAGAGAGCATTCAATATTCTTTATACAATATTAGTACTTTTCCCCTGGCGAACAGTGAAGCAGTTTTAATTATGGAATTCCTTTTTTAAAATGAAAAAAACTACCTCCTCTGCATAGAATTAGTATTAGATTTAAGCATTATTTTAAGTACCAGAATAAAAGATAAATATTAAAGTTTAAAAATTAAAACTCGCAATTTAAATAAAAAATAAAATTTAAAGAGAGAACTACTCAGCTGAGCATTGCAACTATACTCAGTGCAAATAAAACATATACTTTATTACAAAATTACACAAAAGTAATCAAGAAAATAGCAACACCAAATGCAGTCCTTTTTAAGAACATATAAAACAGAAGGACCAAAACAGTATTGCCCACTTACTATGGAATGAACCAACTCTGAGTTCATAAACACAAAATTAGATGTCTACCTCATGGTAAATAGATTTATCTGATATTATACATGTGACTTTAAAAAAAAGCATCAAATTTCAGAAAGATAGAAATTTACAAACGAAATTTATATTTATGAGCTTCAAGTGTAAATGAAAGTGAAATATATATTGTATAGAAAAACCATAAAAACTTAAGATCAAAGTTGAAAAGTTTGTGATATTCAAACATGTTCCAATATTTCTACATTTACTGGAAAATTTTAATTTTAAAAAATTTCATAAAATTAAAAATATTGATAAACAAATATTTTTAATGCACAAAAAATCTTAGTTTCACAAATCATGATTATATGAACTTACTTCACATAGAACTTTAAATTGTTTGTTACTACCTGCTCCAACTGTTATGTAACCATCCTTAGTTCTAAAAGCCTGATATGGAACAATACTTTCATGAGCGGTTCCCCATCGATTAGCTTTATATCCTGCATTTAAATAGTTAGAACCAATATTTGCCAGCAAAGACACCTAAAATATATAACGTTATATATTCAAATACAAGTCTTGAAAATTTGAATACACACGCACACACACACACATATATATATATATAATACTCTCTCTACAATTTGACACTTCTGCTATCTGATCTTGCCAATCATTTCACATTTTTATACAAGAAAACTATTTAAAAAAATTATTTTATGCTTTCTACTTCAATGGAATAATGTAAGCTATCAATACAAAACAATAAATTCTTTGCAGTTTCGGTTAATTCGTATGTTTGAAACTTTATTTATATATACTGTACTAAATTTTATTTGATGATATATAACTTTTGTTTTTTAATTGTGTTATTTTTAGTAGTTTTCCAGTAATCTAGTTTTCAGTAAAGTAGTGGTGCTCTGATCTGATATCTACCAGATTAATTGAGAGAACACTGTATGTTTGTATGTGTGTAAGTATTAAGAGAGGGTATTATATAATGTAAACAGATTAAATAATAGCATTATGGTTTGGAATCATTCCATAAGCAACAGGTTCAATATAAAACCCTATTAATTTTTACATTCCTTTCAGCGACTTATTCTTTCACTCCCTTAATAATGTAACTTGTATAATTCTAATGAGCAACATTTTTTTATGATATAAATGTTGCTTACTATTTCATGCAATCACAGCTTTCTGCCTCTACTTCATGAGATAGTCATTATTGTTATAATTTGAAGATAATAACTTAATAATTATAACTTTTATGTGATGCATAGCCATTTCCTCTCTTAAACATTGCATAAAACTTTAAGCTAGTGAAACATAAATTCTTTTTTACTTTTTTCTTCTTTATTTTGCTTTTTTTTTTTATTTGAAAATATTTATAAAAATTGGTCATGAATCACAGACACTACTGCTAAAATATGAATACTTTTAAAAACCATTCTGATGATCCAACACAACAATCAATGCATTTAGTGGATAATTTAAACAGACGAATAAAAGGATGAAACAGATAAATAACACAAAAAAGTAAATAAAATAAAGTAATACAGTTAATAAAAGAAAATATAAATAGATTTCGTGCAATAGCAATTTTGTATACTAAGCAGGAGAGTCTGGTTTAATTTTACATTTTAGACAAGATTGAAAGAAAATTTAATCAGAATTCAACTGATCAGAATGAGATGTTAAAAATACATAAAGAGAAGGAAGAGTATGTTCAGTGGTGCGATTTGAATGAAAAAAAATCATAAAGATACAAATCTTATTATTTAACTCCCTTACCATGAAGAGAAGTAGATTTAATTAAAATTAGTAAACACTATAGAAAAGTTAAAACAATCACCTTTAAACATAATTAAAAGATTTTATGTTTCGCACCTGTGTTGAAAGAAGATTACAATCTACGTTCTGTCCTTTTCCAGTCTTCATTCTTTGAAGTAAAGCAGCCATTATAGCTCCATGTGCATAGAGACCAGTAGCTAAATCAATCATAGCCACACCAACTTTACAGGGCTCGCCATCTTCAGGCCCAGTAATACTTAATAATCCACTCATGGATGCCGCAATCACATCAAAACCAGGACGAGTTGCATATGGTCCAGTGGATCCATATCCTACTCTGCAAAAGAAGAAAAAATAATTCATGAGATTTTGTGAGTTTTTAAGGAAGAAAAAATTATTTATTATTCATTCTTTCTTTTCTTGGGTCTTCCATTTTAATAAAAGGAGTAACAAGAGGGGGGAAATTTAACAAATCACAATATATTATATTATGAAAACTATATTATACATTAGTTGAATAGCCACTGTCCAAACATACAAAAAAAATCCATGTTTTATAATATTTACTATGTAAAAAAAATATTAATATGTATAATATTAATTTAAGGAAATATATATCACTTAAACTAAGTTTATGAAATAAAAATAATAAAAGTCATTAAATTATGTGAAATCGTGGTACCAAGAGATAAAGAGTTTTTAGTTTAAATAAATATGAATATGCATGTCATCATATTTATAATGAAGAACACCCATTTGTTGCAATCTTGAATGGAATTAAAGAATTTTGGCCAAAAATTATTGGGGTAAGTTTGGCTGGAATTGCATCAACTTGCACAGTTAACAGAAACATAAGCCCAACACACCAGTACAACACAAAAGGGTTTATTACCACAGCATGTCTCATAATTTTAAATTGTTACAAAATACTTACATAGTAATACACTTATGTAAAGTTCATGTCTAGCCTTAAAAAAAGACTTTAAGGTCCCTGTTTAACATATTCACAAACAGTACAATTAAAGTATCAGTATTAAGTAATATTAAAGTAATCAATTAAAGTATTAGTATTAATTCCATCTGTATGTAATGATGTCATGATTATTTCCCTTAATAAATAAATGATGGCTTGAGAAGTCATAATATTATGTTTAAATATATGAAAATACAAATATACTGTCCCATCAAAATACTTGTCAGTGCTAAAAGGTGGTTCAAAAAAGAAACATTGTAAAACTGTCCATGAATGTTAAATCAAAAAGGGGAAGATTCCACTATTCAGCAAAAATTGTCTTTAGAGAATGAACATAAATATTTTGTACGTTTTGGATAGAATTTCATTATTTTTACAGTTCATATAACATTATTTTGTAAAAACAACCTTGCTTCTAACATTTATCATCATTTAGACAATTTATTTAGTGAATAAATTTAAAATGGATTAACATCATACACAAGACAGTAATCGATTATTAAAGCAAATTTTTCTGGATAGTTTTGAAAATAAAAAGATGTTTGAAAAATTAGATTGAGCTGGTGGATTTAAAAAAAAGTGCACAGAATTAGAAATTATAATAATTGTAAAATTGTGGTCAAATATAAACATCAAAGAACTAGAGTTTATTTTCTATAATCCTTATTTTAATGACCACAAAAAGTATTTCAGCAAAATGCATTTAAGTGAAATAACTTTAAAAACCAGCTTTTCCTTCATTATCAAACCAAAGCTTTAGTTTTAAATTAGCACCAACAAATGACTTAAAATAAATACTTGATACATATGCATTTACGTACTAACTATTCCAAAGAAAAAGAAACTATTATAGATTATTTGTAATGAATATAAGCACATTAAATAATCTCATAACTAAAATATTTTGTGTGTAGATTAATCTAATATAACAATTACTATTATATTTAAATAAGCATAATACTGTTATAATTCAATTTCCATAAAAGAAAACATTATTTACAAAAATGTTTTAAAATATTATTCTCATTAATATTTTTATGATTTTTACAACAAATAAAAATTATGATTACTATTATTATTTTAAATAATAAATTGTAAAAAAAAAAAGTAACTGACCAGTTATAGAGCAATATATTAAATGTGGTGCAATTTGTTTTAAGCTGTTATAGTCCAATCCAAACGAAGATAGTTTTTCAGGCACAAAATTTTCAACTAACACATCACTCTTGACAGCAAGCTGAAATTATTGTGAAAATGCAAATGAAAAAAACTGAACTTAACAATTTAATGAAATAGGAAAAGTAAATGAAATGTGAATGCATAATATTGTATTCATATTAGCCAAATCTAAATGTTTCACAATATTATTTCAATAACTCAGTTAGTAATTTATATATTTATTTATTTTTACTTTAATGCACAATATTGATCAAAAATCACAAAAATATCAAAATTTCTAAGTTATAAGGAATGAAAAGTATTAAATTTTATTTGCAATAGTAGAATATACATAAGATAAAAATAAATTAAAATAACTTTCAAACAGAACTTTGAAAATTATGAATAAAGGTATCAAAAATATCAATCATAAGTAAAAGTATAAGAATATAGGAACAGCTAAATACATTCATTTTAAAATAACTGGAGAAAAAACAGTGTTTCACAAACATAAAAGAATTCCTTTGAAACATTTCATAACAAAAAGAAGGAAAAAAAAATCTTAATTCTTCATAAAACATAAATCAAGTAATAATATCACCAAAAATTTTATAATTTTCTTATTCTTACAAAGATTAGAAAAATCCCTATAAAAATAAAATAATGAATTGCCATTTAATAAAATTTTACACATGCAAAAAGTTAAATTAATATTGTAATATTTATTTAGATAAATTACTTGAAAATACTTAAAGCATTGTATATATTCCCATGCCATATACCTTATCATAAAATAAACAAATATAACAAATAAAAATTATGTTTTTTAATATCATACAAATTAATGATAGAGAATTAATCAAATTTAAAAGTCTTTTAGTTTATTAATTTAAATTAATTTTAGTACATTCTAATTATCCACATGCTTGGAGTACATTTTCAATAGCATTGGTATGTTCTTAAAGTAATTGAAAATATATATGCAACAACTGCCATCTTATCCTTGTGTGTTGGATATTAACAATTATTTCACTGATCAGTGTTTTATCTCATAACAAATTGTAATAAAATAGTGAAGTTGCTGGTTAATGAGAAAATAATACAGAATTTCTTCAGAAATATGGTATTTTGCACAACAGAAAATGCAAAAATTATTATATTCTCTCAAATTTTACACTGTTTTTCTCATACAAAGCTTCTTGAATTAACATTTATGAACAGAACTGCACTTGTGAATTGCAAAGATAAAAAAAATAATAAATATAAAATAAAAAAAATTTTTTTCCAATTTACAGAGTCATAAATAAATTGGCCACTTTTTGTGATGATAAAGAAATCAGAAAATACTTAATTTTTTTAAAAAAAATTCAAGAATACTTGTTATAAGGATGTAAAAATGTAAAATTCCATCCAAATTTCAGAAAGAAGTAAAAGCTCAAAAGAATGAAAACAAATAAACTAAAATTTGAAAGGAGATATTTAAAAATATATGGAAAATTAGCATAGTAATGATTGATGATTAGATAAGACTGAAAGAACATTAAGGTATTGCTTTACTTTTAAAAAAATAAACATTTATTAAACTATCTGTCAATAGATATATTTATTATAGCTATTCAATGGATACTTAAAAATAATAATACCTCTTTGATTAAATCTCTTCCCTGTGGCATTTTCAAATCAATGGCAATACTCTGCAATTGAAATAAAATTTCAACACAGTAATGTTATTGTAAAGTCATTAGATTTTTTTTAAAAAAAAAAAATAGTTTAACATGAATTATACTATCAAAAATATTTTAATGTGCAACATTGGAAGATATTTGAGTTATTTAGATGATTAGAATAGAATTAGATATAAACTTAATGTACTTTTACAAATAAATATGAATTTTAAATAATTTTTGCTATACAGTTCTAATAAATTGTAATAATTTTTATTCAAAATTTTTATTAAAAAGTGATTAAAACTTTAAATATTTGTCTTAATCATACCTCATGTTTTGAAATCATATACCATGATTAAAAATATGGAAAGGAGACATTTTGTCCAGTAATTCTTGAACCATAAGATCAGTAACTACTTAGAAAATATTAAAATATGTCAAGTTTTTCACAATTAAATAGATGTTCTGGCAGAAAAAAAATCATTTTATAATTTTAAATGTTTATGCATTAGATTTTTGTAATAAATACAATAAATTCTTGGACTTTATAAAATGGTAGGAATGATAAATATTACAGATAACTGATAAAATATATACAATTTTAAATTTTTCAAAGTAACTGACACATAATTTTTATTGCCCAGATTTTAAATATAGTAAAATGCTTAAACATAAAATTTCTTTAAAATCAAAAAGAAATATGAAATAATCCAGAAAACTTCTTCCAATTTTTTTTTTTCACATTATCTCTGACTTTATTAGAAAACTGAAATTTCAAAATAATAATTGCAATTTTTTTTTCACAAGTAAAATAAAAACAAAAAAAATATTACCTTCTTATTTCTGTTGATTGAAATAAAATAAGCACTTTCATTATTTATAAAAGGAGGGCCCCAGTTTCTAGTTTCATCTCCACCATCTAATTCAATAAAAAAATGTTTAGTAAAACAGTATTATTACAGCTACTTATAACAACAATATTAATGCTACATCAAAATTTAGTTCAATATACATAAACTATTAAGGGGGGGGGGAGATATATCTTACATAGAAATCACTAATATTTTTAAATGGTAGTTATTTGAAATAAATATTTAAAAGAAAAACAAATGTTTACAGTGCTAAAATATAGAAAAAATAAACCAAATCCATAAAGATAAAAGTATTCAATTATTTATTTATTTTTATTTTTGAATAATATTGTGCATAGCATGCTACATATATAAAGGTAAAATTTGACATATTATTTCAGAGAACTCAAAAATTCAATCATTCTGAAAAATAAAACAAAAAGGCTTATTCAAATGTTATGTATATAACACACAAGTTTCAACATTACAAGAATAAATGAAGAACATAATATGATAATATAATGATGAATAATTTGAAACAACAAACTCCTAATTGTAACTGCTTCTTAATAATACTTTATTGCTTAAATTATTTCTGGACTACAAGTACATGTAAAACAGAACATAAAGCTATTTTTTTTAATATTACAACACTTACAAACTCCTTGATGCAAAAACAGTAAATCAAAATAAAAGGGTCCATACATAATATTTTCATATCATTTATAAATAATGTTTTACAAAATTTCAGACTGTAATTTTTAAATTTGTTTTTTTTATAAATATTGACAACCATTTAATACAAAATTTATGAAACTTACTATAAGCATCTTTGTTTCATCAAGAAAATATTAATAAAGATTTATTCAAGGAAAAATTTTCCAGGCAGCCTATTAACCAAATCTAACTTAATTCTGTTTTTTTTTTTTTTTTTTTTTTTTTTTTCCTTAGCTATTTACTCTCTTATTTATTTATAACCATGAATGCAAGCAATACATATAAGGAAATCTATGATGATATTAGTGCATGTAATTCATAATAAATTTTTTTCATTATTCATAATTAAACAGAAATCAAAATAAGGATTACTTTTTCTGTTAGTAATACAGTTAATAAAATTTTCAGAAATAGACATTATAAAAAAATTGAATACATATAAAATTGTTTACTGGGATTTTCTACTTTAATAACTTCAGCTCCTAAATCACCTAATATCATAGTACAAAATGGCCCGGCTAAAATCCTGAAATTTAAAAACATAGTAATAAGTATTTAAAAATTACAAATGAAAGAAAAATCAAAACACATATTATTAAATGACCAAAAAATAATAAGGAAGGGATCACAATCTCTTACACTTTAAAGGGCGAAATAATTTTATATAAATTACCGAGTCATATCAAGAATTCGAATTCCAGCCAGTGGATCTTCAATTGAAACACTTGCAGATGATCCTACAATGACATTTTTTATCAATCAACGATGTAACAAAATATATATAATTATTTAAAAACTCTAAATAACTTTTGATAGTCCAAATAAATGCATTTAAATATACATTAATATATAATGAGGCATATTTAAACTAATTTTTTAGTCATTTAATTTTGAAAAAATATTTAATTTTTGATATTATATTAATAGAATTTTCTAATAAATTTTGTTCATACTTATGATACACATTTGAAAACATTACAAATTATAAAAGACCCTTTTATAAAGACAGCCTTGAGAATATATATGTTGTTCAGAAAGAATTTAATTACTTTGAAGCAAATGCAATTATTTACATTGCAATTGAAATTTGGTGGGCAAAATATATCACAAACTTCCTCCAAAAATACTGCATATACAATACAAGAAAAAATACAAAAATATAGAAAACAAGGTACTTTGGGTCTGACTCATAATTTTAGTAAATTAATAAAAATTTATACTGATCAATCAAAATAATTGAATTTGAATCCATATGTGGAATGCAGATTATTCCACTGCAAGGCTAATAAATTCTATTTTTTATCATGAGTGATGGTGGAGTTTGATGGTACAAAAGCCAAATGTGGCCATGCTATGCCAGACAAGGCATAACTGTGAACCAGTTGATGGAATGATTAAAATATAGTATTAATAAAGGTTCAAAAGCCTGATGTGGCCATGCTGAGCCAATAAAGCAAGTGAGTTAAGCGGTGATCTTGACATGTGAAAACTTTTAATAAAGGGGATGCACCATTGTTTGATTGATTGAATTAAATGGAATATCAATGAACAAACCATGTTATCCCTTTAATAAGTATTCTTAAAATTTATTCAATATCAAAAAATTTTGTCTTCTATGGTAACAGTACAAGCAAAATTATTAATTATTACTCTGTTCGTAAGTTCATTGAAAGTGATATTGCATTGTGTACTTATTTGGAGTTTATTCAAGAGATTGTTTTGAAGAAATATGTAGTTTCTGCATATGAACTGAATATCTTCCAAATAATTTTTCTAGATACAGGTGCAATATTCCTTTTTCTAATGCAGGCTTCTCCATATCTCATTGAAGGTTATGGTTTTTGGATAACACTGCAAAAATCAGATGTTTTAAAATAATTCACAGGAGTTTTCTCATGGAAATGAATCCTATTTTGGTCCACACCTTGGCAATGGTAAATAAAATGGTACCAATTCATCATTAGGATTGCTGTCATAACTGATATCTAATATTGTACTAAAAGGGTTACCAATTTAGCACATCTATCATGCTGTTAATTTCATTTGGTTTTCCACTGCCAAGGTATGGGTTAGAATAGAAATTTACCACCAAAAGCACGAGTTTGTTGACGTGACAATAGTACATTAAAACGCTTTTCTTTTTTTCAGAATTTTTATTTAATTCTTGAATTCCTCTATTTCTATAAATCTCTGAAGAGAATTAATCGAAATGTATTAATATATAAATCTGTTGGGATATAGCTCATATAAAAAATTAATTTCATTCACTTACTTGACAATTCTCGATTCAACCATTTCTTATTTTTACTTATATTCGATAACAATTTCGGTGATACGAAACGCATGTTGGAATTATTTACTAACAAATATGAATACTAAAATTAACTTCTAATAAATGTTCAACTTCATTAAAGAAAACTTTTTAGTTTCATAACAAATGATGCTTTTTCCTCAAATATGTTTATTTATGTAGTGTATAAAAAGTCGGTTATCATAAATATTGCATTTAAAACTCAGATTAGATAAGAATTGAGTATGTCGAAAAGGCTCATAGAGTACGTAACGATTATGCTATTGAGATTTATTGGGCTGTGAAGAAAATTGATCAAAACAGACAGTTTATTTAGTTTTGAGCAACGAAAGCTGATGTCCCGGTTAGAAGTATTCTTTTAATTTCAAACACATCAAAATATATTACGCAATGTACAGTTTAAAAGAATTTTACTGTTGATTGATTGATTGCATGTTTCTTGTATTTACTCCTTGATTTTGACTTATGTTCCTTCCATTTTCCCTGCTAGATGTGGTGAAGGCTTGACGTTGCTTGCAAGTGAAGTTTGAAAATGTGATTTGAGATTTTTTACGCACAAGTTTATCAAGTTTCATTAATAAGTTTGAGTTCATTTTAGTTTTATTTTGTTTTTATCTTCAAAAACTGAAGTACCGACTTTTTCTACTATTATACAAGCATTTTGGTAAAATTACCTTTTATTTCTTCCCCCCCTCGCTTTTTTTTTTCTTAACGAATAGACCCAAGTCGGTTCATTAGTAGTTAGTGGTTTAAAATATGGATAAATGGTTTTCGTTCCCAATGAGGATCACGATGGACGTGGGAAAAAATAAATATTTTCAAACATTATTGAGCGATAAAGAACTTATGATACGAGCAGAACAAAAGAAAATAATTGAGATAAACATTTTTCGGTGCGTAATCAAAAGCATTTTCATATTTCAAAGATTAATCTTTTATTATTATTATACACTAGAAAGAAAGCAAAATTCTAAGACATGAGAACATCCTATAAATTTATCCTTTACTAGAAATGGTAAAGTAAAATTATCTTCCGCGGACCCTGTGTGTGAAGAACAGATTTGATTTTTCGAAAACTTATTAAATATACCAATTAAGGCTAATATCATATGGGAAGGAGTCACTTCCTAATTTGTCCTCTTTTGAATTCCTAATAATGTATCATTGAAAGATTTAGCAACCTAATTACAAGATATAAATAATATAACAAAGTAGAGATCGATCGTTTTGTCAGATCTGGGACAAATCCAGAAATTTCTCCTGTGTTAATTACCATATTGGGAATGACATTACCTGAAAATATTAAAATCTGGTTTATAAATCACAAAATTTAACTTTTGATAAATAAACCTTGGCAGTGTTATAAATGTTTCAGTTTTCTACATCAATCTCGATGTTGTCAATAACCTGTAACTTGTGTAAAATGCGGCATATCCGTTTACGTGAATGTGCAACAAATAAGAGTTGTATCAATTGTAAAAGAAATTATCCTACAAACTCTTCACAACGTCCCAAATACATTAAAGAAAAGCAAGCAGGCAACTCTTACCACCAGAAGCGAGTTGACGATTTCGAGTGGGAGTGGGAGTGAGTGATTGTGGGGTTTTATGCCGCAAGAGCGTTGAAAATTTCGAAATACCATACTGAGAACTATTTCACAGAATAAAAAATAAATCCTTCACTGGTTAATAATATGCAGGAACTATAGGATTAAAAATTTGAAAAAATGTTAAATTCTTTTCAAACAGTACTGGAAAAACAAACGGCATTCCTTATGGAGGTTTTCTAACAGCCAATAGAAACAATGCTCACACATTTATGTAATATCCTAGAATCAGAGACTCATACTATCAGAAATAAAATCAGACACTTTTAAGTGTCAAGTAAAGATAAAAAGTACTAAGATAACTCAAGATAAAAAGTGCTGGTGATCAAATTTCATAATGTCCTTTAGTAAAGAAGCGTCTTATAACAAAGAGAAAGGGGAAATAACATGCTCCATACTTTTTCTTATAGTTTGTACTATAGACAAACAAGTTTGTAAATATGTTCTATTCATTGTTCCTATTTTGTACTACAGATAAAGAAATCTTCATTCTCTTCTGTATTTGTGATATATCCGAGAGGAAAAGATATAACCAATGAGAGATGTAAAATTTTTCTTTTTTTCCCTCTATCATTAATGAACTTTTTACAGTGGAACTGTATAGGTCTAAAAATAAATCTGGTTAGTTAAATATTCATCCCTTTTCACAAGTAAATATTTGGATGCTTCAGGAAACTTTCTTAAGAGATGAGGATAGGCTCATTTTTTCAAAAAAATAATAATAAATTATGTTCAGATTAGACAGAACAGATAGACCCGAAGGAGAAATGCTAACAGCAGTTCCAAAGAATATCTTTGCCCAAAAAGTTTCTACACAAAGAGCGCAAGATCCAGAAATACTTGTAGTCAAAATAGCAATTAGAAATATTGCATTCTATGCAATTAACTTAAATTATCCTAGGAGACTAAACATTTCATTAGAAAAATATTTCTTTGAAACGTTAACAAAACTTACCTTCATTTTAGGGTACTTTAACCTCCATCATCCGATGTAGGAATCGGGTTATTCTTCTAAACATAGCAATAATATTGCTGATTGGTTAACGGATTATCCTCTATATCACTTAATAGAATTGTTATACTCAGCACCACTGTTACCACATAGAAGTACAACTGGTAATTAGTTTAGTTTGTATAACCGTCGCACTAGAAACAACACGAGGGCTATTGGGGACAGACCTCGTAATTTTGAATCTCGGTCAAGTGAAGAGGACGACACCTGAACTGGAACCCCTCTTCGAACTTCCACACCACATCTACGGGAGGACTTTGAACCCCGACAGATTTAACGTTCATCAGCCTCAGCTACACGGTGGCTCCTAAGCGGCCAAGGCTCGAACCCGCGACTGAACGAAAACCGCCGGCCATGAATCCGAAACCATGACCATTAGGCTACCGTGGCTTCATTGTACAACTGGCAAAGCTTCTCTAACAGAGCTAACTCTCTCACAATATATTCATCAACCTATTCAGGCCACTCTAATATTTATGGTTTAGACTGCTCATTTAAGAATCATCACTGCCTCATCGTTTCAGAGTTTTAATTACTCAAGCAAGATAAGCAATTTGTAAAAAGCGAGTATATTGGAAAGAAATAGTGAAACAAGCACAATCTACATTGAATAAACAAGAGGATGACAAGATAAAACTCACTGAAACTGTTTCTAATAATTAAAAATAATACTCGAAAAATTCGGTTTGCAATCAGATCCTTCCCACTATTGTGGAACAGCACCTGTAATAATTTCTTCAAGCTCAAAAAGTTTTTCTGAAAGGCCATTCGTGATATTTCCCCTCATTTGTGGTGATAGTGAAGTCTTATTGGCGCAAGAGCCAGATGTAGCCATACTGCGCCAAACAAGGTAAATCTGTGATCTAGACATTAAAACATTGAAAAAAGAGTAGCGACAACTATTATTTCGGGGAACTTAACCCTCACGGGCTTCTATCCCCTGTGAAATGGCTTTAAAATGATTGGTGAACTGAACCTTGGTTTTTCACTTGCCCAGAAGTTAATGAATTATTATGGAAGTTATTTTTAAAAATTGCAATAGTTTGATGAAAAAAGAGTATTATAGGGAATTTAAAAAGTTTAAAAAGTTATTGCAGAAAGTAAAGTTATCACAAAGTAAAAATATAATGGATGATCAAATTTAATTGCAGAATGGAGAATTAGTTGTAATATTGCAGCAGAAGTCTATTGAATTCCTGCTTGCTTGCTCGGTCTGGTCGCAGTAAGAGCGTGGGTTGTGATTGGTCGGTGGCGCGGTGAGCTGTTTGAGTATATAAGTGTGTGTGGGTAGGGGTTAATGATGCTAGTTTTGGTTTTTAAGATCGCGGGAGTTGGGTGATTTAGTATTGGATTTTAGAAAGTTTAAATTATTGTATAATTTTAAATTATAGGATTAAGATTTCTCTGGGTCTATGAAGTTGAGGGTTATTTCTTATTGGGGTGTATTTTTCTATTTCTTGTATAGTTTTATTATTTGAAGTATCGATTTTTTGGAAGAAGTTTGCAGAAAGTTTTTTGATAAAATTTTTTAGTGTGGGGAGTTTAAGTGAAAATCTAATATCTGTATTTCTCATGTACCATTGGGCTTTAGCTATTGTTCTAATTGTGGAGTTTTGCGATTTTTCTAATAAGTCAAAAGTAGTGTTAGCACAGTGTGACCAGACCGGGCTAGCATAGGTCAGAATAGGTCTTAGAATCAGGGTGTAGATAAGCATTTTATTACGTCTGCTTAAAGCAGATTTACGCGAGATAAGGGGGAAAATTTTATTAACTGCAGATCTGTACTGCTTTTTAATTCGTATTACATGTTGTTTGAAAGTGAGTTTTTTATCCAACGTTACACCAAGATATTTGGTGTCTAGAGACCAGGGTATATTTTTGTTTTCCAGAAAGATGTCTGGTTCATTTTTTCTGTATCCTCGTGAAAAGAAGACGGCCTCTGTTTTGGAAACATTCAGGGCAATTTTCCAAGTAGAGTACCATGCTTCTAGTATCTGTAAGTGTTCGTTTAGTGCTTGGCCTATGTTAGGTGATTTTTTATGTTGTGCTAATATCGCAGTGTCATCTGCATACATGCATAGTTTTGTTTCTGGGTGTGTAGGGATGTCGTTCACGTAGTAATTAAACAAACTTGTTGAGAGGATTCCTCCTCTCAAGATTGATAGATAAAAAGGTCATACAAGAAAGTAAAGTTTATTGGAAAATGAGCCAAATATGGCTATGCTGCGCCAAACAGGAATTAACTGTGGTCTAGACGAGAAGAAATTGGGGAAAAGATAAATTGGTTGACAAGAAGGAGGGTCGAAAATAGAGAAGGATCGCTAAAGTATCCCAGGGGCGCGTCACCCATGTTTACCAAAGACAGTAAACCCCATCGGAAAGAAAAAGATCACTAGGGTACCTCAGGATCATGATGCCCGTATTTGCCAGAAGGAGGCAAGTCTCTGAGGTCCTCATTTGTGGTATAAGCAATATTCATGCACACTGAAATTTCGCATTAAAAAGGCAAAGAGGCTATACTGGGATACAATATGTAATGATATACCTAATCCAAGGACCTTCTACAACATCCTGAAGAAATTTTTTACCTCATAAAATTTCAGAGTCAAATTTAGATACTCTTCAAGTTAATAATAGATATAACACATCCTCAAATTTAGGCCAATATTTTTTCATCTAATAATACTTCTCATGAGCCGCTATCTTTGAATTTATTCAGCGACAAAAACAATATACTTAACAAACCATGCTATGTCTTGGAACTAAATAAGTTATACAAGCATCCAAAAACAGAGCTGCAGATACAGACCTGATTACAGCTGCTGAACTCAAAAATTTGAATAACAGTAAACGTGTCATTGTACTAGATTATTTTCAACATTTATTTGAGGATTCTTGGAAACGTGCAATCATTCTTACGATTCCGAAACCTTACTAAGATAAAACTCCTCATATAGACTATACTCCTCAATAGTGGTCTATATGAGGAGTACAGCATCAGTTTTTCTTTTGGTGGTCTATATGAGGAGTTCTAACATCAGTTTTCTCTAAGACATTTGTGAGAATTTTAAGTGGGTACGTATCTTGCTTTCTGACAATAGTAAAAAAAAACTTCATTTACAACATTATGCTTTAGTTCCGTTTAAAGACGGTAGAAACACTACATATCTTATACACATAGTTTAGTTTAGTTTAGTTTTTATTAACGTCGCACTAGAAGCAACACGAGGGCTATTGGCGACGGACCTCGTAATTTTGAACCACGGTCAAGTGACGAGGACGACACCTGAGCTGGCACCCCCCTCTCCTAACATCCACACCACGCCAACGGGAGGACTTTGGGCCCCGAACAGATTTAACGTGCATCAGCCCCGGCTACACGGCGGGTCTTTGGTGGCCAAGGATCGAACCCGCGACTGAACGAAAACCGCCAGCCGCTATCCACGACCTTGACCACTAGGCTACCGCGGCCCCTCATATCTTATACACATAAAGCTATAAGTAATGCTAAACAGCAAAAAGAATTTTTCGTGGGAATTAGCTTAGACATCAAGAGTGCTTATGATTCAGCGTATTCAGATGGCGTTAGTTATAAATGTCTCCAACTAGGTATCAAAGGAAAAATAGCACTTTGGATGTATAATTTTCTATCATACAGATAATTTCAAATTCGATTGAGAGGTTGCCTATCATTGAGAAATAATTATAAAGGATACCTCTAGGCAGTTTTCTATCCCCCGTATTGTTTATAATCTACATGTACGTTTTCTTAGAAACAGGAGTCTAGTGTTCAATAAATGCCGATAACATTTTAATGTATTGCTTTCTTTCACATCAATTCCCTTGATACTATCTAGAAAAGGTTGCAAAATTCTCTGGAAAGAGTCACATATTGGT
>BMAW01078266.1:0-24220 GCA_019974015.1 Nephila pilipes | reverse complement strand
GAATCAAATGAAAAATAAAACTTTAATTATTACTCTAAAAAGTTTACCTTATAAACACTATGGCCCACGAGTTGAAGATTTAATTAAATTAGTAAATAGTATATACAGTACTTTTTAATACTGTCAAATCATGAATAAATGGGATGATAATCAACTCAAACCTCTTTTAATGTTATACAAACCAAAGCTCTCAGAATTGCACTGGGTACAATGGACACCAAATATTGTGTTCTTAAAAATGGCTAAATAGGAAATACTCTCAGAAACAATAAGATGGTTGACAAAATTTTTAAATCTCAAATAACAAATGTAACTTTTCTCCCATGATTCGTACAAATGAATTTCAACTTCAAAATAAAAAAGTTTACCAACTCATATAATAAGAGGATTGTAACGAATCAAAGTTTGATTTTTTCATAATGACTACAATAAATAATAGCAATAATCGTTATCACGAAAAATGCCTCTATCATCTGTAGAGTAAATCGCATTAATTCTATACTTATAGCAGAAGCACCAGCCATATGCCAAGCTTTAGATTATTTAACTGAATTAATCAAGAAATCTGTTAATTCTGCCTGATAGCTTTTCTGTACTATCTTCACTTAAAAATTACAATATTAACTGCTCATATGTCATTCGTAGATTAGCCAATAAGATCTTCATACAGTCGTATTTTTATAATCAGATGATTTGGTTTTGGATTCTGGAACACTCAAAATATTTAAGGAATGAACAGGCGGACAATCTCGCAGAATCGGTAACAGAGGCCATTTTATACATTGACTGCATTATCCCAGAAGACAATAGCAATATTTTCAGTGACAGGATGAAAAGAACCAATGAAAACTTTTATTCAAGCAAATATTTCGAAATTTTAGGAATCATCCCAACCATAGTCATAATTCCAAATGGACAAAAAAAAACAGAAAAGAGGAAATATTAAGCATTCTAATCATCAGCAAAATGATCATAAACAAGGCTTTTGCACAAATTCAATTTAATAATACAATGTGTAATACTTGTAACTATTAGACGATTTGGAACATTGACTTGCAGTAAATATGCATCCTATAGAAATCATTTCTAATATGTACTCATGACAAATCCACAGAGCAATATTACTTTCAAAGAGTTTTTGGATGATACAAAAGCTCATAAACATGTATTCAGATCATTTGAGCAGAAGATGAAATATTTTTATGTATTGAGAATTATAAGAATATTTTAAAGGGGATAATAGTCTTAGATGCTCTAAATCTCATAAAAACAAACAATCCTGTAAGAAAAAAAGTACTATCAGTAAGGTAATTCAGGGTCATGATGCCCATATTTAACTTAAGGAAGGTTGACAACTAGTATATATGTAGGGTTGCATTTTCAAATTAAAATATTATATTACTTAAACTTAAATTCATCAACATCCATTTGTTTGCCCCCCCCCCCCCAAGGTCTTGGAGATAATTTATACCAGTAAAAAAGCTCTTGGACAAATGAATTTTTTTTATACCATTTAGATAAGTTACTTTCATCTACCAAAATTGTAATCTTAATTTTCTTCAAAAGCTACTGCCAAATATAGATGTCTGATATGCATATTTCATCTAAAAATTTTATATGCAAATTCTTTCTTGACAAGATAAACATGTTTCTCTCTGATGCTTTTTTCAATACTTAAAAACATTTCAGTTCTTAATGCTCATACAGATTTTGATGTTTTTATATAACAAGAAATTTTTATTTGCTAATGAAATTTGTTAAAGTAAAGTTTCCATGCATTTTTCTCTTTTCCTCCTCCCACCCCCCCAAAAAAAATTTGTCTTTGTTTTGTAAAAATTAAAAGTAAATTCTTTTTTAATTATGTGAAAAATAAATCTGAATATTTGTAAATAGATCAAATAAATTAAATATTAAAATAAAATATATGCATATATATGAATATAGAGACTAATTGTAATACTTAAAATTAACTGTTCCTATTAAAATAATATCAACAAAATTATGATCCTACATCAATAATTTGTAGAAACATCAATAGCTTTTGAATAAAAGTAAAAGAAAATAATATTAAATTCATGTGCTAATCAAGTGAAAACTATTTTCTTTGCCATGAAAAATGTACGAGAATTATGATCTGGTATATTTTTCAGCAAGTGAGTGAAAATTAGTTTATTAGCACAAGAGCATTATGTGGCTATGCTGCACCAAACAAGATGCAAATGTAATCTAAACGTTTGAAAAAATGGGAGTGAGTGAGTGAGTGAATGTAAAGTTTATTGGCGCAAGAGCCAGATATGGCTATGCTGCGCCAAACAAGATTAAACTGTGGTCTAGACGTGAAGTTGAAAAAAAGATAAGTGATTGACAAGAAGGAGGGTCGAAAATAGAGAAGGATCGCTAGGGTATCCCGGGAGTGCGTCACCCGTGTTTACCAAAGACAGTAAACCCCATGGGAAAGAAAAAGATCACTAAGGTGCCTCGGGGTCATGATGCCCGTACTTACCTGAAGAAGGCAAGTCCCTGAGGTCCCCTGATATAATCCCCAGGGGCAGGGTGCCCGGCTATACCCCCAGACGCTGGGTACCCATTTTAGTCGCCTTTTACGACATGGATGAGCTACAGTGAGACTATTCTGTCATCCCCGGTCACCACACGGGTCTTGGAAAAAATGGGAAATAAGAACAGTTTGACAAGGAAGGTCGAATATCGAGAAGGATCGCTAGGGCATCCCAGGAGAGTGCATCACACGAGTTAAACCCAAGACAAACCCCATTGAAAAGAAAAAGATCACTAGGGTGCCTCATTGTCACGATGCCCATACCTACCTAAAAAAGGCCAATCCCCCTGAAGTCTCCTGATTTAATTCCCAGGAGCAAGGTGCTCAGCTGTACCCATATGTCTTCCTCTTTAGACATGCATGAACTACATATCGACACTATTTTTTCCCAACTTGGTCACCACACGGGTGTACATTTTACAATACACACATATTTAACAGAAAAATACATAACAATCACAATAATTCATGGATTAACAATTGCATGATTAAGTGTTAAAAGGGAAAACTTTATTGATTAAATCATAAAATTAAGTTTCATCTAGAACGATTCATCAAATAAAGTAAATAAGATTATTTCTCTCAGTCTCTTTATAACATGAGAAAAAAGGAAAATGAGATCTCAATAGACATTTAGAATAATATACAAGAACAAGCATGTTAAATATTAATAAACTTTAATTAAAAACTCCTTAAGTTATCACATTTAAAACTCAAAAAGCAATTTAAATACATGTTTCTGCTCTAATCGATAGATACTAAAAATTTTAATTATATAAAATAATTTGCCCATTCATCTTGAACATTTTAAGTTGAATAAGTTTCTATGGTACTCGCCACAATTACAATATTAATCCAATTAAAGTTTTAAAAATAGTCTTAAATCAAATAGTCAAGTTTCAGTATTTAAAATATCCTTATTCAGGTCTACTTAAAAATTATCCTAGAATCAAAATAAAATTTTCAAAATTAAAACAACTTTATAATCATTTACTTAAATTACAAGATTCTTATTACTGCAACTCTTCAAACACCACAAGATTTACTTCAACAAGAGTAACATGTTCATAACATTAACTTTTCTCTTCAGTTTCAGTTACATTCAACTTAATTTCGAAGATATACGATTTCTAATTTTTAGTTTTAAAAGCTTTCGTTTATCCAAAATATTAATTTAAATATTAAAGCTACCCTCCCAAGTCCATTACATTAATGTTTTAATATTAAATGATATTCAAGATTCATTTCTTGAACTTTTTAAAGAAACTATACTAAGTAAAAATAGAATTATAATCAAATAGCATTTCAAGCATGAAATCCAACAAATACTTTTAATTTACCTACAAAAATGTTCCATTCAACAAAACTTAAATGATCACATAACCTTTGAGTATTCTTGACAATGTATATTATTAGTACATTAAAAAATTCCCTTCTTAAATAGCTTTCACTTCAAGTATTCTCAATTTTTCTTACAAAAATCTTAACAAATTCACTTCAGATAGCAATTAAACATATGATCATTGTTATTTATCCATCTACTTATATTTTTATTTAATAAGCTTCGATAGTATGAAATTTGAACTTAAATACTACAAGATAAAATGTCAAACTTTAGATACTTTAAAATAAGCTAATAACATAAGATTTAATAAACATTTCTCAAATTTCAAAAATGGAGAAATCTGAATATAGCAAAATGATTATGACCAAAATCCAAATTGAATTCAAAACAAGAACTTACTTTGAAACATTGTTTATTAGAAAATACTTCAAGTATACATAAATTACATATCACATTTCAGGCTCATGATCAGAACACAACATATGCAGAATCACAAAAACATATTATGCAAGCATTCGAAACACATTTTGAAAATGTTAATGAAGTTAATAGAGAAACAGTTACTGTTTTTGTTCTTTAGAACTTTGTTGTTGTACTGCTTGCTGCTCTAGCGCCTGCTGTTGTTTTTGGGCCTCTTCAAGAGCCGCCGACTGTTGCATGATAATAGGAACAATTCTTTCGTTTTTGGGTGGCGGTTCCAGGGTTTTCCTTGGCGCTTGAATTGTCAACACACCATCTTGGCTAAGAGATGATTTTACAGTCTGGGGCTCGACGTCGTCAGGCAGTTGGTAGCGTCGAGTAAATTCGCGGGAAACAAAACCATGCTCATCCGCATGTTCCTCATGCTTGCCGTGAATCACAACGAAGTTGTCAACCGTCTTCACTTCTATTTCGTCTGGTCGGAAGTGCTTGACATTCAGCATGACTTGAAACTTGTTTGTATCATTTTTGCTGTCACCTTTCAAGACAGAAGATAGGCTGGTCTGTCGGCGAGGTCGAAGGATATTAGGATGAACACGAGGCCGAGAATCCAAGCTGTCTAGCAATACAGTAGGAAGAGCTCCATGTCTGTATTCTAATGGATCGTACATGTCACGCATTAATTGTGCGAACATTTTCACTTTTCGTCTGAGAAACAACAGCAATTGTAGTCAATTACTAACTGTACGAATTCGTTAGAGAACAGTCTAATTGAACTTTCACAACTCGTTTGACGATATAATCTGACAGCTGAGCGGCTACATTGACATATAAATAACATAATTCAGTTTTCTAGATATTTCCAGAAGCTACACGTGCTTGGTTCGGTATTGACAGGCACATGATTGGTTGGTAGGGTTGTTGTAAGAAAGCGCTGAGTTTCGCCAAGTCATAGGGTTGCCAGTCCCGCACGTGTCAAAAAAGAAATCGGCGGAAAACGAAACTTCTGGAAAGGGCGGCGGTAGGGCAAAATATCAGGAATCAAAATAACATGAATAGGATAGGAGAAAAAATTTTTTTCTTCATATGATTGATATTCATATATAGAGAAAGATTATTTTGGGCGAAATTTTAAATCGTCTCAATTAATTCTTATTTTCGGAAATATTCAGTTAAAAGTGTGTTATGAATAAAAAAAATGGAATAGTGTTTTGATTGTGAATCTCATATTTTCTGCCAACTTTTTAAATTTCATCATTTCGAGAAAGAGGTTACTCTGCTATTTTCAGTAGTTAAAATTCTTACATAAAAATTATTTTTGGCACTTTTAAAACACACACACATGCATAAATATTTATAATATGTTATTTTTTTTATATAATATTTCGATGTTTTTCATTTTGAACAGTACAGCAAACTTTGATTTGATACAGACGAGTTTGGTTATGGAAATCGTTATTGGAGGAATATTATATTTAGAAAACTTATTTTTAATTCCACAGAAATATTTTTAATTTCGTTATTCTTGCTATTTTCATTTTTCAACTTTAAAATTATTACACGAATTGGTTACTCAATCGACTTGAATTTAAACCTATTAATTCATCGGATTCTTGATTGCGGGAATAATATGCATATAAACTTGATTTTTAATCATGATAAACTAGCACATAATTTAATGAACTTCAGTGTTCAGTCTTTTTTTGCTAGAATTTTTCCTGTAACATCGACTTTCCTTATGGCCTAATGAATAAGATTTTTTTAAGTAATGAAATGTAATACAAAGAGCAAACAGTTTAATGCTAATAAATTCATTTTATTTTAATCCTCAACATTTACATCACCTTTTTATATTTAGTTATGCAAACATGAATCGTGTAAAAAGAAAGTGCTGGACTGAATTCGACATCCCAAAGCAGACAAAGAAAAAAAAATCTAGTTTCTCTTATTCCCTTATGGCAGCTGTAGCCCAATGGTTATGTTCGCGGGCTCGCGGTCGGCGGTTTTCGTCGAGTCGTAAGTTCGAGCCCTGATGCCACTAAAGACCCACCATGTAGCCGGGGCTGATGCACGTTGAATCTGTTCGGCTCAAAGTCCTCCCGTTGGCGAGATGTGGAAGTTACGAGAGGGAGGTGCCAGCTCGTGTCGTCCTCGTCTCTCGACCGAGGTTTTAAGAAACGAGGTCCGTCACCAATCGCCCTCCTGTTGCTTCTAGTGAGACGTAAATAAAGCCCACCAGTCTATACTTTAAAACGTCTAGGACTGTCTCACAGTTGCACCTTGTTTGGCGCAGCATAGCCATATTTGTCTCATATGCTGTAAACATCACTATTACTTACTCACCATATATTGACCAACATGGCGATTTATTTCACTGAAAATCAGTTCAAGAGTTCCAGATTCAAGAGTTCAGTTCAACCAATTTAAAAAAAAAAAAAAAAAAAAAAAAAAAAAAAAATTAGAAATACTGCAATGCACGTCCGTCATTATTGGAGGAAAAATTCAGCCTAGGAGTCCGAAGGAATACGAAAGATGGTAGAGTGAGTATAAACGGGTTATTGGCGCAAAAGCCAGATATGGCTATGCTGCGCCAAACAAGAATTAACTGTTGTCTAGACGTGAAATAAAAGACAAAAATTGGTTGACAAGAAGGAGTGTCAAAAATAGAGAAGGATCGCTAGGGTATTCCTGGAGTGCGTCATTGGTGTTTACCAAAGACAGCAAACCCCATAGGAAAGAAAATATTTCGAGGAGTTTCTAGATATTTTGAACAATCTATCTTTTTAAAACATTCTATTCGCTTATATTGTTAACAAATGTGTTATAAATTTCAGAGTAGTTCTTCTGAAAATGTAACTGTTATTTTTCTTGTTTGTTTACTTTTTGGCCGTTTTTCTGGTTTCCTATTCTTAATCGACTCAAGTACCTTTGGTAAACACGGGTGACGCACCACCGGAATAACTTTGTAATCTTTTTTTACTTACGAGAATCCTTTGTGGCATCGGTAGTCTAATGGTCCTTTCTCAAAGTCGGAGGTGGACGTGGGTTCGAGCCTCAATGCTATTTAAGACCCGACTTGTAGCGAGGTTAATGTACATTGAATCTGTCAAGGCTCCAAGTCCTCCCCAAAGCCTGGTGGTGAAGTTTGGAGAGTGGACGCCAACTGAGGTGTCGTCCTCGTCACTTGACCGAGACTCAAAATTATGAGGCCGTCACCAATAGCCCTTGTGTTGCTTATAAGTGCAACGTTAATAAAACCAATCAATCAGTCAACAAATGAAAAATTCAAGGTTCGCTAAACACAGCCAAATGAGCATCGTTATTTTCAACACGTCAGATGAGACGAGGTCGACATTTGCACTGGCATCCCACTCTCCGCTAGCGTGAGATCTTAGAGCATCGAGTGATGTAATATGCGGCACCCCATCTACTCAATGCATCTTCCGTGAAAACAAGACTTATCCCCGCCATGCGGCTAAATCAAAATGGTGGGTAGACGGGAGCCTTCTATGGAATTTCGACTTTAATTCTCACATCTTTACTATTTGATCTATTTGAATGCAAGAAAGTGCATCTGAAAGAGCAAAAAATAATGAATGCTTCTGTGGAATTACTTTTTTCCACCGATTCTTAAAAATATTTTTATTCTTATTTTAATTATTCGTTTTGAGTTTTTCGGTCTTTAAAGAATATTTTTAAATATTTTTAAGAATCGGTGGAAAAAAGTAATTCCACAGAAGCATTCATTATTTTTTGCTCTTTCAGATGCACTTTGTTGCATTCAAATAGTTCAAATAATAAATATGTGAGGATTAAAATCAAAATTCCACAAGATTAACATTAAGCTGATGGAATCAAAATGGCGGGTGGACGGGAGCCTTAAGACTCCCGTCTACCCGCCATTTTGATTTCGTGGACGAAATGTTATGTCTATGGAATTTCGACTTTCATTCTCACATCTTTACTGTTTAATCTATTTGAATGCATTAAAGTGCATCTGAAAGAGCAAAAAATAATGAATGTTTCTGTAGTACTACTTTTTCCCTCCGATTTTTAAAAATATTTAAAAACATTTTTTGAAGACCGGAAAACTCGCAAACGAATTATTAAAATAAGAATAAAAATATTTTTAAAAATCGGAGGGAAAAAGTAGTACCATAAAAGCATTCCTTATTTTTTACTCTTTCAGATGCACTTTATTGCATTCAAATAGATTGAATAGTAAAGATATGAGAATTAAAAGTCGAAATTCCATAGGATTAAATTCAAAATGGCGGGTAGACGGGAGTCTAAGAGGCATGGATAAATATGCGATAAGTCTAGATCCTTGGACATCCTTCCCTTTGCTATGCTGCTAATAGCTAATAATGCAAGTTTAAGTCTTATTAGAAATAAATAATGAACTATGCAGTTTTATGTCAACATAAAACAAATTTAATATTTTCTTTTTAATAAAATTTACCTAGTCACAAAAAACTAATTGTGTTGTATTCATATTTGAAAGCCTAGTGTGAATCTGCAAATTAATAATCCTCGAAGATTATTTAAAATCAGTGTTAGTATTATAATTATAAAATCTGTATTTATTTGAAATTCTGAAGCGTTAAAATCAAGAGCTGCATAGATTTTCTTAGATTCATGCTTCGGCTCCGAAAGAAATATTATTAGCCACCTAAAGGGCTATTGTTTTAGGTGGGTTATAAACTGTTGTAAGGACCACTTTCAATTTTTTAATATGTAAATTAGATATTTATAACCGTGTTCTGTTTCCTTATTTTACGGTTCTATCCATAGACTTAAAATATTAAATTTTTCTATATTCTTTTATATTCAGTTTAATAATTCACTATTTCCTTTTATTTTAGCTTGAAATATATTCAGTTTAATAACTAACCGTATCCTTTAATTTTAGTTGCCGTTTGCTTAAAATATATTCAGATTATAAATTGATCGTTTGCTTTAATTTTAATTACTTGTAGCTTTTATTATATTCAATTTTATGTAATTTTAATGGCACTTAGCTTATATTATATTAAATTATATATAATTTTAAATACATTTAGCTTGATATATATTCAATTTAACAATTTATCGTTTCCTTTCATTTTAATTCCATTTAGCTTTAAATACATTCGGTTTAATAATTAACCGCTTCCTTTGAGTTTAGTTACTTTTAGCTTAAAATGTATTCAATTTAATAATTTATCGTCTGCTTTAATTTTAAGTACATGTAGCTTATATTAGTGTCCATTGCAATATTTTATCGTTCACTTTGATTCTAATATTTAATTGAGTAATTTATTAATTATTTTTAAAAAAGTTAGCAGCTTAGGTGACTAAATCTGTTCTTTACAAAACTTTGTATAGAACAATTTTTTTGAAAAATGTAATTATTATAAAAATTAATTTTTTAAATAAGTTATTATTTATATTATTCAGACAATCATTATTACAAAAATTGATTGCTTATTAAAAACGCACGTAGAAGCAATACGAACACTATCGGTCATCGACAATTTTTTAATTGTGTGTATAAATTGTCGATTTTTTTGCTTGTGCATCCAAATTCACTCATAAAGCCCCCAAAAACTTACCATTTCACTGCAAAAATTTTTAAGTTTTTCTGTTGCCGCCCCTTCTAATTTTCACTCGCTGGAACAGGTTATTTGCAACTGTCTTAACAATGCAGCTACGCAAAACATAACCCGCATTGCAACCCCGAAAGAAAAAAGCGGTAACTATGGCAACAAGATGCGGGGGACCAACAAGTGTTGGAGACATTTCCAACTTTTATCGATTTTGGACTGTCATCCGGAGGCTGCGATTTTGTTCTGGGAAATGACTTCGAAAGAGTTTCGGGAAACAGGGATGTACCCAAAATCGATTTTAGGGGAGAGGTTTCTAGCTGTAATTCTTAACAACGTTGCGCGTTTAACTGTAAATTAGTGAATCTTATTTCGGAATTTTTTTTTTTTCTAATTAATATAAGGAAATAAAATTAGCGTCTTCAGAAAGCCTCGTTGTCAGAATACAAAACATTTAATTTCCGATTTTCTCTTTTTTTTTTAAATGCTGAGTCACACCGACTCGGTGAAAGTCGCTTCAATTTTCAGACCCCTATGGAGGCAGATATATATAAGACATAACAAAAAAAGGAAAATAAATAAAATGAAAGAACGATTATAATTAAATTCATTGTGTTATTAACTTTGCTCATAGAAGCAACACGAGAGCTATTGTAAATGGACCTCGTAATTTTAAACCTCGGTCAAGTGATGAAGGCTACATCAGCCTGGCACCTCCATTTCCAAACTTCCACACCTTGCCAGTAGGAGGTCTTGGAGACTCGACAGATTCAACGTCCATCAGCTGGAGGGCATTTAGGTTTCTAGGACTCAGGACTTGAACCCACGACTCAACGGAAGCAACGATGGCCACAAGTTCGTAACTATGACCATTAGGTTACCGGGGATATTCGATTTGCTTAGAAGCTAAATACTTATTGTCCTTATGCTAGAAAAAGAATTCGAGAATAATCGAATAGGAGTGAATCATTTTCTTATTCCATTTTTGTAGAACATTTTTTTTTTTTAAATTTTTGGCTGGACGAAAAAAAATATTAGCATCTGAGTAATAATTATTTTTAATTTTAAATTTTTCATTATTTTACTTTTATTTAGTTAATTTCGAAATAAAGGTACATCACTAACCGTTTTACTGTATTGATAATTCTTTACAACCGTTAAATGTTTTTGAACTGAATAAATTAAACTAAAAAACTTCAAATTCGTCCCAAACGATAAATTTGATAATTGTAAAGGTTATTTACTAATGCATGTATTACAGTTATATAAACGAAAGAAAAAAATATATTCATGTAATTTCTTAAAAAAGAATTTTGTGATCAATTTTTCACAAAAGAAAAAAAAAGGAAGAAATAAAAAACTCACCTAAGTATCATCGATTGTTTTCTTTCAAATATGTTAGCATTTACAATAATTCGAATTTTAAGTTTAAGGCTCCCGTCTACCCGCCATTTTGATTTCGTTAGTTTAATGTTAATCCTATGGAATTCTGACTTTAATTCTCATATCTTTACTATTTGATCTATTTGAATGCAATAAAGTGCATCTGAAAGATCAAAAAATAATGAATGCTTCTGTGGAATTACTTTTTTCCTAAGAATTTTAAAAATAATTTTATTCTTATTTTAATCATTCGTTTTTGAGTTTCCGGTCCTTAAAGAGTATTTTCAAATATTTTTAAAAATCGGAGGAAAAAAGTAATTCCACAGAAGCATTCATTATTTTTTGCTCTTTCAGATGCACTTTAATGCATTCAAATAGATCAAATAATAAAGATGCGAGAATTAAAGTCAAAATTCCATAGGATTAACATTACGTCCACGAAATCAAAATGGCGGCTAGACGGGAGCCTTAACGAACTGATTTATGATATCCATACGTACTCTCTTTAGCTTACATCGATTCATAGATGTGTTAAATTATAAATATTTCATTATTCTGAGTATTCCAGACTGTTTTGTAAAGTTTAATCAAGAATTTGTAAACAACTCATATCTGCAACATTCTATCATTTTCTAACATGTTCTATTAATAAAATTCTAGAAATTTACTGAAAAATAATACAAATTAAATAATTCGTTTTTAATAAGTTCTTAAAAATTATTTCATGCGTTTCGTCAAATTTTTTCTGAACGACTTTTTATTGATATCATTGAACATTAATTGGAACGGGAATTTTTATTCTTTTGAATGAATACACGGTTCTTATCTATTCTTGATTCCTTTTTAAAGAACTTTACCTTTTTTTTTTAATAGATCCCTCTAACAAAATCTTAAATTTATTCAAATGAAAATCACTCTACAGAATTACTATATATGTATATACAGCTTGTGACATTGGGCTATTCGCGGTTTCCCTTCACTAACCTTGGGGACTTTTAATTGAGATGGATTGCTTTTGCTAAATAACCTTTGCCCAACCAAAAATGAAACGTGATTATGTAAAGCAGTTAGAAATGAAGTGAAGCAGGAGAGTTAACTAATATATAAACTCAGATTGAGAGTCGCGATAGAGAGGTTGAAGGAGAAGTGAAGTTGAAGCTAAAGTTATAGATAAGCGGAAGGAGGAGTGGAAAGAGAAGTTGAATTAGAGGGTTAGATTAAAGATTGTGGCAAGAAGTTTAATTACCGCTGTTTTCAACAGTTGATCCAGAGTCTGAGTTGCAGTCGAGGAAGGATTAGTGGTAAGAATCAGTTAGATTACTATTGGTGGGTTAAATTGAGGTTAATAGAACTATTCCCCGGGAGAGCATATTGAGTTGTTGTCATAGTAAATATATGTTAATAAATTACGTATAGATTGTTCTAGTGTCTCTTTGATTATTTGTGTCGTAGTGTTTAATAATTGAATCTAGTGATGGCACAAGATGAAGCCCGGGTCGGGCGGGCGTCACAAGCTTAGGAAAAGTCGTATAGGAGGAATTTAAGAAAAACCGTTTTGTATTAAATTAATGCTATGCAGAAAACTTTTTTTAAATTTTACCAGCAAGCACTGAAAATTAAAACATCTTTGATATTATGTCATTACAAGTATTTTTTTATATATTAATACATTCTAAATAAATTAATTGATATAGATACTAATAATAACGAATTTTAAACAATTTTTCTAACATTAAGTGTTCTTTTAGATGGACCTCAGGGGCTTGGCTTCTTTAGAAAGACATGAGCATCATGATTCCAAAAGTAACCTTGTGATCTTTTTCTTTTCCCATGGATTTTACTGTCTTTGGTGAACACTGCTGACGCGACCCCGGGATACCCTAGCGATCCTTCTCCATTTTCGACTCTCCTTGTCAATGAATTTTTTTAAAAAATTTTTTTCATTTTTTTTCTCACTTCTAGATTACAGCTTTATCTTGTTTGGTGCAGCATGGCCATATGTGGCTCTTGCGCCATTAAAATGCAATCCCTCACTCAACTCGCCCTTTTAGATGAATAAGTTCAAAAGAACGGGTTATTCTTTTTCCTTGTTCTTCGACCTTCATCCTCTACACACTATCTTCCATCACTGAACATACAACACTGGCGTCCAACCATTTGACGAGGCATGACATGCTTACAACACACAGTCTATAGCCGTTCATGGAGAACTGACAAACTAGTCCCACATACCCATTCATATCGAATAACAGCACGTAATTCAATTGCCGACCACGCTGTCAGTACAAGTCTGTCTGTCATCGTGATATGTTCTCGATTAACCTCGGGCACGTTGGCGTGCTACAACTCTCTTTTCTTCGTCACTCAGCGCATGCATCATTTCTCTCCAGCTGACGCTACTTCCGTCATTGAACCAGCAACGGGTGCGGATTGTTGTGGCAATGTCAGTTTTCCCCACGTGCAAGCCGATGTCGGCCGTCACACGGCTAACCCCTAAATTCACATATATATCAATGTCATAAGTCAACAATACCTCATAAAAAAGATTCAACTAAGCCGCACCTGTGTAACAGAGTCAGATGTTCATGAATGTGGCTGACCCAAGCCACCTGATTTTGCTCATTTATTGCTTTTAAGCAATAAACTTTTTATTGTGACTTTGAATGGGAAGTTGGGAACAAAAGCGGGAGTTCAATGCAAAAGACTTTGACGGGGATTATCTATAGCCTACGCTACAATATATATATATATATATATATATATATACATACACAAACACTGGTGTGTAAAATTAAGAGAATTTGTATATTTTGTAGAATTTCATGAAAATAATTGAAAGAAATGTAAAAATACAGTTTCGGTAAGCGTATACGTGAATGGGAGTAGAACTAGTCGAGAAACAGAATTTATAAGCGCGCGTGCCAAAATCCGCATATCGTTCGCTAGTGCATTTCGCCGAATTTCTTGGTGGGTTTTTTTTTTTTTTTTTTTTTTGCAGCAATCGCTTGAATAAAAATTCAACCAGTAAAAGTGAGTAACGGCCAATGCTTAGATGATGGAAAGTGGTGGCGAATTGTGGGTAGGCTAGAAGTAGGCCTGTCTCAAATCCAGATTTGCAGATAATTCGATTTAACGCCCACGTCGTGTCCAACTTATGGAGACGGCTTAAGAATACCAGATCCGTCGAGAGAAAGCCTGGGCAAGGTCGTCCAAGAGCCTTGACGGCCAGAGAAGATCGTCCTTTGTCCATTACAGCGATGCGTAATAGGGATGCTAGAGCTTCTCGGGTCTTTCATGAGTTGTATGTGGCCACAATAACCCGAGTTTCAAGGGTGATTGTTTCCAGAAGACATCATGAGAGAGGATTGTTTGCAAGCAGACCTGTTGTTTGAGTCCCCCTTACTTCTGCGAACAGGAGAATCCGCTTAAAATAGTGCAGAGATCATAGAGATTGGAGTATGGACCGGTGATGAGACCGTTCTCTTCACTGATGAGTCCCGGTTCAGCCTAACCAGTGATTTTTGCCGTCCTACCATATGGAGAGAATCAGGGACCTGCTACCTGCCCTCCGATGTCCGAGAAATCAACCATTATGGCAGCGGAGACTTGATGGTGTGGGCAGGCATCATTTTGGATAGCCACACACACCTCTTAAGAGATCTCTGAGACTCTTGAGAGGTATGGGGAGAGATCTTGGAGTCCTATATCCGCCTTTTCAGGGGACCAATTGGTCCTGATTTCCTTTTAATGGATGACAACACGAGGCCACATAGAGCTCAGCTGCTTGACGAATTTCTGGAATGTGAGGATATTCGTCGGATGCATTGGCCAGCCAAATCTCCAGACTTCAATCCTATAGAACATGCCTGGGACGTTCTAGGGAGGGCATTTGCAATTCGCAAGCCCCTTCCGAGAACCATCCAAGACCTGAAAACAGCGTTGCTGAACGAGTGGGACCAATTGCCAAAGAAACTCATAAACTCCATTATTTATAGCATAAAATCATGTTATGAGGTCTATATATTTGTAAGAAGGGACCATACCCTTATTAATCTTTTTTTTTGTTCTAATCTGTTTTGTTTCATGCCTTGCGACTCCGATAGTGTTACGCACGATCATGCGAGAGTATTATAAAATTTGAATGGTTATTTATTTGTATTATATCAACCCCTATGAACACACCAAATTTCATTAAAATCTGTCTAGTAGTTCTAGAGATAATCGACCAAATCGGAAAATTCTCCCTCAAACACACGCTCATGCACACGCACACACACACACACACACGTGTGTGTGTGTGTGTGTGTGTGTGTGTGTGTAGACTGGGGTGATGAGAATGTACATTCCGAATCTATGACTGTTTGCTCTTACGCAAAGGGCTGGTTGTCTAGGGGTAGTTCCATTTCCGGATTTCATGGTGTTCTCGTAGAAATTCAATGACGATGCTCGACTTATTTTACTTCCTTTTTTAGAAGAGAGAGATGAGATGAGAATTATTTACAATAGGAGACAACGAATTGACCAGTTCATAGGAGCAAAATAGATGGCTGCCTCATTTAACCATATTGGAGAAGGGCGTGGGAACGCGCTCGGGCGTTCGGAGCATACTTCCGCCCCGGGTAATGCGAAGGAGAAGATAAGCGGAAAGTGGAGGGGAAAGAAAGAGAGATAACGAAGTGTCACTCAGTTTAGTTCTGGAATAGTTAGGTGGCGCTGCATGAGCTATTACATGACGCTGATTTGTGGTGCCATCTATTGAGTTTCTGAGGAACTGGTTTTACAGTACATTGGAAAATAAAATTAATTCTTCAATTAATAGCAGGAAAATCCTGCACACACACACACACACACACACATATATATATATGAAAGTTAATTTTCTAGTTTTTCTAAATACTGAAAGCAGTAAGGCGCAAATGCTGTCATTTGTTCTTGAAATGTTGGCTACAGTAGTGCTTTTATATTTATTTGTATTTTGTTGAAGCTTTTTATATGGTTTATATAATTAATTACTTTCAGATTATGGTTATTGTCTTCAAATAATTTCTACATTATTTATGATGATGTGTCATTGGTATTTTGTACATTTTTAGCATTTTTTGTTTGTTTTATTAATATATTTTTTTTAACTTTTTTGCGTAATTAATATTTTTCTAGAATTTCAATTGGTTTTACAATTTTTTTAGATATTTAATTATGTATATTTTTGCTGTTTCCAGTTTAATTAAATTTGTTTAATATTTGTACTATGTTTACTTTTTTCTTTTTTACAACGTTTTTCTGAATTTCACTTGGTGTGTGTGAGTGTGTGTCATCAATTTTTCAATCGTTAATTTAACCAACTTCCCATCAAGCTAGAACTCTGAAACTTTGGGAATCGTTCTTACTCGCCTAACAATGCAATATTTAGACATTTGCGACAAGTTTTAACTAATATTTCAATAATTTTAATAAGTCAAAATATCCCTTCCACTCGGGGCTTTTAGAATTGAGGAAAAAATTTTCTTCCCCCCTCTGGGAACACCGGGAGTTCCCCATACGCCACATGAGGTATCGTAAAACTTTTCTATTCACAAAAGGGAGATAGTAAGGGTTGTTGACTTTTAGTCAGTAATCTTTCGTAAGAAAGAGAGATTCCAATATTTGGCGCCATGTCATATCACAATAACTTTTTCTGAATTCTGGTTCCCATTTTTAATAGAATGACATACAAACTTCCAAATGCATGTTTTGATTTTATATTATGAATTTTTTAATACGCTCACAAATGTCTCTTTTTAATTAAATTTTAAAGTTAAAAATTATGTTTTCTAGAATTTGATGTACAGCATTTCTGAAGCACTAAGAAAGTAGAATTTAAATGATTGGCATGCCGACTAGAAATCATGAATTAGTGAAAATTATTAGATACATAATTTTTATTTGCTCCATTCGTAATTTTTTAGTCTACTCAAATTACTAAAAATAACTTAATCTGAAAAAGAATTTATTGTATACATTGTTTAATTATGAGATAGATAAATAAAGGATGTGATGTAATATAGGCTAATATCCCTTAAGTATGAGAAAAATATTATGAAAATATTAATAAGGCATTA
Source organism: Nephila pilipes (assembly GCA_019974015.1). Taxonomy (NCBI): domain Eukaryota; kingdom Metazoa; phylum Arthropoda; class Arachnida; order Araneae; family Nephilidae; genus Nephila; species Nephila pilipes. The sequence continues at coordinate 6,832 of BMAW01078266.1, read as the reverse complement.
TATAATAAATATCTGTCTGTTAAAACAATTTCAGAATTTTTTTTAAAAAATTTATTCTTATTTTTGTGCAATGTTTTCATGTTCCTTAAAAAATAACAAAGTTCGTTTGTGTTTTGTCCACGTTTTGGGGTCTAGAAGAGTATGAACGCGTAATACATGTAGATTTATCTACACTTAGCCTATCATACTTAAATTAGCCTCACCTCACCTCCACGCGGTTAGATCCGGTAATCCAAAAATATTTAGAAACTAAGAAGGAAAGGCTTACATGTGCTGTAAAATTTTTTAGTAAAAAATATTCAATAAATGATTGATTAAATTCAAATTATAATTAAATATTTTTATGTGTTTATCACGCGTTAGTTTTGAATTTAATGAATAATAATTAATATACTTTGTCATTATATAAAAACGTTGTTTTTAAAAACGTTGGTTTTTTCTATGGTTGATTTTCTGAATTAGCTGATATTTGGTTAGTAACCATATTTTTTTATAATATAATTCACTGAGGTGTGACGGCTTGATTAGTTATAACGTCATAACACACATTATTCTATTTCAAAGTATAGAACAGTATTAATCATATTATTTTCATCACTCAAAATTTTTGCTTTTCTTTTACTGGGCTTTCTCTTATAAGTTTTCAGTTACTTAGTTGGTTTAGTTTTTGCTTTTAAGTTTAAATTTTAGTTTGTTTAACTAATTATAATAATTTTATATGAGTTATATTAATTTTACTTTAGATTTTTAATGATTTATTTAATTATATAGTTTTTAGATATTTATGTACTGAATTTATAATTGATGTGATTAATTTGTATAATATTTTGTGAATTATAATATTGAAGTTCTGTTCATATATATATATTGCTGATTTACGAGGTGATACATTTTTCCCTCTCTAACTTCTCCGTTTCCTAACGTTTAGGAAATAAAGGTAATTAATTATTTGTCGAAAATTATATTAGGTATGATGATAAGTTATGTTAATATGCATTTTTTGAGTTAAAGCGCTTACATTTTCGAATAGAGTAATATTTTCAATGAATATTTACTAAATCTAAGGATTTAGTAACTATTACACTATTTTCAAAGATATTGTCCTCTTTGTTAGAGAAAATGAAATTATTTTCACTCGGGAAGGAGGGGGAGGGTAGTATGAGAGTGGAGTGGGAGGGGAGCTCTGATCTTTCTTGTTGAAAGATAATCTTCAAAAATATTGGAATGAATTGAATGAGAAATCTTAAAGAATTTGCTATATTTCTCAAGAAATATTATTTTAAATAGTCATCATTTTGAAAAGAGTATAAGTTAAAATCTAATACTGAAATAAGGATTTTTTTTTTTTAAAATCCGTTAAAATTTGTAATTTTTGTATGTTGAAAGTAAGTTTTATACCTAAAGATATTACAGTTTTTTTTTTTTTTTTAATCAGTAAGTCTTTAGATACGTTTGATTAAACGACAAAATATTTCAGTAAACATATCAGAAAACACGATGTATCAAATTTTATACATGAATGAAAAAAAAGTTTATTCACAAAATTCATGAATGATGTATATCTCATATCACGAAATAATTTCTCAGTATTTTGTTGATATTCTGATCTAATATTTTTTGAGAATTTTGTGGACCTTTTTTTTTTTATTTACGAACTATTTGTTTTTCGAATTATTTTTTTACAACTAAATATTTTTACTTCTTAATAACTACATATATAGTGAGTAAATCTTTAAAATGAATTCTGAACTTCTCACGATTTTATGTTTTAAGCTTCAGTATTTGAAATAAAATGAATTGATTCAAAAATTTTGAAGTACACCTTGATGCAAGAGAGAGAGAGAGAGATCGCACCATTTTTGAAAATACGGGGCCAATGGAGTACTCTCAGGAGAAACGCATGAATTCTTTTTGAAACCATTTTGAATGAAATAAGAGCAATAAACAGCCAAATATATCAAGACGGCACTCTACGATCGATCGCTAACCTGGCTGTTGCCATGGTGATTTCCGGGATCGCGGAGAAATTTCTAGGGTTTTTTGACAAACTATAAAAGCCGGTAAAATTTCCCCAGCAAGCCAGTGCCTTATGAGCCATTGTGCCTTGGAGAAAATTTAAAGTTAACATTTCACTACTGTAAATATTTAATCGACATTCTTATGCGCCAGATGTGTTATTCTACACCGTGTATGATGTCTCTTTACATATTTACATCTCGTGGATGGGAGCAATCCGGAGATATTCCACTCCGTAATTCAGATCAACACATAGGCGTGGAACTTCTTGATGGTGATCTTATGCCGCCATAGTGGTATAACGGTTCCTGCTACGACCTTGAACTCATGTCAATGTCGATGATACCAGCCAGTCTGAGATGAAAAAGCGATTGTCACAGATCTAAAGGGATGCTTAACGTAATGCATGGTGGTTTTCGTAGAAAAGACTGACGAAAACGGATTTGTGTCTAGAGAGTGCACACAAAGGTACTTGTTACTGGACGGAAGTGATTCTAAGGCTAAAATTATCTGGATGTCAGAAAGGAATCTTAACCATAGAAGCTCCTAAAAATGCAATCGAATCGCCAATGAGGACTGTATCCATTTTTTACAGCCTGCAGTTCTTGACGTATTTGAAGTGACAAACTGAGTAACTGAAATTCACTAATATGTGTGAATTATGCATCCTTTTTCGCGTTGTAATCTCGCGGAAACGGGACTAAGTAATCTTACGAAAAAAATTTTTTTTTTTTTTAAAGAGCGTCGAATAACTGTGGAACTATTTCATTATTAAATGCATGAAAATAAATGTCTCTGTTTCCCCCTAGTGCACATTCATAAATGTTACATTACTGTGTTTATGTATGTATATTTCTGTCTACACTTTTGTGTGGAATAAAATATGGTAATATCAATTTTTGAGTGTTTTATTTGTATGTATATTGAAATTTACTTGTAAACAATATATATAATATGTATATGTAATTACTATCAACTTTAAATTATTTTTTTATAGATTAGAACTAAAAACTAAAGCTAAAAAAATTAATTCTGTGATTTATTTGGTTTTCATCAAATTCAACATTGTTAATGAAAATGTTTGCATTCCATGAAGTAACTGAATGCTGCAATAAGAATTTTGTCTTGGATTAAATTTTATTTTTATTGTAAATAACTTGGTTAGGATAGCAATACTATAAATAGATGGAAGAATTTTATATTAAATATATATTATGCGTATAAATATCGACTATAGAATGTCATAAGAAATTGTAGAATTCAATATATTTCATAAAATCAGATTGTAATTATATTTGTTTTTGAAAAAACTTAGGAGTTACTAGTTTGTAATTGATAATTCATAGTTTATTTGATTTACTGATATATACATCAGTTTAATGCTTTCATGTGTTTGTGCCAATGTCTGAAAACTTATGTTAAATATCGGTACAGGTTTTATATCTTATGAGTTCTAAATAATATTCTATAAGTAAGTATATATTTTTTTTATATTCTAATAAAGTTGAATCAGGTTTTCCTATATTAGACAAAGACAGCCTCAACTGCATTGAATTTTCTGTTAAAATCATTTCTAGAATCCTTTTGATATCCATTCTCGAAGTTTAAGTGGACTTTTAATCTTAAAAATACACATAATTATGAGAAAATAATTTCATATTGTATACTTTACTTCCTTTAAAGCTCTAGGCTCAAAGGCTACGGATATTTAGAGGGAACTATTTGATAGGATTTCTAAGACCTTTGAAGACTTAAACTTACCTTACTTTCTACAATGCAATTAATTGTATTGCTTAGAACAATTATTTAGTACCAGCAATCCATAACAAATTTTTATTTATCATTACAAAAACTTGCCATTTTGTAGCTAAACTTATGAATTTTCTTGTCTGTATTCTTTTCAGACCTAGGTACTTTTTTTGTTGTTAATAGATCCCCCCCCTTTTAATACCCAATCTCCCCCAATGAGTGTGTACAGAAAGTAATTTTCTTCAATATAGTATTTTCTTTAAAATATATAAATTGTTTTTATTATTTTAACATGTTAAAAGATACAAACATAAAAGAGAGAGTGCATAACTTATTATTTTTTATTCATACGTATTGTACCCCAACTTGGCATTAAATTAATAATAACTTATAGTAAGAGCAATTTTCTTAAATATATCGTGTATCAAGTTTTTAGCTACCCAAGAGGCTATTGTTTTAGTTCAATCATTTTTGGCGTACCAGATCACTTTTCAGTTTTTTTTATCGTTTGCTTTATTTTCAATTACATATAGCTTAAATATATTCAATTTAATAATTTATCGTTTCCTTTAATTTTAATATCAAAAAAGCTTACTATTGTCCATTTCTCAATATTTAATCGTTTACTTTAATTCTTATGTTTAACTGAGTAATTTAATAATAATTATTTAAAAAAAATACGCACTTAGGATAGCTAAATCTGTTCTTTGCAAAAATTTGCATAGAGTTTTTTTTTAAGTCAAATAAGTATTATTATTTATGGCAATACCTTTCGATAGTATTTTTCATATGAGAAACAGACGATGGATAATTTTTGAAAACATACAAAATAGAGTTGATAGAACAAAATTTACTTATTTTGCTCTCTCTGTTTGGAGCATACAACAAACACATTTAGGTGTTTATAATGAATAAATAATGCATATAAAATATAAAAATGTTTGAAACCAACGTCATTTTTTTTTAGTTATAGTTACAATTATCAATCGAAGTAAGTAAAAAAAATACGGAACTAAAGTTTTTTAAAAAAAAAAAAACAGAAACACTAAGAACTTTTTTAAATCAATGTTTGATTTGAAAATTGGGGATTTAAAATGAATTAAATTGATTTTTTTCCTCAAAAAAATAAAATAAAAAATATTTATAAGGCAGGATCCTTGAAAAGGCAATTAAAAAAAATATATATCTTTCCGCCAGATATTGACAAAGCCATCTTGAATCATCAATAAAATGGCTTTAAGGCTCCCATCTTCCCGCCATTTTGATTTCGTGAACGTAATGTTAATCCAATGGAATTTCGACTTTAATTCTCAAATCTTTACCATATTTGATCTATTTGAATGCAAGAAAGTGCATCTGAAAGAGCAAAAAATAATGAATGCTTCTGTGGAATTACTTTTTTCCACCGATTCTTAAGAATATTTTTATTCTTATTTTAATGATTCGTTTTTGAGTTTTCCGGTCTTTAAAGAATATTTTTAAGTATTTTTAAGAATCGGAGGAAAAAAGTAATTCCACAGAAGCATTCATTATGTTTTGCTCTTATTATTATTATTATTATTATTGCTCATTATTTCTTTTCTTTCAGACACACTTTATTGCATTTGAATTGATCAAATAGAAAAGATGTGAGAATTCAATTCGAAATTCCATAGGATTAACATTAAACTAATGAAATCAAAATGGCGGGGTAGACGGTACCCTTAAAAAGAAAGATTGGGAGCTAAAATTTCTTTTCATCTACTCTTTCCTTAAAGCGCGTATGCGTCATAAGAACGGACTGTTTCTGTCAATCATACATAGGCCACACCCCGTTGCTATAGTAACAAATGGTTACCAATTCCAAGAATTATCTTCTGCAATATACCATCGATTGGTGGCACTAAGAGCATCGAAGACGTATCCATGGTAACCTAAAATCGATAGAGCCTCTTTTTCCAGGTACTTCATCTTCATGGCTGCTCTTCTTTTCGACCTTCTGCAAAACTGTTGGATGCTTCAACGGCTAAAAATAGATGCGCAACAGGAAAAATGAATGTACAGAGACGTTGCTAGCGTTTTCAACGTCCAGGGACGACTAAAGATTTTGCGTCCCTCCTCTTTGCGAAATACAACATGGAAGAGAAAGAATATGATAAGAAATCTATTTAAAACAATATCATTTTAAGGGGAAAAAATCATGTTTTTATTTCTATTATTTTAATTTTGTAACGTGTATATTTTCAAAGTTTTGCTAAATTTATGAAGATAAAACTAAGAGTAATAATTAAGGCTACAATGGTTATTCGAAAACATAATTATTCTAAAATATTATTCTAACATAAAGCATTGCAAAGACTTAAGTACTACATTGGATATAATACAACCCTGAAAATGAAGTTAGTAAAAATTTAAAAAGTAGTTTGATGCACTATGTGTTAAATGTAATTATAACTTCAAATAGAAATTTCCTTAGCCTATGTTGTTGCAAATTTATCAATTAGCTCATCAATATTGTATGTCGTAGGATCTCAGGTAGAACAAGGTAAGTTTTAATTTGCTGAAATATCTTTCTCAACTCTGACGATAGACTCAAAATGTTGTAATACATGAAAAACAAATTTGGAAATACATCTTCCCCATGCTGTTATATAAAGCGAAGTAGATCCTTTGGCATAGAAAGAGTATTTTCATAACGTTTCACTTTGAAATCGACTTACTTTAAAAAAAAAAAAAAATGAAGTATTAATAATGCTGCATTTCATTTTCTGAAAAGATATTAGAAAACTTTAAATTTTGGATATCAAACTTACTTTATAATACAATTTGTTATTATTCGGACTGATTTAGGAATGAATTTTTAATTGAATTTTGAAAATGGCGGGTACTACTCTGACAGAAAAAAATGTCATAATTGTGAATAGGAATAGGGTGACTTTAACCCTGGATAACCAAATACAAAAAAGAAATCCTAAATAAAGCTGCATAAATATCATTATTGATATTCGACAGGATCACTTTATTTCGTTTCAATAATGCAAACTCGTTTAGTTTATTTCAATGAATTTTTCTGATATTTCTGAAAATG
>BMAW01078252.1:0-22987 GCA_019974015.1 Nephila pilipes | reverse complement strand
TCATTCGTTCGATTGCATTATTGCTTTTTTTTGATATTATTTTCTCTTATTAATTAATGTTGGTTTGGATAAGCTTGATTTTTTGGAAAACTTTACCATCCTTATCTTCAACTTTTTAAGGCAATTGTGATGATTGTAATTAACATTGAGCAACACGAAAGGCTATTATTCATACCTCAATAATTCCTGAACACTCTGTCAAATGACAAAACCTTCCTCTAAATTTTCCTCACCGCACCAAACGGAGGACAGGACTTCGACCAGATTAGCATAGAATCAGCCGCACTACGGCGCTTCAGGCCATCAGGCTCAGTGCCCCGCGACTCGATGTTTAACTCCCGCTGAGTCCACAGCCATGATATTAGCTTCCCAGTCATCATTTAAAAGACAGCAGATCAATCAAGACCACTACTTGTAGCTGGGGCTGATGCACGTTAAATCTTTAGAGGTTCAAATCTCATCCCATTTGGTGGTGTGGAGTTAGGAGAGGAGGAACCAGCTTAGATGCCATCCTCATCATTTTGAGCAAGATTCAAGTACTAGAAGTCCGTCGCTAATGGCCCTCAGGTTGCGTCTGATGCAACTTTTTTACAAAATGAAAATCAATCAATCCCTTCCAAGGTTCAGGGAGATATTTCATTTCTAAGCAGCATTTAGTTACTTCCATTATTTTGATTTCATCGAATACTTAGTAATATAGATTTAATTTTGTATTTAAAACATCGATCTACTGTCTTTGATAAACGTTTTTTTTTTTTCACACATAAACTCTTTTTGTCTTTGAAGTAAAAAAAAAAAGCCATATTTATTTATTAGAACTTTATAAAATGCTCCAAAGTGTTGAGTAATGATAATAACGCACCTTTCTAAATTCTCACAAACTCTCACTCTGCCAATTTGTTGTTATTACATAATAATCTGATTACCGTATATTGACGGCTATAATGACACTTTTAATACCAAAAAATAAGATCGAAATATAAGGATGCGCATTATACACCCGAGATCAAATGAAAGATTAAAAAATAAGGAGATATTTAGCATATAAAATTTCATTTCTACTTGTAACTAAATGCTGCATATATAAATGGTACACCAAATAAACGCAAATTTTTTTCAACATCACACAATACGAAAATTTCATCACATTCGTCTTCCGAATTCGTCATTGAATTCGGTTTCATCTTCATCATGATTGTTATTCTGATCAAAACATAAATACCGCATATTCGGGTGCAAAACACGCATCTGTAATTTCAGGAAACAAGAAATTGGAATCCTCGGCTCTCCCACCCGAAATAATAAGCCAAATCAATAGATCGTATTATTTCCAAGAATTTAATAATAGTATTCGTGTTTATTGAATAAAGAGCTCTATTAAACATGCACCATGCAATGTAACCTTCAAATCCTTATACTCGGTTGTATTCAGGCAAGGAAGCTGTGAAGTGAACCGAATAGTATTTGTATGAGCACCGGTCTCGAAATTAGCGCATTCAAACAGAATGAGCCCCAGTGAAGGGTTTAAAACCCCTTTCGCTCAACTCAATATATTTCTTACAAACCAAAATAAGAGTTATTACTAGTTCGATCACTGATTTAATAAGTTCAAAAAGATTTTTTTCCAATCACTCACAAACTACAATCAGGAAACTACGGATTGACTCACGCTCAACACCATCTAAACTCACAATCATTCAACAATATGAGCCCGATTTTGTTTCCTTTTCCCAATTTTCATCTCTTCAAATTCGACTCTTTTACCGCTTTCCTCATCTATATAGTAACCACAATAAAAGCGATCAATACATGGTAAACGTATGTGCAGAAAAATGCGGAATAATAGTAACAGTACTTTACCGCAGGTGTTCCGCAATTTAAACCAACGGTATGTTCTTAACCAACATGTCTAGTGTTTCAATTGTAAAACAAACAGTCACGGTCCAGAAGAACTTTTGCACTTTAGCTCTAAAATATTTATCAATATAATAATTAAATAAGACCACGTTTTCAAAATTTTTAGCACTGTTTATTGGAAACATCGCTATTAACATTTATTGATCAAATGGAAATAAAATATAAATTCTCTTCAAAATTTATATAGAATCCCAGTCTTAAACAACACGATGATGAATTCTACATTTCCTGTCTTTGGTTGCTACTGTTGTGCCTCTTTAAGAAGAAAAGGTTTCTGATCATTTGCTTCATTTTGTTGTTGGCAGTAATACTTCTATTTTACAATTTATTTTGAGCATTAAAATTACATGAACTGTTGAATAACACATTTAAAATTAATTTCCTATCATGCATTTTATTTAATATGCTAAATTAAATTTTTTGAATAGCAATCCAGACACAGAAACCTTATGAAAAACAAAGTTTTAACATAAATGTTTAGAATCTTCGCACCACTTTTTAAATATGAAAATAATATATATATATATATTTACAAGTCAAAAATTATTGATTTTCATTTTTATGAGGAAGGGATAAACAATAACCGCTACAAATACGTAGCGGATGAATGACAAATAGATATTCTGAAACTTAACTCTCACTAGCGTCTGTTCGCAGCCCGGCTTCCCTATGGGAGACCGAAAACTGGACGAGTCTATTTAAATCGTATGCATTAGAGGAATTTAGCTGAGATGTTGAGGGGATTTCCCGGGATAGGGGATTGTTTTTGTACTGGCAAAGTAAAACTAAACGTCACAATAAATCAAAGATGGCGATTATTTATTCATCATTTTTTGCCCTAGTAAATTAAAAGGAACTGCACCTTCCTTGAGCAAAAAAAAAATTGTGTGAATTTTAATATCTCTGCAAATCTTGTGAAGATTCTTTTTCGTTGCACGTCCTAAACGTTTCAGTCGCTCAAAATTGTGTTTGTGTATCTTCTGAAGTTTTTGATGGAAGAACACCGATATCCAAAATAGATTCTAATGCTCGTCAGTCTTCAATTTGTTTTAATAGGTTGTATTTTGAATATCATATTCAACTGTTATTTCAATGTTTTCTTCGTGTTATTCTCTGACTATTTTGATGAAAGTCGAACGTATTTTCCCACATTAACAGGCACTCCTGATGCAATATGTTGATTCCTTTCTGGTTTTAAATTTTCTATGCTACCCCTATTTAAATAGAATTCTCACAAACGATGTTGTCATGGCATCTACTACCTCTTTATTCATAAATAATGACATTGTCTTTTTCATTCATCAAACTCCCTGCCAGAGTAAGAAAATATTTTTTAAATTTATATCTTCATGAGATTGTTTGATCAAATCTCTCATAAGATTAAGTTTTATACCGCTCATTCTGGATTACACACTAAATCAACTGTAAAATCCGAATAATATGATGGGTGAAATTTCTTTAAGTGGACATTATAGCTCCCTTTCTGTGAAAATGTGAGATTGCATATCTCACATAGCCGTATTAAAGGGCTGTTTTTCCCAAATTCCTGGATCAGACATTTTTACTTAAAAAGCTCTAATTATGAAAAATGAGTAGGTAGTACTCCTGATGATTATCTGATACTAAAGATTTTCTTCGTGTATTATGAATGAGCCCAATTGAGCTATTGTAAGTCTAAGAAGAACAATTTATTTTAAATTCTACCAATGGCACCAACAGATACAGCTTTCCACTTTGATTGTTAGTGATGAAAACGATGAGATTCACAGTTACCGTCTGTTAATCAAACAATGTATGTTCTGAAATCAATAATACAACTTGTTATTGAAGAAATTTAAAAAAAACTGCTGACTTTAATAATAAAAGTATTATGACTGATGATCATGCCTTATATATATATATATATATATATATAATGCATGGTTTTAAAGTTTATATGGAAACAATTTTGTTTACTATGCAGCAGGCATATCTTGTGTGACTGAAAAAGACAAATAAATGTTAACATCCAAAATTGAAGGATGTCATTGGAAAGTAATTTTAATCAGATTTTACATGAAATGAACTAAGTAACTTTCTAATGCATGTACAAATAATTTGTTTAAGAATATAATGATGAAGAAATGAAAACAATAATTGATTATTTTCAAAAAATCTGTGGAAGATGACAATTTGGACCTATTGCTAGAGTTCTCGTTGAGTTATTAACACCAACTACTCTAATATGAAGAAGCTAGTGGTATAGTTATAGGGTTAGATAATTCTTTTTCAATTGTTCGTAGTGTCATTGCAAAAAGTAATAATGGATCGAATTATCTCATGGAAAGAGGGAAATTAATTTAAAAAATATTACTGTTACAACAGCGACACGATAAAAGTTTCCCTATAACGAAAGAATATTTTGCAATTGAAAAAACACCTATTGTGATTGCAGCATTAGATGGGACAATTGTAACATATGCATCCATTCCCTCACTTGCACATATATTGATTATTCCATAAGATTTCTATTTCTATAAGAATATCTTAAGGATGGCAAAATCAATGAGAGAATTAGAGACACTATTGTAAGGAAAATATGTGTGGGGGGGGAATCTGGGGCTGTTAGTTGGTAATTATTATCATTGCAGAATTTAAAAATAGCTTTGCCTGACCAATTCGCCTTACCCCTAGTCCAGGTTGGGTATTTAGAGTTGAAGTCACCAAAAAGAATACCGGAACTGTTGTCTTCAAGGTTGTTGTTGTACTCATTTGGGTGAATTAAATTTCGGGAGGGTGGTAAATGGTACTGATAGTAATATATTTATTATTGCGAGCTTTGGTGAAAACAATGGTATTTTCAGAGGGAGGGGGGCTTTTCAAACCAGCATGATAAGAGATGCTATTTCTTATAATAATTGCTGTGCCTCCGCCACGATGGGTGGTTCTATCTGATCTATGAGTGGTATAATTGGGGTTCTTAAGTTATTAGAGGATTCAGATGCGTCTCCTGGATTCCAATTATACCTGGGTTGTGATCATCAATGAAATTATTTAATTCACCTATTTTCTTTAGAATACCATTGGCATTCCAATTAGCAATGAGTAATGAAGGAGTAAGGTTATTATTTTTGTTAAACATTAAACCAAATGCTGCATATGATGAATATTAAATTAAATGATTTTTCTATTTTATCACACATATCAATATTTTTTATCAGTAAACTTTGTCCTATGGAGGTGAAAAGTTTAAATGACTTTTTGATTTTATCTAGATTGAAGTTTTTAATTTCGGAGAAGAAGGGAATGCAGCTATTATCGGAGCTGTGCTGGATGGTGTAGAGGTTTGATAATTTTGTGACTGATTATTACTGCTATTTTTATTAAAGTCCTTTTTCTTTCTTCCCAATAATTCGAAGTTGCTGAGGAAGGAGGTTTGAAGTTTATTGGATTTCTAGGGCAGCCGGTATAGTTTGCTGTGTAGTTTTCTCCGCATTGCAGCATTTGGGAGGGATATCTTAGGTCTTGGTACAGTCTTTTATTTCCTGGTCTTCCGCGCATTTTAAGCATTTTGTGGGGCGGGTACAGAATCTTGAATGGTGAAAAAAACTCTGGCACCTGTTATATTGATTTGTGAGTATTACGTTTTCTTAAGGGTTCAATTTTGATTGAGAAATGACCAAAGTGTTTAATTTGGAATATGACTTTGTTGTGTTCATTTTTCGGTAATGTAACTAAAAGTAGTGGTAGAAGGGATTTATTTATTTATTTTTTATCTTAGGATGTTACATGAATTAGATACAAAATTAAGGCTATTCAATTCTTGGTTAATTTCGTTTGTATCATGAAATAGGTGGACCTCTTATTACAATTTTCAAAATTCTTTCCTCAGGGAGTTCGTAGGTATGGGAAGGGATTTTGTTATCGCTAACATGAGCCTGAATTTTACGAAAAGCATCAATAGTGGGGTGAGATAATTTTAAGTTATTTTTTATCATTGTCCCAGTGATGTTTTCATCAGTTAATTCACACATTTATTTGATGAATTCTACTGGAATCGGGGCATTAGCGATGACTATGGGTGGTGGTTAGTAATTTTTTACGCTTTCAGAAGGGTTGGACCAGGAATGATTATTTTCTTCGTTATCGTCATCATTGATAATTCGTTCATCTTCATCAATATCTAAGTTATCAAACTCGTTCCGCAAATCTAGGGTAAAATCTTATACTTTAACTTTTTTGTAATTTACATCAATGATTTTTTTGGTGGGGCGGGGGGGGGGTTACATCTTCTTTTATTTTTCTCTTCAGTGAAGCCATCACCGTAGCTGGAATTAAAAAAGTTATTTGCAAAATCAATGGTCATTTGTTCAAATTTATCATTTAAAGCTCTTCTCTTACTTTCAAGTTTAAGTTTAAGACCATCAAGTTCAGCTTTAAATGAATTGGCTGTCTGGTAGTGCTCACCGGCTAATTTTTTATTTTCATAATAAGAAAGCTCATTACGTAGTATTTTTAGATTTTCTTCAAGAACTGTTGCTGTGGGTTTTGAGTTGTTGATCCATGCTCATTGATTATTTTGTTAGTTCTATCTTGAACAGTGGGAAAATTATTTCTATCTATTTTATTGATTAAATCATGACAATTAGTGACCGAGTAAGATTATCCATATGAAAAAAGGTACTAACCTTTTGTTGAAGTAATCCAATTTCGCCAGAAAAGGTGATTAATTCGAACATTTTAGTAAGTTCCATAGTATTTCAAGTCTGCAGATGAATGGGAATAGTTCAGCGGTGATATCGGTATCAGCTTGCACATGATTATAAACACTTCAGTCCAGAAGAAATGATAGTGCAAATATCCAGTACAAAGTCTAAATATATGTTACAAGTAAAATGCATTGGCGTGTAACCTTTGACACACGTGTCACAGGTTCACCATTACTGTTTTAAAATGTCTGCCCTTTCTTGGAGACAAAACTAAGCTTGTTTGCTCATACAGTACTCTGTCGGTAATCCTGTGGTGCTCTGTTTCGATATCTGCCGAATTACCGAGAGAGTATTGTCTCTGTAATCCGGCAGATATGAAACCAGTGCACAGCCGGATTACCGAAAACGTCTGATTATTGTTAAATCACTAAAAATAACGCAATTAAAAGGAAAAGCTATGCATTACTGTCTAAAACTTAATACAGTACACTCAAATATAGTGTCAACCTTGCGAAATAACTAAAACTATACAAAACACGTACTGGTTTGATAGCTTACATTATCTCATTGAAGTAAAAGACATAAAATTATTTTTTAGTCTACAATTTTCCTCTGTAAAAACGCCGGATAACTGACAGTATCGGAAAGGTGACACCATCGTGTTGAAGCTGCGTGAGCAGAAATTATGGTAACTATTGATATACATTTTTACATTCATTAGAAAAAGTTTCAAAATATTAAATTCTATTAAACTGTTTCAATCAATATAAAAATAATTTTACAGGAGGAGTATGTATTAGAACGATACACGAAGATTCTACTGTGTTTCATGAAATATCTCTATAAAATATGTATAAAAAAATCTGTCATATGTATATAAATGCAAAAATACAGACAGAGAGAATTAAATGTCTTGAATTATCAGCCTTGCAAGTTGCTCAGAGCTTTTGAGAAAAACAAATCTATGGATACGAAAATAAATAAGTTGTCCATTTTCGTCGTCTTCCACAGAAAGAGCGACTATGTATCACCAGATGAAGAAAATCTTTTTGAATCTGAGCATCCGAAATTTTGAAAATTCCACATTGGAATAGGTTTCAAAAACACCACTTTTTAAAACATGTGATTTTAAATTAATAATTTTAGAATTTCTACTAGCATCAAAAAACAAGTAATCTACCTACAAGCAACCGGCCGCCATCCCTACCCTCACCAATCAGCTAATCGAGGAGAAATTATTTAATTTTCATTGAAAAGAAAAACCCTTTCTCTATCTCTCTCCTATTTTTCTTTTTTTTTTACACCGAACTTTCGTACTTCCCCCACCCCAACTCCCTAACACCAACCCACCCATCTACCCTTCACTTTGAACCCGCCTCTCCCACTACACCTGCAACTCACCTCTCCCCCTCCACACTCTGGTTCGTAATGAATATTACTGCGCTGGAGCACCTAACCTAATTTGGGTCTTATCTCCATATCTGGAAGTTAAGCCTGATTATTGTATCTATTGCCCATGTTTAAGAGGATGTTTTTTTAATTAAAAATAGTAGTTAAGTAAAAATAGTTAAATGAAGTTGAGTGAATTACATGAAATTAAATTTAATGAAAAGTTAAGATTAAAAATGATAAATTTAAGTTTATAAATGATAAAGTTAAGTTAGCTTTAGAATCATGAGAACGAGCAGTCGAAGGGGTGGGGGAATACAGGGTTATTTTGCTTGTCCAATCGGAAGGCAGCTGCTTAGTTCGTGACTTGTTTACATTTCTGAGCTTTTGGTAGGGGTGGGGGAATACAGGGTTATTTCGCTACATCTATCAGAAGGCTACTTGAGATATTGATGAGCATGAGCCTTGTTTTCCGTTAAGAGTAGGAATGAAAATTTATTAATTTAAATTAATCGAAGCTACTGGCTGTCCTATAGGTTCTATTGTAATTATTAATTTCTTGAATTGAGGGGTTTGGGTGGTTTAGTAAGTTATTGTTGAAAATATTGGCTATTGAGTTATTATAATTTTGAATAGTGGGGATGTTGAGGGAAGTTCTAATATCTTCGTTTCTTATAAACCATCTGGCTTTTGCTATCATTCTTATAATATTATTTTGTAGGATTTCGATTTTGTTGTGATAAATTTGGGCAGTTGTATTCCAAATTGGACAAGCATAAGTGATGATAGGTCGCAGATACAGTGCATAGACAAGCATCTTATATTTAATAGGTAACTATGAACTCCGACAGATTAGGGGGGTTAATTTATTCGCGGCAAGTCGGAATTTTTCTTGGATCTGTGTAATGTGGTGTTTGAAAGTGAGACTTCTATCGAGAACGACGCCAATGTACTTGACTTTTTGAGACCAGGGGATTTGTTCGTTTTTCATGAAAATTTTAGGAGTGTTTAAGTTGCTTCTGGTGAAATAAATGGCTTCTGTTTTTGAAACGTTAAGGGCGATTTTGCATTTGGAAAACCACGTTTCAAGATCAGAGATGTGTCTGTTAAGGTGGTGAGCGATTACTTTGTAATTTCTGTGTTTCGCGAGTATCGCAGTGTCATCTGCGTACATGCAGAGAATTGTGTTGTCGTGTTTAGGGTTATCGTTCACGAATAATTGGAATAATATTGGCCCGAGACGCGATCCCTGAGGGATTCCTGAGTTAATTTCTCTTTTATTAGAGTAGGTCTGGTTAATTTTAGCAATGAAATTTCGATTATTTAAGTAGGAATTAATTAGGTTAATTAGGTAGGGGGGATATCATATTTTATGAGTTTGTAAATCAGGCCTTCGTGCCAGACTCGGTCGAAAGCTTTCTGGATGTCGAAGAAAACAGCTCCTGTTTTTCCCCCGTTTTTCTGTCCTGTTTTAACGAAGTTAATGACTCTGGCTAGTTGGTGAGAGGTTGAAAGTTGGGGCATGAAACCATGCTGTTCTGATATTATAATTTTATTTTCTTGGATGTGCTTGTTTAGTCTATTTAAAATGATTTTCTCTGCTATTTTTCCGATAATCGGTAGCAGAGAGATTGGTCGGTAGCTGTCAGCAGTAGTTGGATCTTTGCCAGGTTTGAGAATGGGTACGACCGAGACCGTTTTCCATTCCTTCTAGCATCTTATTTTTGACCTGATTTAGTTGTAAAATGGTGGGGGTGGGTAAGTTTTTTAGTGATACCATCGTTTCCAGGTGATTTATTAATTTTGATGTCGTGAATATATTTAATAATTTCCGATGGTTGGCAGGGTGGGAGTGGTGGGGTATCTTTAAAATTATTTTCGTTGGCTAGATAACCGTGAACGATATGTTTTATTGTCCTATCGTGTGTAGGTGTTTGTATCTTATTGAGCTGAAATTGCTTTTGCAGAGAATAAGCTAAAATTTCTGATTTGTTTTTATCATCTAATGCGATACTATTAGGCCCTTTGAGGGCTGAAATCTTTGAACTCATCTTCCTTAACTCTTTTGCTGCTCCCCAGAGGGAGCCATGGTCGGTGTTAAGTGAAGAGAGAGTTTCTTGTAATTCTTTATGAGATTCTTTTTTAATTTTGTTTTTAATTAATTTATTAATCTGATTAAGGTGAATTTTGTGAGCAGGGTTTTTCGAGAATTGCCAGATTTTTCTAGCTCTATTTCTATATCGGATGAGGTTTTGAATTTCCCTGCTAATGTAATATGATTGTGTATCAGGTTTTGATGCATTTGTGTGTGCGTTGAGAATGTTGTTTGTGATGGTAGTGACCTGCAATTCTAGTTCCTCTCCATTCGTGATGTTAGGAAGTTCAAATTTAGTTTGTCTAACGTTTTGGCTAAAAGTGCACCAGTTAGTGTTTAATTTAATGATTTTATTTCTGATGTTAGATTTTAGGTCTATGTAAGTGTAGATTGGATTATGGTCGGAAGAGAGTTCGGGGAGGGAGGTGATTGTGATTGGCCAATGGCAGTTATTTGTGATCGCGAAGTCGATAGTGCTTTCAGATGATTGGGTGATGCGTGTTGGTGTGGGTGGGGCTATTAATTTTAGGTTTTGAGCTTTAGTGAATTTTAGTATCTTTATTCCTCTGGGGTGGTTCGTTGAACAACCCCATTCGGTGTGTTTTGCATTAAAATCCCCGCACATTATGTTTAGGGATCCAGTATTTAAAATGCTTGTGAGGTCGTCGGGAATTTTTCAAGTAAGTTTAGACATTGGGGGGATGTAAATGGATGAGATGTAGATTGTGTTACCTCTCGGAGGGGTTACCGCGACAATGGTCGCTTCAGCCACTCGAAGTAGAGGGGTAGGAATGTGGTAGTGATGTAGAGAGTTTTTAATGAGAATTGCAGTGCCGCCGTGGGTGTGGTTTCTGCTGTCAGGTGTGATTCTGTCATTTCTATATGTTATGTAGTTAGGGATACTTAGATCGTGTTCTGGTCTCAAGTGTGTTTCTTGTAGTAACATTAGATCAGGGGTGTGCTTGTCTATAAAATTCCGTAACTCGACGATACGGAATCGAACACTGTCTGCGTTCCAGGACATAATATTTAAGCCAAGAGGATTGAATTTTAAATTTCTGTGCAAATGGCTTCTATGAAGATGTTGAGTTTGTCTATTTTGTCGGTGACTTTACTCATTTGGTGGCAAGCACCTTTGAGGTTTGGAAACAATTGGAATAGAGATTTTAGTTCTTTTATTGCGTCGAACATGGAAAAGTTGTCCGATTCATTTTGAGCAAGCAAACGAATCGCGTGACGCTGCTTTCACCTTCCCCTCCCTACCCTCGGAACCCACTCCTCTACTCCCCACCACCCGCTTTCACTTTCATATGAGACTTTTTTTTTTATTTATCTTCTCTCCTGATTTCTGTAGAAATCGGTCACTACAGGATCTTTTCTCCTCTTTCATGTCTTTTTCACTTTCGACTAATTGTCTTTTTTACTTCCATGCAGAGTAGAAGCTCCTGTTAAGAAGCTGGAACTTTAATATAGATATTCCAGGTTCTTCCAACTTTCACAGTTTAAAGTAATTGTTAATGTTTTAAAATTTGTAAAGTTATTTTTAAAATTTTTCATACCATAAACTTAATTATTCTCCAATAATCTACAACGCAATTTCTAAGCTGGTAAAAGCCGAAGAAATGCTCCCAAAATATATAAATAAAATAAATAAATTATGGAGATTAAGAACCCACAAGCTCAGGCACTCTAGTGCCTCCTTGTGATCGTAGATTTATACTGTCGCTGCTCATCTCAGTGGACTGTCGAACTCTCATATAAAATCATCACAATTGTAACTCACTTAACTTTATTATGAACTCTGAGAGCCGCAACAATTTCTCACTTCCGCACTCGGCGGCAATTCAGAAACACTTCAATACTCTCTCTTTTTTTACTAGGTGGAGCTGCTGCAACAGCGCTGGTGGTTTGGTACTGAACACCTTGTCAACCTATTCTTTCCGAACTGCTAAATAATATATGTAAGCAGGGGACACTTCCGGGCGTCTCTGGGAAATACTGAAGTTTAGCTATAAATATCTTTTAAGATTTAAGAGACTAGTTTGATCGAATTAATCTCTTGACACATGATGTATTCAGCTATATTCTTAAGCCAAGTTTCCTTTTTGTGGATTTATTCTAAAATGTGTTTTAATTACTAGATAGAAATTTTATCATAGAATCTTTTTTATGAGGTTATTCAGATACGTTTTTAACCTTCTCCTGAATTATACGTATACAAAAAGGATTATTTAAAATTTTTCGCATTTCCTTTCAGACTGATAAGCACGAATGTCGCCATTATTCAAATCCAAGCTCATGATATTGATTCGGATTTAATTCGGAAATCAAAATTTGTGATTTTTAGGCGCTGAAATCACGTAACTGAAAAAACAAATGGGCTAAATTCGTATGAGGTCCATGAACACGTGATACCCGCCGGTGTAAATGTCTTGTATTCGTTTCTTTTGTACGTGTGTTAAATTTTCTTTGAAAAGTGGAAACAGTCCCAGAACTGAATAGTTCGTTAGATTTCTTTAAAGAAAATGATGTCCAATAATGTTGGTGAATACCACCACCAACTGAAACCAAGATTTTTTCGAAAAAGAATCTTTCGAGAATTTTTGATATTGTCTGCCCAACAGAAACGTATTTATTTACATTACTTGATTTTTACATTACTTGATAAATGTTTTTATGCAGCGGCACTGCGATCGCTTTTCATTTTGTGTCAAATAATGAAAAGTAAGTTGTGAAGCAGCGCTGTGATAGCCATTTCAAATATACTTTTTTTTTATGATTGGATAAGTCTGCGTGCGTTCTGTGTTAGTTTATTTTAGCTATCAGGGGATGTGTTGATATTATTTTTGATATTATTACTCACATTGTCATTAGTAAAATTAAACCCAATTGCGTGTTTCAAGTTGTGAATAACAGCTGTAATTTGCTTCATCCCACGGTCATTTCTGTAAAGAGGTATGAAACAAAATCATTGATATCTTTAGAGAATTGCGTTTTCAGTTGCGTGATTGCAGCGCCTCTATACGAAACATCCTGATTTTCAAGTTACATTTGAATCAATACTAAGTACTTGGATTTGAATTACATCGAATTTTCCTTCAAATTCTAAAACACAAAATTACAACGAATCTTTCGTTTCAAAACAAGTCCAAAATATTAAATTGTGAAGAATTGTGCAGTAACACGCTTATTAGACTGAAATAACTTATATGAAAGGTACAAGTCAAGAAAAGATAAAAATGTACTTGAATTTTCTTACAGATTATAATAATTATTAAAGTGTAATATTGTAAACACGTTTTTGAATCAATCGATAAATAATCTTAATTTTTCAGAGAGAAAGTAATGATGTTTAATATAATTTGGAAATAGATGCTTCCAAGACGTTTATGCTTTTGAAAATCTAATGTTCATTATTATCAGGAGACGCCCAAAGGAATCTCCTGCTTGTTTAATATGTTTGCTTTAAGTAAACATCATGAGCGCTAACTTATGATTAGAAAGCAATATATATATAATATTTTAGTTTTTAAGAAGTGGTGTTTAAGAAACGCATTTCTGTGTGGAATATGTGTATATTTCCAATGACTTCAATTCAAAAATATTCTTGATCTAGTGAGATATAGTTTTATCTATTGTTGTTGGAGATAACACAAACAAACAATTAATTATTTATTTTCATATCATGCTCGAACACATTAGTATATTTGCTTCATTGTTGTTGATCCAGTAAAGTTTTTGATCTCTTGATTTTTATTTAGATTTTTTTTCCCCACGTCTGGTAGATTTTCTCCTTTGGCTGATGGTTATTAGATTCAGAAATAGAATTTTGTTATTTAGATTTCTAAGGGGAGAAAATCATTACATTGAAAATTAGCTTCTTATTGGTATGGACGGATAGTTTTGTTATCTTATAAGACATATTAAATTTAATTACTTTCAACTTCATTTGATTCTTTATGGATTGATTCTAATTTTTTTTAGTACACGGTAATTATTATTTTAAAAAAATTTGAATGTTAATGCAGAATTTTTTTTTCTTTCTCCTAATTTTTACCAATTCATATGGATTATTTTAGTTTGCTACTAATTCTTTTTAGTTTTATAAGAAATTTACACAATTTGCCCCAAAATCCTTTTGCAATTTTATATTTTAGAATTGGAAGAAAATTTCGTTATAATTCAAATCCAAGTATTTAGCATTGATTCAAATTTAGTTCAAAAATTAAAATGTATCACGTAGAGGCGCTGCAATCAAGCAACTGAAAATGAAAATAATAAAACGTAATTTGCGAAAGGAGACAATGATTTTACATTACAGTTGATAATAGAAGTTAACGTCCTGAAATGTATCTTTCTCGAGTACCAATACCTAAAAAAAAGCTTCTCTGTCTGAAAGTAAATTCACTTATGAAGTAATAAACAAGAAAGAGGGAAGTCTGAAAGCTCGTTTAGATGAAGATTATTCATCAGAATAATTAATAAGGGAATAGATTTTTGGAAACCACGTAAGTTATTATTCACTTCTTTTTTTTACCACTGAACTGACTTCATTTAACATTTAACTGACCTAGGATCCATAAAGACTTTCAAATATCCTACTACATTCCGAACCATGATTTTGAAAAAACGAGTAAATTAATTATTTATGTTTAATATTTAGTGTCGCTTGAATTCGAATATACGTAAAAAATTGTTTATAGAATGTTGTTGCATTAAAAAAAATAATGCATTATTTTTACATAAAACATGGGGGAAAGATAGCATATTTTCATAATGTTCTCTTTTCATGAAATATTCTTGCGTAACATTGTCGTTTAGCATACGTATTGTTATGACAGCTGCATGAAATCTGGACTAGCAATTTTGAATAATTTGCAGTGTTTGCGAAGTTATTATCAGTCGAAGTAATACAAGTGTTTTTTCAAAAAATTTTATTTCCTTTCCTACGAATTGAAATATGGACAAACCCCATTTACAAATCACACTTCTCAAAATCCCTAGTTTAGGTCCTCAAGGACAATATGAAAAACATTTTACAGCATTTTATCAACTTACATGAAAAACTTTTGAGTTACCGAATTTCCAATTTTGTAACTGCACTAAAATATCAATTCTTCAAAAGATAATTTAAAGTTTAAACATATACATAAAAAACCTATATATATATATCTACAAAAATAAACTCTCTCCTCCCCTCCTATTCTATAAGTCATACCTCCTTCTTTTCCTCTTTTTTTAAAATTTGATTTTCTTGCAGCTCTAATTTTTTTCTGGCCATTTTTGATGATGTTAAGATTGTAGTAAGCATATTGATTGTACGGTGCGTATGAATCGCATCTGTATAAATCAAGCAATATTTTTAGTACTCCTTTATAACAATCATGAAAATACATAACAAAATATTTTATGTTTGAATTAACAGTGGTTTCATTTACCTTCGTTCCGTTTAATATATTGATATTTACACTATCTAAATTATCCTTTCGGGCCCTGGTCACGCATTGACTGATCGATTCCTCAACAGCTATGATAAAATGATGCTGTTACAACACTTTGTATTCCTAACAAATCATCATTATTGCTATATGAAGCAATATCATAATAATTTTGTAATTTATTAATAAATATGACGGTAATTTTTCCATTTCCACCTAATTCTTTCCGACATGATTTTAGCTTAATATTTGGTGACACTGTTTTCTCCATATATGTTTTTTACTTCTGAATAACCTTGAGAGTGACCATCACCGTAAAAGGACGAATACTTCAGCTGTCTCAAATAGTAAGAGCGTTCGAAGATTATATGAATCTATAAACTCCGAGCTAGATGATAACCTAGAATCATTCGGAGGCAAATGGGACCTCGGAGCTTGTTTCAGTCACATATACGACAACTCTTTGTCATAACAACTTCTAAACTTTAACTTTACTTGTATCAATGGATAAAGTTGCTACACACCCTTAAGATAAAACTCCCACTGAAGTTGTTTGACGACTTCAGTTACAATCGCATTTTAAAAAATACCAAAAATGGATAATCCTTTGGCGGATTGCTGCAAACACTAACAAAATCAAACCTATTATTTTTAGAAAAGGTCATGTTCCACCCCCTGACACCCAATTAAATTTTTTTAACTCCAATATTTCATGGGACGCTGAGGTCAAATATATCGGGGTTACCGTGGACTCCAAATAAACTTTTATTGTAATAGAATAATTTTTGTTCTTTGGATTCATTGATACTTGTGTTGTGTAATGTAGTTTTGTAGTGCAGGATCTGAAATTCTTACATCTTCACTCCGAAGCATTTATTTTGTGATCAAAAGAAGAAAAAAAAATCGTTCGCATATAGTCAATGTTACGAAACATAAAATATAATACTTGTGTTGTACTCTTTATCATTCAGGAGATTTAATGATTGTAGAGATAACATTTTAACCAAGGATGTACTTTAAAGCTTTTTTGTCTGAAGTGGATACAATTATTTAGACTAAAATTGTACTTTTTTATGTCAATATTAGTAATTATTAATTTCTTACATTAAGTACGGAACTACACTGTAGTGTTCAAAATTAAAAGAATTTGCATATTTTGTCGAATTTTATGAAAAGAATTATACGAAATGTAAGAATACTGCTTCAAAACAAAGATGCAAATCGTTCACTCGGACACACAAGCGTATACGTGTGTGTAGGCAGTACTAGTTGTAAATCACGATTTATAAACGAGCATGTCAATATCCGCATTTCTTTCGATAGCACATTTAGCCGAATTTCTTCATGGCTTTTTTTTTTTTTTTTTTTTGCAGCAATCGCTTAGATTAAAATTGAAACAGTAAAACTCAGTAACCACCCACGTTTAGATGATGAAATGAGGTGGCGAATAGTGGGAAGGCTAGAAGGAGGCCAGATTTGCAAAGAATTTGATTTAACGCCCAGTGTCATGTCCAACTTGTGGAAACAGTTCATGATACCGGGATCCGTAGAAAAAAAGCCTGGTCAAGGTCGTCCAAGAGCCTCGATGGCCAGAGAAGATCTCCCTTTGTCCATTACAACGAGGCGTAACAGGAATGTTACAGCTACTCAGGTCTCTCGCGAGTTGTATGCGTCCACAGGAACTCGATTTTCAAGGCCGATTACTTTCAGAAGACTTCATGAGAGAGGGCTGTTTACAAGAAAATCTGTTGCTTGTATTCTGCTCAGCTTCGAGAACAGTAGAGTCCGCATAAAATGGTGCAGAGATCATAGATATTAGAGCACGGATTTATGGGCCACCGTTCTCTTCACTAAGTTCAGTGTCGGGGCCCTCCACGGGGCACGGGGTAGAATAACATCCCTCGATGTTTCGACCAGCGCCGAAGTGGTGACTGAGGACTTGAACACTAGATATCAGCATAGCCTGTACCGAGTGATTGCGTATGCCCCCGACGCAAAACACTTGCCTCTGTATATCTAAGACAAGCGCACTAAAAATCACGACTTGTGATATTCCGGCTCTGGCGCACGTGTCGACGAGACCGACCACTCAGAACGAGACAGACGATGACTCAAAATGGAAACTATCCCAAGCAAAACGCAATTCAAATGGGAGGAGGTGTTTTCCAATTGCAGTAATGGCTGAAAAAATCAATAAACCTTCTGTGCAAACCAATGTTTCTCTTCGTATCATCACGATGATATTGGAGGGGGGGGGGTATGTAGAAACTCTCTTCCACAACAGCGCCAGAAGTTAAAACGCCTTACTTAACTAATCGGATGAGACGTCTTTTCAGCCCAGTTGGTAGGAGAGCATTCTTCGGGCCCACTGGTCTAGGATTCGAAACAGCAACGGCAACCAAGATCAACTCACTCTCTCCCCCTCCATAGCGCACGGGGTAGAATAACATCCCGCGACGTTTCGTCCAACGCCGAACTTTAAATTTTCGTGATGCCCTCAAGTCTCGTATTTAACTGCTTTCCAGAAAAACATTTTAACGATCCAAACAACCTGATTATGTTCCATCAAAATTTAACTGTATTATGAACCACAACACTCACACACTTCAAGCCCATTAATCGATATGCTATACAGATGAAATGTTGGAAAATATTTAGTGCTTCTGGAATTGGTAAGTTCATTTTTCATATGAATTGTGAAGCAATCTGAATAATTACGCATATTTGCATACTTTTCTAGTTTACTTAAGTCGTGCATATTTGTAAAAGAATATCAATACTGACTTCTTTTCCATTTACTCTAAGTTTTAATTGTATTATGAGTATTTAATATATGCTAATTTATAAATATTGTTTTCAAAAGTAATTTTTCTTTCATTAATTAATGTTGCCCACTTTTTTCCACACCACAAAATTAAGATTTTAGTAGTGAAAGCCAACATTTAAACAGTTTGAAGCTCTAAATTGGTTTTCAAAATGATACATCTTGTCCGACATTGAAAAAATGGAAACAACACACTGCAAGCTTATTGACATCAGTTAAAGATGAAGCTAGAAGATTCAAAGAACAATATATAAATTTGCAAAGCTTTCAAATCTTACACCAAGCTGTCCAGTATATTTTTATATTGGATTGCTTAAAGTGGTTTTGAATTATTGGAAGCCTATCATTAAAACATATTTGGAAGACTCGATGTCAGTATTCTTGAATACTAAGGAGATTCCAGCATCTAAAACTACGATAACATCTTAAATAAAAAAAAATAATTATATATTAAAAATAATACATCTTCTGATGGAAAAAGAAATATAAAATAAACTTTTAAGGAAAAAAAACGTCTTTTAGATGGTAAAAAAAAATTAACTGCCTATCTCAAATAAAAAAGGCACTCTAAACTTAAATATAGTAATTTGTCACTACCACTTTTTTTCTCTTTCAATCTTTCTATCTTATAAATATTAAGCTGTTCTTTTCATTAATACGGATCTTTTTTCTGTAGTGTTGTTGCTTATTTCATCGATACTGGAGTAAAATGCCTGCGTAGACTAACATTCAATAAATCTTGTGACTGCTGCTGGAATACTCGTATGAAATGTTAGTCTTCATGAACCTTCGACTTGTTTTGCTTTATGAAGACTTGCTCTTTCGATTTAAAATTTCAAAGTTGACTGCTAGTCTCATTGTCCAAGAATGGCTAAGAAGATTGATTTTTGTTTTATTTTGATTAGTTTTTTGCTTATTTAATAACTTTTGTTTAAATCAGAAGAATATATTAAATATTTCAACTGCTGACTAATTCATGTGTATCATTTTGTAGAAAGTATCTTAACAAGTATCTCAAATGAATTATATTTCATTAGATTATGGTAATAAAATGTCATTGTTTGCAATTAGTTACTCACCCTATTTTATAGATTATGTCAAGTTAGAGCTAATAATGTTTTATTTTTATTCTTTTTGTGCAAATGTAAATGGTGTTAAAGATCAAAATAATATACGATTAAGTAATGCAATTGAATTGTTCAATAACACATGTATTTTATTCAAATTACCTAATTACCATCAAAATTATTTTTTAAAAAATTTATCTATAACATAAAAAACGACGCACCAAGGAGTAGCCACATTGTAATGAAATTTCATATGCAAAGACATTTGCATATGAAATTTGCTAATGATTAAAATTTCGTGTCCAATAAATGAACAGCAGGAGCTACAGCGCATCGGAACTGCGCACTCAGCAGGTGTGTATAAGAAGCGATTCTGAATCGGATGGTCAAATTTTCTTTTGCATTGTGATTTAGGATACCTTTCAAAGATTGAAAAAATGCATCGCCGAAGGATTCGAGCTCATTACGAGCAACTGTCAGAGTTTGAAAGAGGTCGTATCATTGGATTGAAAGAGGCAGGTTGGGCAAATCGGAGAATCGCTCATCATATGGGCCGAAGCGATGCGGAGATTAAAAGATGCTGTCAAGAATGGGTGGACAATGGCAGATTTCAGAGTCATGATGGTAGCGGTCGACCTAAGTCTACAGCAGATTGGGAGGACAGAGTGATTGTCAGATCAACCGCCACAGCACCTGATTCATCTTTATCAATCATCAGACTTACTACCCGCACACCAGTGTCCATCATGACCATTCACAAATGGCTGATAAAGCGAAATCTACTCTCGTACAAACCACTACGCCCCCTGCCACTCACGCCTGCACACTGTCGAGCCAGATTACAGTGGCTCGATTAGGTTGGAATGATGCTGACTGGGTCGCTGTATAGTGTTTAGCGACGAATCCTGCTTCCAACCGACGATCATCGAAGACGCGTCTGGAGACGCCCAGGGCAGTGTGCCGATCCTGCTTTCACTATCGCACACCACACAGGCCCTCAACCAGGAGATAAGGTCTGGGGTGCCATTTCCCTTGATAGCCGGACCCCTTTGGTCGTCATTAGAGGCACACTTACAGCACAGCGGTACGTCGACGACATTCTGAGACCTGTTTCGCTATCATTCCTTTTGCAATATGCTGGCCTTTTTTTTCAGCAAGATAATGCCAGACCACATACGGCACGCGTTGCTATGAACTGTCTTACAGCTTGTCAAACACTTCCTTGGCCAGCCAGATCTCTCTCCAATCGAGCATGTCTGAGATATGATGGGAAGGCGACTGCATCTACCAGGGAATGTTGATGACCTTGCCCGACAATTGGAGCAAATTTGGCAAGAAATACCGCAGGAGACATCAGGGAGCTTTATCATTCTATGCCACGTCAACATCTTATTGAACTCGTTATTTTGTAACTATGTAGCTCTGAAATAAATCATTTAATTTTTCTGAAATTTTAATCATTTTCAATTCTGTACATACTTTTCCTATCCGTCAATTTTTGTCTTCATCGGACCACTCCTTCTTGGTGCGTCGGTTTTTTTTATAGAGTGTAGTATTTAATGAAAGATGGATTGTTGGTAAAACATTGTTATTGAATATGTTTTATATTTGGTTGGCAAGCGGTGTTTTTTTGTCAGTAGAGTTAGAGATTTGACCTAGCTGTATGAGTCTTTGTATTTATTGCTATCCATTTTGTAGTTTTTTCTTAATGTCGAGAGTTACAATATATAGATTTAATACCCATACTATGCAATCAACTACAGCGTCAAGGCTTCAGGAACATTGGTACAATATTTTTTTAAGGAAAGGCTACAAAGAATGTTTATATTTTGAATTTTTATACAACAGACAATAAGATTTATTTGTAATAATTTACCCAATAGGTATGTTAATTGATATTTCAAAACAAATTCTAGATTAATAAATAACATGTTTATTGAAGTCTTATGTCAAAAATACAATGTAGAAAAACAGTAAATGTAAAACAAAATACAAATCAATGTATAAAATACAATACAGTATTTCCACTTCGTCTTTCTTAGGAAACAGAAAACACTAAGAAATGTAATGAAACAATTTTTTACGTTATCATTTATTAAAGTAAAATCCACAAAAAGGCTGTATTAAAACACTACTTAATATTTTTGTCTGAGTACTATTCTAATTTAATTCATCATGCTAATATGTTTAAATTCATTCATAGGTATAATTAAAAAACTACATTAATGAAGCTTCAATTTATTAAAAATAGGTTTTCTTTCGATGGATTTTTCTCATCATTCCAAATATTCCTACAGGCATAAACAGTCATTATTTTGATCATTACTAACATTATTTCCAACAAAAACTGGGTTTCAGATAATACAAATTCATTTAATTCAAAACTTTTTTTATTCTTAAAAAATGTTTCAATTCCTTAAAATCGTTGCATGGAATACTTTTCCAGGGTGGATAAGATTTATTCTCAGTTATCAGATGTTGCACTAGAGAACTCAATATAAGAACTTCTGCAGCCCCACCATGCATTTCAAAATATTCTACAACACCCACTTCTTTCCGTTCAGACCTTCCCCACGAATACTGTGTCAATAATCTTAAATCTTAAATTATCACCTCTTCCGAAATTTCAGAAAAGGTTTCAGTAATCAAGAGAGGATAAAACATAAACATATCTAGTTGACGTTGATGTTTCCACGCGCGCCTAGAGCGCGAAACGCTCTTCAAGCCCGAATCTTATGTATTGTTTTGTAGCTTTGGATAGATGGAGCTTTCATTTTTGTTAGTTCAAATTCAAGAAAAGTTCAAATTGAAGAGAAAGTTATTGCATGATGAAAATCTGAGTTGAAGGATTTCCATTGGTTGAGAGGTGAATACCACTGATACTGCTTTTGGCTGCCCTTTTGGTGTGTAAATGGTTTTAAAATATTGAGGGTGGGGTAAAATTACGCATCGGGGTGGCGGTACAGCTCTAATTATTAAAAATTCCATTCCCCATCATTTGGTCATTAAAAATACTTCAACTTCGGAGAATACCACTATTCATCTGAAAACATGCAATAACAAAAAAAAAAAAAAAAATCGCCACTTTTTCCTATTATTAACCACCTCAAAATTTGCTAATTCCCCCGACCTTGAATCTATTCTTGCAGACAACACTATTGGCATTATTTTCGGCGACTCCAAATCCAAACACCCAACCTGGAACAGAGGAAGATCAAACAGATCAGGTCAACTTCTCTACGATATGATCGCTACAAACAATTTCACCATCGCAACTCCTGATTCTCCCACCCATTTCCCATATAATAGCCACTCAAATAGCATAATGGACCCAATTTGAAATAGTGAAAGCTTAAGCTAACTTTGTAGCGATCATAATCCGGTAATATTCGAAATAATACTTGATAATCTCCTCCCCACCCCCTCCAATCACTCACGACAACCAATAGCCCACTTTTTAGAGAGACCATGTCAGAACTATTACCCGGGAATCTCTGCATTAATGATATCCCCTCAATAGATAACGCTATTCAAAATTTCACATCAAGAATGCAGGATGCTATTAAAAC
>BMAW01078246.1:0-11587 GCA_019974015.1 Nephila pilipes | reverse complement strand
CATCTATTGGACTTTGTTTCAAACATTACCCGCTGGGCCACCCGGTAAGTGCTACCGTTGGTGTGGAAGTTTGGAGAGAGAGGTGCCAGCTCAGGTGCCGTCTTCGTCACTTGACCGAGTTAAAAATTACTTGGTCCATCATCAATAGCCCTCGAGTTGCTTCTCAGTGCGACATTAATAAACAATTAAAATTAAAGGTAATCATTTTTGTTGTAAGGAAAACGTTTTATCTCATTTTCTCAAAACGGGATTTTTTTTTATCATTTCAGACAAGAAGTCTTAAAAATATTTAAGATAACTTCACAGAAACTGTACAATTATGTTATATTATTTTACTGAGTTTAAATTAAAACTGTTTTGTTTCGGACACACTTTGATATTTTTGCGTTGTAAGTGCATAAGTATTTCAATGTTTTTAGGTATATTTTAAAACATGATGCATTTTGTTACCACTTATAACTTGGCTTAAACAATTAAAAATCACATTAAATGTTAAGTTTATTTATTTAACGTAACGTTAAAAGTTTTATCTGCATTTTGAAAAACAATTGTATATTTTGAAGCAAAATCGTTTTATAATTGTTCTCGCAAATCACTATAGCATTAAATAATGTGAAATGAAATTTTATAAAAAAGGTATGAATACTCAAAAAAGTGGAAAAAAATGCTCTGTTTATTGCGTATAACATTTATAAGACCTCTTGCACGCAATACTCAAAGAACTTCTGTTACGCGTTATTACTGAAGAAGTGCGAATTTTTGGATAGGGAAAAAGATTCCTCATAGATCAACGTTGCATCAAACGTTGCAAGAACTTGGTGATAAACATATCAAATACGCAAATG
The DNA here is from genome assembly GCA_019974015.1 of Nephila pilipes. Classification (NCBI taxonomy): domain Eukaryota; kingdom Metazoa; phylum Arthropoda; class Arachnida; order Araneae; family Nephilidae; genus Nephila; species Nephila pilipes. Next base: position 10,742 of record BMAW01078246.1, on the reverse strand, counting down.
TTTGAAATAGATGCCCCTTTGAGTAAGCTTTATATCTCCTAAATCAACTCCAAAATGCTAAATATTTTTTTAAAAAAAATAAACTACATCCAATGTGTAATAATGCCTCTTCTCAGAAATCGCAAATTAATGAATGAAATCAATTAACTGTTAAGATTTAGTAAAATGACATTGCACTAAATCTTAACAGTTAATTGGTTTGTTTCGTGAAAAAAAAAAAAACCCAAAGAAGCTAAACGTAGAGAAAAAGCAGATTCCTGTTAATTTGGGAGATGATCCTTTAGGTGTTGCTAACAAAAACAAATACTTCCGCTAATTAAATGAATTTCCTTTTCTCCTCAAATTATATGTCGTCTTCTTATTTTTGAAGTACATCATCAAAAGATTCAGGATTAGTTGTATTTATATATTTCAGGGTAAAGTAATTTTAGGTGTGATTAGAGTACTATAAGGTTTTATGTTTTGAAATGATGTCAATAATAATATTTTTTTCGTCTTTTGTGTTACTACATAAGAGAAAGTGCAGCATTTATAGCTGAATTGGTGTACAAAATGGGAAATACTTAAATAATTACTACATGCAAATGATCAATACCAATAATTGAATGAATTTCGAAAATTTCAAGATTACCCTGAGAGTGAAAATAATTTTAAAAGTAAAGAAAATCAAATGCAGATAAAAGGAGTAAAACTATGTGTAAAAGGAAAAAAACTCTACAATAGAGAATAAATAGGGTGAAAATTCTGTAGCATAACAGCTGAAAATACTGCTAACTTTACAAATTTTATATACCTGTAATATACTAATGTGCAAAACTTAAATAACTTTTCAGACAGTGCCATAGTTTCGAAAAACAAATCTACGGGGTGTCATGAAATTCTCATAACAGAGGCACAATGTATGATTTAAAGGTTGATAAAAGTATAGATGCAATAAATAAATAAAATAAATTGTACGCATACACTATGGAACAAAATAGAAAAAGTCTTTATTGATATAATAGCTTTAGTATAGAATAATGTCCGGGGAGGAGGTAAAACAACAAACCAAAGTCCCTTGGTAAATGATATGACCTCCCCTAATTACAATGTTGGCAGGAAACGTCTGTTCATACTGAATACCAAATTATTCTGAAATTCTTGAGGTAAGAGTTGTCCCTCTCCTAGGAACATCTATTTTAGCTGTATTGTGTTCCCTGGAGAATACGATCTTACTGCCAGATGTGTCATTACTAAGCATCCCTCACATGCCCGATGGGATTTAAATCAGGAGAGCACGTTGGGCCATCCATTCTGCAGGTATCCTCACTTTCTAGAAGCTACTCGACAGTAGTAGGTCCTGTGTGGACGTGCATTGTCGTCCACAAGAATGAAGTCTAGACCAATGTCACCTCGAAACAGATGCACGTGCATGAGGATAATTTCATCATAATAACAATCTCCTGTATGTGAATCATTATCGAAAATATAGAACTCCATTCGTCCACTCATCATAATACCTCCCCATAAAGTACTTCAGGTCCATCTCAACGGTTTCTTTCCCTGAAGTTAGTGGGATGAAACCATGTTCCTACTTTTCTCCGTATCAACTGGTGCTGAGAATCTTTGCTCAGACTGAAACGATCCTCATCAGTAAATAGAAAGTGATTCCATTGATGAGATGTCCACTTTTTGTGTTCTTGACACCAATCTAAGTGACACCGCCAGTGGGCTCCTCCAGCGTTCGGGATGACGGGAAAATAGACAAACTTTATGTAGATGTCTGGCCACAATAAATCGCAATATCTGTCATCTGTTTGCCGTCTGCAGTTGCTGAGCAACGTTGCCTACTGTTTGTTTCCGGTCTTTTTTTGCCTGTAGAACGACGTAATGGTCATAATTCCCGTTGATTTCCCCGCCCGACTACTTCCAAACTTTCTTACAAGTTACTTTCATTTGGGAGGCTTTCCAAGCTCTCGAAACTATAATTGTGTCGATCCCAGAGTCTTTTGCAACACTCGTCAAACTACACCCATCTTCAAACCACGTATAAAGGATCTTTTTTATCACGTATAAAGGTATTCAGATGGTTTTTTGTAACCTAAATGAGTATACGATTCCACTTGCAGGGAATGTCTGGAAATGCGTCATTCCACCTTCTTTTTAATTTCCCTTGACACTGAATGCACTTATACCAAGCGCTCGCTTGCCGAGACGTTCCTACTAATGTCGTAGTGCTAACATTTGCATATGCATCATTTTTCTATCAAGCTACCATTTCCCTGTACTGGTCGCAAAAAGCCCCTTTCAGAAATTTCCTAATTGTATTTTGAAAAATGCATTTATTTCTTAAGTTTTGCACACTGAAGTATATTCGGGTAGTTTATGAGTTCTAAATGCTGTTTTATGAATACTTGAAATGTAATTGTCCAAGCTTTTGAAACAAGAGAAGAAAAATCAATTGCGGTATTTTAAATAATGATCTCCATTAACATCTTTTTTCTCCAGTTTTTTTAAAAAAAGGAATAGAAAAAGAGTATACATTCCAGAAATAAAAATATAATAAGCGTTATGAGAGCGTTTTTGAGTTTTCTCATTATAAAACTTCTGTGACATACTAAATTACAAGAAAAGTAAGTAGTGTTATTATCAAATTTCTAAAAATCAATGTTTGAAATGTGAAACTCCCAGACTTCATACAAAACCTTTCTATTACTATATAGGCAACTACAACAAGCATATATATTACTTTTATCAATTTATCATATACATTCATGTTTTATTTGGTTTTCTATGAATGATTCTTCTTAATTGGAACAAATTTTATATCATTAAGTATACTTCTAAAGTATATTAATGTACTTATATTTTCAGCGTCCGAGTTGATAAATTCCATATATTACTCCAGGCTTCATTCATATTTCAATAATTTATAAATCAAAAGAAAAACATAGAAATTAAATTTCATATTTACATTCAAAAGTCTGTGACGTTTTGAACATAAATCAAACTAAAGAATATTAAGTATTTACTTCTACTAAATTGAATTTATAATGAAGAAATGTATAGAAAGAATTGATCAAATTAAAAAGAAATACTTTCGAGAACGCAATTAAACTTGTTTCAAAATTATACCCTATTTTATCTAAAGTTCACTTTAAAAGATGATGCTTTTTCGATCTAGGAAATTATGATTTTTTACAAGCGATTACGTATATTGAGTAAAGGAAGGAAAAGGGAAACGTCCATTAGCATCCTTAATGGATGTAGACATCTTAGAATTTTGATGTAAGAGACGTCCTTTTCATGAAAAGATTTAGATAGATTGTTTAAATGAAACAGATGGAACACAATTACTATAATTTCCTTAAAGTTTTTATTTATTATAACATTTCAGTTACGCAAATGGCTATGTTCGTTTTTTAAAAAAATTAAATCAACCTGTTGCAATTATTTATATTCAAATCTCAGAATTTGTTCAAATGTTATTGATATTAATGATGAAACTTTATAATTACATTTCACGTGTTCAATTAAGCTACTGTTTCCTAGGAAAACGAAGCCATTATGTGGTATATTACGAGGAATAACGTCGAAAACACTTTGTGTATAGAAACCAGATGACGTTTTTTCTTAACAGTGTTGAATGAGAAGAAATCTATTCATTAATTTGCATAGACATTGCTTTGGTGACGTCATCTGCCATAATATTACAGCCGCTAGATAACGGTACAAGTTTTCTAGGAAACCGTAGCTTTAAAGGTGAATGCATGTTTAGATAAACTAGATAAATAAATAGAAAACTTATATTTCATTTTGAAAGGCCATTTTAAAATTTATAATGATTTGTATTTCAGTAATCCAGTGACTATGTACAAAAGTGCTTTATAGAATTTTTATTACTGTATTGATTCATTTTAGATCATCAAGCATTAATAAACGGTAATAAAAGAATGTTTTATTCAATTAATAATTTCTTACTGTATAACTCATAATTGACTATAAATGCTGTTTTTTTTTATTCTTCGGCATTTGTCACGTTAAATTAATTTCTCTCTTGAGCAATGTGAGGATCTTTGACAGTAGACTTCTCAAATTTGAACCAAGGGTAATGGGAATTTTTCCTAGGGGATCACTTCTGCAACAGAACATCTCAACTTCCACACAGAAACAGGAAAGGACTTGCAGGCCAGCTCCATTTCAAATTTAACAATGAAAAACTTCAAATAAATCAAAATTCTAACAAAAATTAGCAACTGGAAACTGCATTAGAAGGTTCCATACTTTTATTTTCCTCTGTAGAACAAAGAATAATATAACGTGCACAAATCCTGTTTCAATAAAAATTTAATCAATTCGCCTAGTTATAGTTTGGTAGGGCAAACTGATTTCAGGGAAAATCAATATTTAATTGAGGAAAATTATATTTGCGACTCTTTCGGTGGTTTAATAAACTCATTATAAATTATGATGACAGCACGAACACTCAACTAAAGATTATCAAGCAATTCTACTTATCTGAATAATTTTAAAGATAGGTCCGAATCAGGAACGAATCCAGATTAAATCTTTGCAATGTGACCGTTGTATAACTTACTAACTCTGAACGAAATGTGCATTAATTGAACTCTTCCAAGTCCTGTCCTGTTTATAAATGTTATGCGATCACTATTATTTACTACATCTTAACAAGTCAGTGCTAATTTACGTAAGTAAAGTAATATCATACAGGATATTTTTAGATAAAATAAATTTAAAAGAATATTTTAAAACTCAATAAAAATTACAAATATTTATTTGTCCACAATTAGAAACATGGACAGTATCCATTCGATAACAAAACTCATTCCCCATTTTTTTCAGCGTTTTTGGTGTTACAGTATGACTGTCTGCAATTATTCGCAATGTTCACAGGTAATGGCCGAAAAATTGTGCTAAGTATCCCCAAATAAAAAAGAAAGTGGAAAGTTTTATCTGGGACTTTCGAGAACCACTGAAAGAGAGCAAGATTTCCATGAGCTTTGCGGCAATCTATCATATTGTATCTTTGAATATTAATTGTATTACAGTTAGTGGTCACATTGACCATTTATATTGACAGTAATTGTGATTTATTAACGTTGCACTGAGAACTACACAAGCACTGGTGAAGATGAGCTTCTTAATTTTGAACTTCGGTAAAGTGACAAGGACGATATCTGAGCTGGAACCTCCTATCAAAACTTCTACATTACACCAATTGAAGAAATTTGAGCCTCCATCAGGTTTAACGTACTTCAGTTCCTCTACACAGTTACTCTTTAGTAGCATTGGAACTCGAACCCCTTATATGACGAATAAAATACCGGCCGCAAGTCCACGACCATGACACTTGGATATCGGGGCTGCAATGATTGTTTTAAATTTTTATAATCTTTCAGGTATTGTTTTTAAATTGGTATGTCCAAAAAATTTGAACTTGTTTATTTTTGTAATTGAAGTTCTTCATAGTTGGAATATTCTTTTGAAACCCTTTGCATATTAAAATAAGGGATAATTAATGTAATTATTCGAGAATGGGTTTACTCGTATGTATATGTCATAGTCAAAGAAAGATTAAAATTTGTAAATAAAATCATTATTTTGAATTCATATGATACTAATACTGCACTTATAATATTAGTATTGGTATTTATATAGGGTGATCAATTTAAAAGAGTACCCATTTATTTTTTGTATTACCCACGTCTACAATATAAGCAGCAAGACTTTCAACATCATTACTTATTTAATATGTCTATATTTAATGCGCGGGTATTGTTTATTTTTATTTTCTAAATGCGAAAACTCGTTTTTATACATAAATTCGCTTGAGAATATCGGATTCTGTGCAAATGATTTGAGTCAATCGTCGGTTTCTTTCACCGATTTTATTATTACTTTTTTAATTTTTGAAAGTTCATTTCATAAGAATATGAATGGCAACGAGATAAAAATCATTTGCATGAACTTAATTCTTTGATTTTAATGAATTCCGAAGTGTACCTGGACATAATTCAAACTTTTATTGCTTCTCTTGAGATACAGGACAGTTACTGCTGGTTTCAGCAAGACGGAGCCACTCCACACACGTCAAACTTAACAATGAAAGTGCTTAAGGAAACCTTTGTTGACGTTTAATTTCAATAGGCCTCTGACTAGCAAGGTCACCAGACCTTACCCCATTATAATTTTTTTGTGGGGTTATCTCAAAGATAGAGTTTTTCAGAGAAGTCTTGCAAATATCGACGAATTAAAACAAATAATAACGGAAGAAATCTCGTCAATAACACCAACAATGTTGCGAAGTGTGTCAAAAAAACTAGATTCGCTGTGCTCATGTTTGCATTCAAAATGGTGGCGAATACTTTCAACATTTGGCGCAAAAAAAAATCATCGTATGATTAAGTAACATTGCTTCCATTTCTGCTTTACCTCACAAATAAAGTTGTAACTGTACAGTAGTGTTGGAAATTGTCACCCACTCTTAAACAAGGTTCAAACAATTATACTTTAGTATTAAAATAGTTGCCACAACCGTCAGATTTAAGAGTAATGAGAAACACCAACGGGCACTATTTTAAGTTCATCACCCTATATATTTTAATCGCAATCGAGTACGGTTACAAGAGAGGTAGTGTTCTGTTCATAGCTGCCTTTGTTCTCTGGAGAGAAAAACCAGCTTTACAGTATATGTATCTAATTAACTGAATAGACATAGCTTATTGGCTTTGGAGGAAGTCTTAGTTTACTGAAGATTTCCTAATAATTAAAGTTTAATACTTCAAATAAATTATTTTGGTTAATTTAACATACGTAAGGAAAACAATCCGATATAATTTATACGGATAACGTATTATTAAATTTATAGCAGTGCAGATGATTAAATGGATAAGACGCTGATGAAAATCGAACCACTAAAGATTCTTCTTGACTAAACCATCTGGTACCCGAAAAAGAAGTCGATCAATACTTTTAAGTGGATTAATTGCCTGAAAAAAACAGACTTAAGAATTGTTAAGGTGATAAACTGGAAAACCTTAGCCAAGAACACGAGGGCATGGAATGGAATTCAGAGGAAGGGTAGAGCCCATTGGTGGATGTCGTGTCAGTGAAGAAGAATTTACATAGATGCATGCAAAATATCGAATGTAGGTGATAAAACCTAACTGGAAATTAAGATATGTTTGGAAGATATTTACGCTCAAGTAAAAAAAAATATAGGAACATTATAGTTAATACATGCACTGAAAAATTAAAAGATAAAAATGGCGGAAATAAAAATTAGTTCAAATTTTTTTTCTTCTGTAATTCAATTAAAGAACCTTAACTCTAGGTCGATATTTAAATGGATAGTTCTGTAAATTTCGAGATCGAACACTTCTAATGAAAGTTTAATTTTTATCTCTTAAGAATGCTTAAAGATATTTATTTCATCTAAATATAATTTTTAAAAGTGCGTTTTCTTGAGTTGACCACACGAACATAATAATGTAACCTCTATTTTAATTACGATAAAGACACATACTTTAACTGTAGAATACACTGGAAAAGAAGTAATTCAAATATAATCGAAGAGATATTTCGAAACATTTGGTCATTCATAATAAAAGAATGAGTTTTTTGACCTTATCAAACTCTAAAAGTATATTAATTAATTTTTCATCTCCACACTATTTCCTGACTATTATACATACATTATGTATTTATGAATACTTGAATAGAATTTTATTAACTGTAGTAGATTAGAGACACATTCAAAAATAAATGTTGGTAAAAATTGCTGCATTACTTTTTTTTATTTTGGTGTAGTTTTTCATTTCTTCAAAAATAAATATGTAGTATTTCATCGAAGCCTTATAAGAAATAAAAAGTGGTGGTGAAACGTCTTCAGAAACGAGATGAATTGAATTTACTTTATATTGGCTTCCTCTCTTTACTTCCATAAATTCATTAATATTTCCCCAACTTTTCACTTTTCAAGAAGAAACTTATTTTGACATTTATTTTTGATTTACTAAAATATTTTTTCTAATCCACATGTTTTGTCAAATTAAAACTAGAACACAGATATTTAGATCTTTCGTGTATGATGGTCTTTGTACTCTTTTATATCATACGGGGTTCGTCATAAAGACTTCTCCTTTTGAGAGAAATATGTAATTATATTTAAACAGACAAAGGTATACATTTTTTTTATTTATGAATAACATATACTATGCAATTTTACATTGATTAAAACACTTAGAAATTAAATTTACATTTTACATTCATGTTAAGGGAAATGTTCTGAAGAATATCTTCATACACAGATCTGTGAATTTCAAAATCTGTCGAATTTTGTTTTGTGTTAACACCATAAAGTAAATTTGCGTGTTACGATTGTTATGCAGGATTCATCCTCAAACGCTTTGGAGATTGCAGTATATTTGTCTCTCACAAATACCGCATTCTCCGGCGTTGTTGAGGTCCGAGATCGCCCATAATGTTTTTTTCTGTTTTAATGCTGAACTTGTTTTTCTAAAATTCGAAACCAAACATGAATGATTCATCTATCCCGAACAGAGTCATGTCGGCTTAGAGCAAACCTAATCCGAAATGCAAGCTGAATGAATAATAATAAAAAAGTCACCATTAGGATTAAATCTCCCATAAGAAAAGGGAGATATTTACTAAGGCTATATGGTTTTCTAGGAAAGTGAAGCCGTCATCTGGCGGCCACAATATCATAGTGGATGATATCAATGACCTTTCTATTCAAGTACTTCCGAAGAAACCGTAGTTACTCGTTAATTTACGTTCATCACGCTTTTAAAGCTCTTTAGAAAATCACACCATCTCGTTTCTGTGACAACGGTTTGACGACGTTATCCATCGTAATATTGTGGTAACCAAATTCTGGCTTTGGGAAACCATACCTTAAGCCAAGCCATTCCACTTACTGAGAACGGCGCCAGCCCCATTACCCATCGATACCACCTCCACAACCGTTAAATTATGGTTGCTTTCGAAATCGGATCCGTTATCTGGCTGTCACAATATTGCATGGAGGATGTCACTAAAAAGTTGTCAATGTGATACAAATTGTGTGGTTTCCGAAAGACAGTTGAATGCGGGTGGAATGCAAATCGATTGGAAAACTATGGGTTAGTAGGAAAGATTTGTCTAGAAAGGTTAATGATATCATCTATATAAATATTGTGTCTGACAGATAAGTGTTCACTTTGTTAGGAAACTACAGCTTAACCCTGCCACCACTCGTTCAGTGGCCCCTCTGAACAGGAAATTTTACTATATGGTTACGTGAAGAAAAAAAACAAGAAATTGCGTAAGTATTTGATTTACTTCAAATTTTTTTAGCATTTTTAAATAGTTTTTGCTTTTAATTATAGAGATGACTGCTGCTATAATAAATACATCAATACGCATTTTTGAAATGAAACTAATAATTGTTGAAGTATAAATAAATTTGAATTTATTCAATTATGAATTTTCGATATTTAATATTCAAGGGTTTAGTTTAATATTTTATATTAGTTTACAAAATGCTAATTTTATTTTCAACAAATTCATTTTTCAAGTTAATTTTTGAAAACTTGTATGCATGTTTCAAAAAGAAGGAAGCAATATTGTATATTACTATAGTTTAATTTAAATAATATCACTTTTTCTATATCGCGCTCATAAATCTCTCATTTTATTTAAAAATAATTATTTTATTTACTTAATAACTGGTAGCGATTATCAGACTTAAAAAATATAAATCAATATTTTAGAGTGCTCAATGTTTGATTTAATTATATGTTTCGTAGAATTGTAAAAGAAGATTTACTAATTTATCGTATTGTTATAATATTTAATTTTTATATGAATTTATTAAGAAATAACTTCATTGTTATGTCACTTAGGAGATTTTTAAGTACTTTCTTGAAACATTTCAAACCATTTTATTCGTTCTTCTTCGCAATTTTTGATCATCACTGTTCTGATCATTGTAAAAATAATGTAATATTTTGTAACACAAAAAAGACAAAAGAATGAATTCATCACACGAACCACAAAAAATATCCGTGTAGACAGAGTGCAGAAAAAATATAAATCGTGATGGATTTGGTCAGAATTCTCATACGTTGATCGACTTCAGCGACATCCAGGGTACTTTTATTCCCAGATATATGTCTTGATGACATAATACGTTAGACGAATAATGGTACTGCAATGCATTCTTACTACTGTAGTGTTTTCACGACAAGAAATAGAACTACTTACTTACGTCTGTCTATGCTTCTATGTTTGGGAGGAAATACCCATTATGTTGTAATTATAACTGTTTTTATTCTTAATTTTTAGCGTTATTAGTACAGCTTATTAAAAATATCTTCTCTCACAATTTTTAGTAATAAACTTTACTGTACATGGCTGTCTCTCACTGAATCACATAAAATTTATAAATGAATTTTAACTGCGAATTCTTTCAAATATTTCTTTTCTAAACATATAATTGCATATATTTTTTTATATCAGATTTCTTAGTAATAGAGCAAAATTATTGACCCATTGAATTATTAATGGTTGGAAGAATATTTGAATTATCAATATAGTAATTATTACTTTCATTGTTATTTGAATTTCATCTTTATATTATTCTCTCATGAGAAAACATCACAGACATTAAATAATATTTATGCTATCTGTTATTTATGAATTAACTGAAATATGATTTTGAGAAAAAACTTCAGAAAACA
>BMAW01078239.1:14374-51776 GCA_019974015.1 Nephila pilipes | reverse complement strand
AGTTCGGCTCTTCTGGACATGGACGCTCCAGTGAGACGAGCTCCAATCATCATGCCTCTTTTGATGTCGAAGAGGTCTGGCATAATCCCGCTTTGCTAGGAACGGAATTTTCTCATGCAACTCTCACTGCCGAATGCTAGACCGATACCTTCCCTTCACTTTCCCCGCCATTACATGGAACACTGTTACGACAAAAGAGGCATTTGGAAGTTTATTGGATGGTTGAAGGACGACTTATTTTTAAATGGGTATTCCTATTAATCGGTCCTTTTCCTGTATATAACACATGGATCAATAAGTCCCGAGATTGTGCGGTCGTTTTTTTGCGATTTCCTCCTTCAAACGCACCAGCAAGTCAATATAATAATCACTGTTGATCGATTTACCTTTTTCGAGGTAGTCAATGAAAATCACGCCATGCGTATCCCAAAAAACTGACGCCATGACTTTGCCAGCTGACTGCTGCGTTTTCGGACGCTTCGGACGGCTTTCGCCAGCTGTGCGCCACTCAGATGACTGCCGCTTCGACTCTGGAGTGTAGTGATGTATCCATGTTTCGTCCATGGTCACGTAACGACGCAAGAAATCTTTTTTGTTGCGAGTAAATAGCGATAAACAGCTATCTGAATCATCGACTCGTTGCTGTTTTTGTTCCATCGAAAGCAATCGCGGCACCCACTTGGAAAAAACCTTTTTCAGTAAATACACTTCCATATGATATCTGTGTCATCTCAGCAATCTCACGGAGCTTCACTTTACGATCTTTCATTATAATTTTTGTCACTTCACTCACATTTTCCGGTGTAACGGCTTCCACAGGTCTACCCGAGCGTTCCGCGTCATTTGTGTCGGTACGACCACGTTTAAACTCGGCAAACCACCGACAAATCGTTGCTTTTGATGGACAAGAGTCCGGGTAACATTTTTCAATCCATTGTTTCGCTTGCACGGTGTTTTTACCCATTAAAAAACAATGTTTTATCAGAACACGAAACTCGGTTTTTTCCATTTTTTAAACAAACTACAAAACGACTTTACTCCAACTTGGATAACTCAGCTGTTTCTGGTCCGATCGAGTTAAAATTTTGACACGTTTCAAGCAAAGGTTAGTACTCTTGAAAGACCTGGTTACTGGTTTACTACGAGCGCCATCTCTGGGTTAGTCTTGGAACTTATTGATCCATGTGTTATATATATATATATATGAGGTAAATTGGAACTGCATAATTAATAGTCCAATATTGAAAATATAACTAAAAACCTCATGAGGTTAACTGGAGATCCATTTTCCAAGGCAACTGACTTATAGTAACACATTTATGTGTTTTTATTTATTTTTTATATATTACATATTAAACATACAAAAATCTTAAAATGTATATATAAAACTATTCCGCGTCGTCAAGTTTTCAAAATGCTAAATTAAGGGGAAACCTTTGCAGAAGTCCCACATTAATGCAACAAAATTGGTGATGCAAAATGAATACATTTTTTGTGCAGAGGTAATGTCATTCTGGGGGACCATTTGTGTATTGTTGTTTGGTTTTCTTAACGTCGTATTGAACACAACTCCTGAACTATGACCTCCAACTCCTAACTTCCACTCAGCGCAAGTAGAAGAACATTGAAAATTGACAGATTTAACGGGCGTCAGCCCCGGTTAGACGATGGGTCTTTACTGGCATAAAGTTTGAATCCAAGACTCGACTATAGCTGCCGGCCACGAGTCCGCGACCATGACCACCAGGCTACCACGACCATGGATCATCTGTTGCTATCATTTTAATTTACTTTCTTTATGACTTTTTATTTTTTAATTTTTATTAATTAACTTTCTAAAACCGGTTTGGGTATCGAATATTCCAATTATAGTAGAAATAATTCTTACTTAAAGACGTCTGATTTTGAAAGTAAATTTCTGATTGGTATTGCATTTAATTTACAATATTTTTAGCTGAAAGACAACACTAAATAAAGACAACATTAGATGATTCCAGCAACACTAGAAGGCTCATGTAAAATTTCTTTTTGTGAAACTCAACGTTATGAGAACCTTAATTCACTAATTGAAAAAAAATCTTAAAAAATAAAACCTACAAGGACGGTCGACTCAGAAAATAATCGTAATAGAAACGGGAAACAAGGTAGCTAACTGTAGTATTGTCATTAAGTCGTTTTTCCGTTTAATAAAATATATGAGTATGACGCCCTGTGCAACGCATCTCCGATGATCAATCGTGTGGTAACCGGTGGGAAAGAAAAGTCCCCCTGTAGCTCATATATGTCGTAAGGGTTGACTGAAATGGGTATCCAAAGTCTGGGAGTATACCGGGCACCCTGACCCTGGAGATAATATCAAGGAACCAAATGGTTAATCTTCTTATGTAGGCACAAACATCTGACCCCGAAGCACATAAGTGATATTTTTCTTTTTCGTGGGGTTTTGTATCTTTGATGAACATGGGTGATGCTCCCGGGATACCCTGGCGATCTTTCTCTATTATTGACCCTCCTTCTTATCAGAAGCTTTTTATTTTCTCAACTGTTTTCACACGTCTAACTGTTTTCAGAGCATTACAATTTACTAGCTTTACACTCAGTTTCTTTGGCTCAGTAGGGCTACATCTAGTTTTCGCTCCATTTAAAGCACTATCACTCACTCACTTGGCGTGATTTTCCTACATCTGGCTCTTGAGCCGTTAATCTCTTGCAAAATTAAACTCTAACTCACTCAGGTCTCATCGACGGTGGCAACTCCACTCAAAATGATAACCTCAACAAATCAAATTTTTGTGACATAAGTCAAATGATTAAGGCTGCAAAACTAAAATTAAATTTTGAGTCAAAGTCATATTTGTTTTGTTGCCTTTTAACAGATTTCAGCCCATGATAGTAACAACATCTTGCCCTAACAGAGGCATATGTGTTCGAAAACAATAGTACCTTTTCATCTACCCTCGAGTACTCATTGATGCTCTCATAGTGTATATCGAATATTAATTACATTTACAGATGTCCACATAGTTTAACACAAGCAAATAGTTCAGGCTATAGAATTTCGGCAATTCTATTCTCTCGAATCTTAGGAAACACTTCATCAAAACGCGATTATTATCAGAGAGATTAGATTATTATGATTCCGTTTTCCTGAACCTATTACAAACAAAGGAATTCCAAAATTAAATCATGGAAGTGATGGCAGGTTTTATGTATTTGGTAAATCGGACTAGGATGTTCGGGTTTTAAGCTAGAAACTTCTATGGATGTGCATTTTTTATTATTACTCTGTATGTTGTCTTATTCAGCAACAAATTGTGTTACTGACTTTTTTAAAATAAGTGTGAAGTGCACGTGACTTGTTTATTTTCATTATACGGCAGCAATAATTAAATTTTGCTAAAGTATATTCAGTTTAAGAATGTGTGATTCACTTTAAAATCCATATCTGAAACGAACAATATACGCCACAATTTTATTATCTTTAATTCCAATATACAATTGAATAATTTTTAATAATTATTTTTTTTAAAAAAAAAAGAAGTAAATATTTTTGGTGGCTAAATCCGTCAGCTTTGCATATAACATTTTTTTTAAAAAAAATTGTTTGAAAATATTTTTAAAAGATCTGAAAAAATTATTATATTTAAAAGATCTTATTTTTGCTCTTTCGGTTGAGCTTTATTACGTTTAAATAAATACAAAAGTTTAGGTTTTAAAGGGATTAGAGCATAAAAGAAAATGTGTAAGATGCCCATTACTCTCACGAATTCATATAGTCTTTACCGACCATTTTCTTTCCATTCCTTGAAGGTAATTTTAATTACATTAAACTTCAACTACCACGCCTTCTCAAATTATAATCCTTTTATCTATATGAATGCAAAAATACATCCGAAAGAGAAAAATATAATGAAACATTCTACGGAATTACATTTTCCCTCCGATTTTGGAAGATATTTTAGAATGTTTTTAAAGGACGGAAAACCCACAAAAAATTAATAAGACAAGAGTAAAAATATTCTTAAGTATCGATTAATTTTGAAATATTTTTTTGAAATATAACTCTTTGTCTTCACGTATAGCTCTCATAATTGCCTTTGGGTCTTGAATTTCAACATTAAATAGGTTTAAATAAGCGTAAGTACACTGGTTTTAAAATCAAATTTTCGATTAAAGGTAAACGAAAAGATATAATTTATATTTTTAAATGTAAAACAATATGTAATTTATTAAATCCTGAGGGGTTAATATTTTTCTTTGGTCTCACATATAAGTAGCTATGGTACTTAACTTTCAGGTATTTACGCAACAGATATCTTAGTTAATACTCTCACCAATTGGGAGGTTTGATTTCATGAATGGAATGTAAATCCAATGGAATTTCTAATATCGCCCTCAAATCTTAACGGTCCTTTTATCTCTTTGATTGCAGAAATGAATATCCAAAAGAACAAAAAATAATGAAGGTTTCAGCGGATTTACACTTTCATCCCAAATTTCAAAAGTACTTTTGCATATTCTTTTATTATCCTTTTGTGAGTTTTGCGTTTTCTTTAAAAAATTTCTTAAATATTTTCAAAATTCTGAAGAAAAATGTAATTCTGCAGAAATGTAATTCTGTCAGAAGAAAAATGTAATTCTGCATTATTTATTTCTCTTTCGGATACATTTTTTTGTATTCAAATAAATAACATAATAAAGATTTGAAGGGGGTAGTTGAAATTGCGTAGAATTAATATTACGTTCAAGAAATCAAAATGGCGGGGAGACGGGAGCTTTAAGCTACATTCGTCAAAAATAATTACGTTTCCCTTAATAATATGTGAAATTCTAATAACTTATATGGAAAACAAGTATCAATGTTGATGAACATAAGTGAAGTATATGGTGAGTAAATGGATGAATTAATTAATTTAGTAACGCATAAATACTTTTCTAAAAAAATTATTCATTTACGACATCCCATTTTTTTTTAAAATTAAGCTAAGTGGGATTAAATGTACCATAATTTATAACAAATTCTCTCATGAAACTACAACTTATTTTGTTCAAAAGGGAATGTAAACAATATGTATTATATTTTAAAATGATTAAGTAATTATCAGATAATTGATTTTATTAGCCAGAAAAAAATTTCATAATCACCAGATACTCTCATACGCTTTACTTTTTTTTAAAAAAAATATCATTTTACTAAAATTCTTAATATTGAATATCATTAAGAGTTTTCAACAACAAAGGTAACTTACTCTAAGTGATCTGTAATTGAGCATTTAACTACTGTGTTATCTTAATTGTGCGTTTTAAGGTAAAATGTAAATAAATTTGAAAATTTAGAAATTAAAAACTGTAGAATTGGCAATTTTTATTACAGAATTTACATTTGAGATTAATTTTTTGAACGTATTTTATGTTTAGAGAGTTATTTTTTCCAAATTACATTTAAATTATTTGTTACCTTCGGAACTCCTTAATTATAATTCATATACAGATCAATTTAATACAATTAAACAACGCACGAAAATAAAATTATCGCCTTGCTTACCAAATATCAACAGAATTCCTACATGCATCTTACCTCGGGAAATGCTATTTATTTGATATTAATTCATTTATTGTGATAAATATACGACACGTTCGAACACGAATGGAATATCTTTTAAGAATTATTAGTCCTTCTGCAAAGAAACGAAATAAAATTTACAAAGAAGTATATCTCCTCTTAATTCTTATTACAAATAACCCTAATTAGAATGACTATTACACTAAGATTATTCGATTAAAGAAACGAAATGCAGGCCTTCTTCATAATTAGTAATTCTCCTCAAAGTCTGTCTGTGTTAATAATGAGTTATGAATATTTAACTGGAAGCCAATCATAAAGTGTGCAACGACATTTGTAATATCGTGACACATTAAATTATGTCATTCGTTATTCTTGGTAGGATAAAACCAAAATTTAAAATAAAGTATGAATATTTATTATAGAATAACGAATCGTAACCAACAAGCAAGCCAATATTTATTTATTATGTTATTAATTTTGAAATGGTTCGATATTGTGCAATCTTAATTTTTTCCGATTTAAGTCTGCCAGTAACGATTCGAATATTTAAAATATCATAAAGAATTCCTTGAGCAAAAGTAGCGTGAAAATTTATGAACTCTTTAAAACTTCTTTTACAAATTAAGTTTTCTGCAAGTAATAATGAACCGAATTAACAATTGTTGAATACCAGTGGGATATTATTGTATAAAACTTTTTTTCATAGGTAGATATGAGACAGAGAGAAGAATTCATGGTGAAAAAAATAGGGTACAACTTCGGGAGTTTGAAAAATCTGGAACACCCAAATGCAGAAGACTGATTGTGTTAATTCACTTGTAGACCTTAAATGTTCATAAAAGAATGACTTTCACGTCTTGGTTGGAATTCACAGGCATATAAATTCCCGACGTGCACCACTCGTTTCACACAGGAGCACCCCTCGTCATGACGAGGCTATCCGCAGGATTCGAAGGAGTGTGCACCATTTGCAAATCTTTCCTGACTATCTTTTAAATTACATTGGGATAGATGAAAAAGTCTTTTTTACTATACCACAGTTTGTCCATGATATCATAAGGATTTTTACTCCATATGACCTGCTCTAGTAATCCATTAATCCATGTGGTATACATCACAACCCAATAGATATATTTCAGATCTATATTTGAAAGATGATCTATATTTAAATTGATCATATTCTTTCACATATCTGAATATACCTCAAAGACCCTCTCGCATCTTGGAACTAAAAATTAATTACCATAATTTGATGGTTCAATTCGGTTCTATCAGTCACTGCCAAGAATTATATATGTAGTTTATCTGACAAACAAATCTCCATCCAAAATTTATTTAATAGGCATATATAATGCAGCACAATACAGTAGTATTTACGAGGTGTGGCTATTAATTAACGAAACAGACGCTCCTAGAGAACAAGTACGCACGCACAAATCGCCAGCAACTGATTGCTGTTTAACGTGAAACCTTCTCTTTCGAATACAGTGCCTCTCGCTTCTGTAAGCAAATCCGTATACTATCTATGGGCTTCAAAGTTATTTGTTTAAAATGACCAATAACAAAATAACAATTGAGCAACAAATTGTTGTTGAATTTTGCATGAAATTTGGAAAACACTCTACTGAAACATGTAATTTATTAAAAGAAGTTGATGGCAATGAATTTTTATCACGTGTACGCGTTTAAAGTGTTTTTAGTGTTTTCAAGATGGCCGAGAAGACGTGGAAAATAATTCAAGGCCAGATAACTCTTTCACGTCAAAAACAGATGACATTATCCGAAAAAATTGGCAATATGGTTCAATCTGACCATCGGGTAAGTATTCGTGTGATTTCTAAAACAGTAGGAATTGATAAAGAAAGAGTAAGGCAATTTTTTCCACTAAGGCAATGCACCAGTTCATTCCACATTGCCTGCCAAGAGGTTTCCAGCCAAGTTTAGCATCCCAATGTTAGACTATTCACCTTATTTGCCGGATCTCGAGTCATGCAATTTCTATTTATTTCTTAAGGTGAAATCTGCATTAAAGGCAACAAAATTTGAGTCCATTGAAGTTGTGAAAGGGAAAACGACACGCGTCCTGAAGGAGCTGACAGAAGAAGACTTCCAGCACTGTTACGAACAATGGAAGGTTAGCATGGAGTGTTGTAGAGATAGAGGAGAGATGTATATTGATGATGATAATAAGTAAATATAAAGGGTGACTATAATTAAAGTCAAAGTTTCAAAACGCTGTAAGAAAAAGAACGACTCATCAGAATGACATCAAATTTGAACGGAATATTATTGAAGAAGGGGGAAAATGTATGGCATAAGAAAAAAATAGCTCAAAATTTTAGCAACAGATGGCACTGTAAGCATCATAATTTAAAAAGGTTAGATTACAAATGACAAATAAATCCTAAAACAACGAATAAGGTGTAAATTACACTTTAAACCAACTGTACTGTTCAGTGAGAATGACTGCAAATGTGTGATATTGTTAGTCATGTAAGCCCATCCACTACGGCAAGGTCATATCACATCGGATGGGAAAATCGATTTTTAACTGTCCTGAGGCCAAAAACCCGCATAAAAAGCATCAACAAAACGTATTTTTAAATTTTGCGAGACTGGTGCACAATATGTTCCACTTCTTCAACGACAGTCGAATCAATTTTTTTTTCCTCCCTCTACCAGATTGCACATTCTAAAGAAACTGTCTTTTCAAATTTCTCAATCATTTTCTCCAGAACATCAGCAGTCATCGATCCAACGCCTTTTTTAATACCCTTGAGTGTCCGGAACTTCTGCAGAGCTACTTGTGCACAGTGATTGTACTTGTAAAAAAGCTTTACTAGCAGAGCGCGGTCCTTCAGTGAGACAGTCATGGCGAACTTCTCAGACGCAAAACGAGGAACAGCTGTGTACCTGTCGTTTTTATAATAACTGAAATGAATCGTACGTATGACAGGTATTTTTATTTACGTATTCTGACACTTTCAGCGCTATCTTTTGCTAAAATTTGGAACTATTTTTTTTTCTTATGTCATTCAATTCCACACTTCTTCAATAATATTCCTTTCAAATGTGACGTCATTCTGATCAGTCGTTCTTTTTTTAACAGTGTTTTGAAACTAACTTTAATTATAATCACCCTGTATATGAAATCAAAATAAAATGGTTTATTCCTTCAGTCTCATTATTTAACAGTCAAACTTTTTATTTTAATTACATTATAACAGGTGATTAATGTAGGATTGAAAATTCCAGCACATGGCTACAGTTTATTCAAATCTTTGTCCTCTTAACTCCAATTTTAGAATTGGAAACAAACAGTAATATGCCATTTCTATGTCTGGAAGATATGAGGGGGGGTTACGAATTAACACGTTTTGTTTCATAATCTGAAGAAATTCTGCTGTACTGTGATGGCGCGTTGCCGAGCATCAAGAATCAATTATTTTTTGCTCTCCTGACTTTCCCACTCGATGTGCTTCAACAACCGATTATTTACATAATTTGTAAAATTCCCCATTTACTGCATGTTCCTTGGAGACAAATTCTTTTGAACCTTTACATTGCTGTAAACAATTGCGCTAAAATTGTCTTCATACGAGTCTTTTGGAAGTTAGTTAAGGCCAACCCATTTAGCTTTCTTAATGTCCTTTTTACCCTTTCAAAATTTTCCAAATCCTAAAAGCACATTCTATTGAGAACGAACAATCCTCACAATAAACGTTTTTGTATCTTTTGATAAGTTTCACAAACAGATCTGGTAGTTTGAAAGCAAATTTTTGTGGCATTCCGTGCTTTTCCAGGCTTACCTCCACAACAAAAATAAACAACAAATGTCAGTGAAAACGCTGCTTCCTGACGAAAGCTCCCAGCAAACTGATTTAACTTTAAGTGATATTAAGAATAATTTGGGTTTAATGTATCCGCTAATCTAACATACATAGTGTGTGGATCGAATTAATCATCAAATATATTACATTTCATATGGAGAACTCATTATTGTTACAAACCCTTTCTAATCTCGTGTGGGTATAAAAGTTAAATCAGGAAATACAGCACTTGTACAAATTGGCGACACAACAGGAACATAGGCAATATTTGCATAGATACAAATACAAATCATTTGTAATAACAAAAAGGGCACTTTCAATAACGTTCAGCTTATCAGGTTACAAGTTCTCACTTGGAATCATACTACAAAGTAATATTTCGCATGGACTACGACAACTTTTGGCAGACCCAGCAGATTCCCCGGAAGATCCAGAACACTTCCTAGTGAATTAATTCGGCCAAGCTACCGATAAATCTTCGGCGGATCCACTCAGCCAATGCCAACGGATTCTCTCCGGCTTCGCATCTCTCTTTATTACTGCTCCGGCTAGGTGTGATGCCACTGGGAAAGTTCTGGAAATGTTCATAGCTTTTGACCGAATCAAGATATCGATAAGATTCCATCGTTTTCGAGAAAACTTCATTTTATCTCAATGTCGCCAAGTGTCTCACAAAGTCGCTAAAATGGTCACCAAATTCTTCGCCAATGTCGAGATTTCCTTGGCTGAAAGACGAAATCCCTGAAAATGTTAATTCTCCTTGATAAATGTAATGTTGTAAGGAAACATCCTCGCAGGTTCTAACAATATCGATTGGTCACTCGACAATGACTAACTTCTTTTAAATTAGTTCAGTATTAAATTTAGTTTTTCTCATTAATCTGAACTTATTTATTGGACTTCTTGTTATTTAAGTTTTGAATTTATTTCTCTCGACATATTTCTAATTCATTATAAAACTTAATAATGACTTTAACATGCCCCGAATTATCAACATGAATCATTTTTAATGAAGTTTAGAGTCATAAATTAAGGACAGAAAATCGAGGAGGGAATTTTTTTTTTCCCAAGAAAACTACTTGCAACCAAATTTTTTTAAAATAAAGATTCCGTCATGGCATAAAATGTTTGAAAAATCGCATCAATTAGTAAGGCATCGTTAATATAATCATTTTATAATTTAGAAAGCTCTTTCGAATGTCATTATCTTTTTAAAGTCATTTATGTTTGAGTCATTTTTTTTTTCGTTTCCGTTGCCATCTATAATGATGTATTATTTTATATATTTTGTTCCTATGCGGAACAACAGATGTAAGGATATATGTAATGATGAAATGTTGTGGACGTTATCTATTTTACGTGGCGTAATGACTTTTATGACCTTCTCAATATGTTAATGGCGGAAACATTTTCCGTTACTTAAATAAGGTTTCTGAACTTTTTATGCTTTTTATATGACAATTGTTAAATATGGGAATAAAACATAAATATTAAATAACTGTAATTCAAATATTTGTGTAACAATTATAAATATTACTTTATTAATAATTGTTAAATCGTTTTTACTAATCTGTAACTTTTTTATTTGTTCTGGATTGGCAGCAGTTTTAATTTTCACGTAAATAGAAACCTAAAATTTGTGAAAAAGTGATTACTACAGTTGATGAATAAAGTAATATGACGATGAAACTGTAATTTTGACAATTTTTAAGTAATAAGTCACTATAGCAATATGATATCAGAACAAAAAAAATTACCAGCATCTTGTAACGTTGTCACAATTAGAAGATTACCGATTTAACGAGATCATTTCACTCAGAATTTCGAACAAAATGTTATCTGTAAATATGGTGGAAATAATGAGATAGAAACTTAAGATATTGAATACGCGCAATAAACGAAAAGATAAGCAATCGCACATTATTTTCCTTTCTCTATTTATATATGGCAACCCTTAAGATTGTGTTTTCGATGTAAAGTCACCATATTAGCTCACTCAACTAGTGACTTTCTTATGAAAGCTACATTTCCCATATTTTTACGGAATGGTAATAATTTTGATAAAATAAAAAAAAAATATAGTCAAAATAATAGCGATGCTCAGTTAATATTATCAAAATTACTTTTTCCAAAATATGCCACGAAGAAGTCAAATTAAGAAAAAAATATTACAAGATTTTGAGACTCATACGGCAGTCTCACAATTGATTTGAAAATCGAAATAAATCAATACTATGTTAATTATTTTTTGAGAATTTAATTGACATACAAAAAGAATTAATAATACAATAAGCGATATTTGAAAAATGCCTAAATTACACATTTGTTATTACTAAGCCTAACTGGAACTTCAATATAAATAATTCGAGATAAAAACCAACGTTTCTGTATGTTACCAAAGTTTATTAATAAAATTATAGAAAAATTAGTTAAAAATAGTCGCAAATGTCTAAATATTGCATTGTTAGGCGAGTAAGAACGATTCCCATAATTTCAGAGTTCTAGCTTGATGGGAAGTTGGTTAAATTAACGATTGAAAATTTGATGACACACACACACACCAAGTGAAATACATAAAAACGTTAAAACTAACTAAAATTAATTCATCCGGTAAATTAAATGGTTCGAATATTCTCGAATATATTCGAATGCAGTTTAGTCAAACAACTCTTGGAGACAGGAATTATATGGCGGTATTTTGCCAAATGTAGCTACCCTGGTCCTCTTCGCGAACTTAACGTTCAGCCAAAAAAAAAAAAAAAAAATCACCAAAATTGGCAATTTTTGAAATCGCGCCAAGTGGTTGGGCTAAACTGCATTATTTAAAAAATATATATTAGTTAAAACTTGTCGCAAATGTCTAAATATTGCATTGTTAGTTTAGTAAGAACGATTCCCAAATTTTCAGAGCTCTAATTTAATGTGAATTTGGTTAAATTAACAATCAAAAATTTGATGACATACACCAAGTGAAATACATAAAAACGTTTTAACTTAACATTAATTATGATTTAAGTTATGCAACGATAAGTCTACACCCATCCCTAACCAATAAACTTCTCATAATTCCCCCCTCCCACTACGTCCAAATATAAAGAAAGCCCCAGCACGCAGTAAGAAGAGAACAAACGCAGATGTTTAAATTTTTAAATTCCGCCGATTTAACAGCAAAAGAGAAAAAATATCAGAAACAAAAGCTAAAATTGAAGGTCATTAAAGGTCAAAACTCTGTGGAACGATATTTAAGAACAAGAAATATAAAAATAATTAAAATCAATTCCTACTTAGATCAACAAAGAAATTTTTTATTTAAGTTACTCTTTATTAAATAATTACAATTAATATAAATATGTAAATACATTTGACCGAATCACAATATTAAGAGGCAAAAGAAATTCATCAAGTAAAGTAAATAGTTGGAATGCAGATTAGAGCAACCACCCTTGGCGACTGGAATTATTTGGCGGTATTTTGCTAAATGTGGCTCCCCTGGACGTTCAGCCAAAAAATATCGACACGTTTGGCAATTTTTAAAGTCTCAGCAAATGGTTGGGCTAATCTGCATTTTACCCCGTTAAATTTAATTAATATTTGAAAAAACCGTATTAACATCATGTGTCATCCACTACAAGTTGAAAATAATGTATTTGAACTTGAGTGGATGAATAAAAAGTATTTTATTAACGACTGAAAATTTGAACAAGATATGTATAGGGAGAGTATGAACTACTAGTAGGAATTTAAAAAAAAAAAAAGAAAAAAAAAAAAAAAAGAACTTCAATCACCATCTAGTAACCGTTAAAAATTCAAATAAAACGGGTCAATTTGAAATTACATCAATGTGATCATGGGCCGATGGCATTGTAACACCCGTCTCATACACGATATCGTGAGCTGTGAAGGGAGAATCGCGAGATAACGTGTGCGTGATCACGGTCCTGAACGGGTTAAGTACAAGGCAATAAATTAATATGCAGAATAAAATCAATTAGGATATTTCTATTATTCCATGGTAATAATGAAAACTTCATAATACCTACTGATACTTTTAATAGGTATGTTTGTCACTGGCAACATTCTCAACAGAAGTCACCAAACTATTATACATATAACGTCGATATCTATGCGATATATAACATTTTAAACACGTGTAGTGCGATAGGGAATTTAGTACTCTCGTGGTCTAGTGACAAGGCACTAATTACATGGCTCTAAAGATTTAATTTAAAAATAAGATGACCAGACGTTCCGCTTTTAGTGAGATAGTACCAAA
Source organism: Nephila pilipes (assembly GCA_019974015.1). Classification (NCBI taxonomy): domain Eukaryota; kingdom Metazoa; phylum Arthropoda; class Arachnida; order Araneae; family Nephilidae; genus Nephila; species Nephila pilipes. The sequence goes on along the minus strand of BMAW01078239.1, from coordinate 38,107 downwards.
TTTTAACAATTTATCCCACGCCCCGCGAGGTCTTAAGAAAGTCCCGATTTTCAGAAAGAATGCATGACAAACTAGGGACAGGCGGGAAACGGGAAGGGAATATACTGTATTCGGCTTCCACATAGCTATTTCACCAGGAAATGAGCTTTATATCATTTTAATAACTTTTATTTTGTTGAACTTTAATAATAAAAATAATTATCGAGAACTGATTAACAGGAACTGATTATCAAAGTTCGCCTCGATCAGTTGCTAGAATACGACCATTGTTGTTTGGACTTAATGAACAATGACGTTGTTAGGCATTGACAGCGATGAAAACATTTTGTAACTTTAAAATGAAGAAGGAATGTCCCGCTTTGTACACTTCTGTGGATTTCTTTCTTATGGCGATATGTTCCGCTAACGATCTAGCATCATTTGCAACATTGTTGTGAAAGGAATTACATCTTATACAAAAATGTAAACGGAGGGGGGGGGGTTAGAGAAGGAAAGGGTCTGGGTGAAAAGAGTTTATTGGTCGTCCACGAAGTAATTCTTTCGCATATTGAGTTTTGTAACTGTCTCTCATGCGATACACATCGCACTGCGTGTTGGAAATAAATTACTCGGAGACCGCCAGGAGGCGCCTTGTCTCGTGTAAGTGAGAGCACACGAGTTTATGGGTAATATTTCAGAGTGCTCTTGGATCTTGACAGTGTAAGGCGAGATTTTTCTTGTATTAGATGTAATTTCTCCTGACTGCAAAAGCGGGTTAAATTAAAATATGGGCTATTTGGAAGCCTTGTATAGTTTGTAAATAGTATAATTATTTGTTTATATGTGATTGGCGCGTAGGTATTGTAAATTAATGTGTGATCAAACTAACTGCTCTCCCTATTTTGGCTTGGTGGATACCATCTACAACACTGCATGCTAGAGCTAGTTAAACAAGTGATGTCAACAAATCAGCTATTCATATGATTTAAGCAGGTAATTTATTTAAATACCAAAAGTAGGTATATTTTGGATACCAAATTTTTAATGAAGACCCTTCCCCTTGTAAATGGTTTCCCGCATTTCGAATGTTAAAATCTGGTCACCTTAGTTAAAAATTCTGTATTCTACTCTGATGGCTCCACTAATACAACCACTTTCGTTTGAGGTGCACTTTCGCATTCCGGCAAAAAAGCCAGTTAAAATGCAACTGTATCTTTTTGTGAAATGTCAGGCAATAATTTTCTCTTTGGTAAAATATTATCAATATAATAAAACACTAACTTAGAAATTAATTGTTGTAAAAATCAATTAACAGCCATATATTTAAAGTAACCAGGCTAACTGATGCACTATGAGAAATTATATCTAGAATGATAAGATAAGGTTTCTGTAAGGTTTAGCTAATCATGCATCAATGTAATTAGTTTGTTAATTCATAGCTGGATGTGGTATGAGAATCAGGTGATATCATCAAATTATTTCGTCACTTTGTAACAATCTGAAAAACTATTAATCCAAATCATATCGATTAATTACATTTTAAGAGGGAATTTTTTTTATACATATAAAGAATTTTTTCCTCTCCTCATAATTTCAATGCGCTTTACAATTAACTTTCGCATTAAATTAGTATCAAACAGTCTCATTTATCACACTTCTGAAAAATAGCAGAAAACAAAACGCAAAGAAAAAAAATTAAATAGTTACGATTTTTTTTCTTTCTGGATAGTCAAAATGAGCGAAAACTAAAAGGTTAATTTCGCGAAAAAGAAAAAGACATCCCCAATTAGCCAGGCAAAGTTAATGGAATCCTTTTAACATCCAGAAACTCTTCCGATGGTCGTTATCTTTTTAAAGTCATTTAACTACGAAAGAATTTTTTTTCGGTGTTTCCGCTAACAGCCATAATGTTCTAAGCATCGTTTATTTTGTATTTAAAACGGAACATACGTTGAGAAATACACGCATTGATGAATTGCTTCGACGGTTATCTATTCGGCGAGATGTAATGGCTTTTGTGACATTACCATTATGTTAATGAAAGTTTTGGTTCTTTGAATTAAGTTTCTGAATTTCCGCCATTTTCTATGAAAATGTGAAGAACGATCAGATTTAAGAACATTTATGATGCAAAAACAAAATGCATCTTCCATAACATAAGTCAATTACTTTGTAATTTTCCATTTTACTAACCAGATGACTAATTATTTAATCTATTAAGAGTTTAAGATAAAATTAAATTACCTGACTAGCAATTATTTAATTTGTTCTAAGTATAACATGCAATACAATCTTAAAAGTGCCGTCATAAATAAGTAACATTTCAAGAAATCAGACAAGTAATGTATTCTGTAAATTATGTATAAACATTTAAAAAATTAACATGCAATACTTCGTAAATGCAGGCAGACCAACTACATAATATGAACTTAATAAACTACGTCAATAATAATTAAACCGACATAGCTTAGGAAACATAAAATCATCATTAAATATTAATTAACTTAGTACTTAAATAAAAATATTTTTGTCAATACGTTTTATTAAATATTATCGAAAATTAGTAATTAATCAATAATACATATTAGGCAATAATTTTAAGAAAAAAATTGCATTATTAACAAAAATAACATAAACTACACGGAGAAAAAAGAAATACTCATAAATGAATACCCAGATGTACTCATTTTGAAATGAGTATGTTTGCATCAAATTTGAGCGTATACCTTTATCGAATGTGAAACATTACAAGTATTCAAAACCGAAAAAAATGGGAAATCAGCATTCTCAAAAAATTATTACAGATATAAGGACTATAAAAGTTTCTTTTATATACTGACTACGTATTTCAAAAATTGGGGTTCAAAAACAAATATGGTTTGCTTTAATATTTTGAACTATATTTCGTATTTACCACGCTACACGCGGTAGAATACATGAATATTAAGGCTACACGGTACTCTTTTTCAAAAATTTTTTTTGGAGACAGTAATATTAAAAGTAACTTATGTATTGTTTTCATACTATATTATTAAACTGATTCTGAAAATAAAAAGTCAATTTAACTAGTCCTTATTTTAAAATTTAAAAATTTTGAAGTTTTTTTAAACCCTTATAAAATACACAATTTTTGAAATTTTTTAATTATTTTGAGTGATTTATATTTCATACATTATTGCAAACAAAAGTTAGTATGGATTTGAAAATCTGTTCCCTTGTTGATTTTTAATAATTATTTTTCTAGCTAAACCTGGAAAAAACAGGAAAATTTTTAAAATATTAACTTTAACATTTTTTAAAAAAATAACTAGGGATCCCAGACCTAAATCCATACTAACTTTTATAGAACACATATATCTCAGTATGTATAAAAAATTTCAAGACTCTATCTTGAACAGAAAAAAAGCCTTAGGGATTAGAAAACACTTACATCTTCAAAAATAAAAGTCTGAGAAAAATGCATTTAAAGTTTTTAAAGGCATAAAACAAAAACTAATAATGCTTGCAAAGATCTAAATTTTTAATATATTATTTAACTACTTATATAATATATGAAAACACTACTTTAATTAAATATTATGGCAAATATTTTTATTTATTCAAAATATGTTGTTACAAAAATATCGATATAGCATTTTTTACGATGACAGATAATTCAGCTTAAAGTTAACATAATAATTTCACAAAAGTTTTAAAACACAATACACTTATAAAAAATAATAATGATATAAATAAAAGTTTAAAAAAAGTTAAAAACTACCAGGTTTGTACATAGCACCTAATTTTTTCTGAATTTTAAGTCGACGCAATTTAGCAAGTTTTATTTTTTTCTGCGCAACTTTAAAATTTGCAGATTTCCTTTTCTTTCTGAAATAGGTTCTCCTATAATGAGTAAAGTACACTAAATGTTCTGATGACAAACTGTTCATTAGCATCCTGAAATGTTTTTAGAGCTTTTAATGTTCCAACAATAAATTCAGGTATTGCACTCGACATGGCAATCAACACGACTCCTAGAAGCTGTATTTTCTTTGGAATATTTGTCCCATATCATCGAATGTAATGCTTCATTAGAATTGTGTGTCAAACCTCTGACACATGTGCTTAATAATTCAGTTGATGTTAATCGCTGATAAATAGGCAAGATTTTGGGCAAATATTCTTCGTTGATTGTTATTTTTACCCAATCTTTGTGAATACCTGATTTTTTTCCACGTGCTAATGATAACTGGTAAAAACACCAAGAGTCAAAGAGCAAGATTGTGTCCCGGAAACTAATACTCTCAGATCTTTCCCATAATTTCACAGCTGCATTTACTTCCATTGCACTAGATGATCCGACATGTGTTGTACTACAAACATTTTGTTGTCCTTTGTACCAAATACGAAATTCAGCACTTTCTTCTCCAAGCTCAAATTTAGTCTGTTCACATTCTCCACGTCGCTTTGACATTACTTCGTAGTCTATCACAAAGCCAGTCAGAAAGTCGATAACATATCCTATTCCGATATTTGACGTTGACGTATGTCCTGTTGTCAACCAGCTTCCATCATATGACACTCCAATATCTTTATCATTCCTTGAGCCCTACGCCTCAATGACATCTTTACGAAAATCAAGCAACGACTGATTTGACCCAACGAGATGTCCAATCAGAACTTTTGGCTTATAATGTCTTTTAAAAGTTTTACTAGACATTATATTTCAATTCATATGCATGCAGAATTTTTCCAACGATGAGTAGCCAAGTCACAAACTTAACATACCTTGCACTAATCTCATATTTACATCAAATGGAACATTAAAAAATTGATGCTTGCTAACATTTGATATTTGATGTAATATAGCATCAACTAATTGTTATGAACATGTTTCACTCTAGGTTTGGTCACAATTAACACATACAACATTCACTTTATATGCAAATCTATTTCTTTGACCATAGCAAAGTTTTAAAGATACACTATGGCAAATATTGCTTAAAAATATTCCAAAATTATCTGTAAACAAACATTCAGTATCCACTATAATGTAATTTGAAAGATACTTTTATATGTAGCAGAAGTATTGAAGACATTTGTATTCTGAAGTTTTGTAGTTATATCCACTAAAGCAGGTTTTTAGCATTGTCATTATCAGCAGTACTCCATCTCTTAGAAGTGTTGATTCTCTTCTCAAGCTGCGAAAGTTTTGTCCGTGGCATTTTTTCAACAGAAAAAACTTCACTTAAACAATTTAAAATTGCTTTTAACTTATATAAATTATATGCAGAATAAATATTGGTCTTGAGAAATACCTTTTCTTATCAATTTTGGCTAGGTAACTATAAGCACATCAAGAACTCAAAATATAAACAAACATAAATGATTTTAGTAGTGAAAGTTGAAGTTAATATCTACTTCTCTGCAAGTATCGATATTATTTAAAAAATATCAGTAATTAATTAAATTTAAGAATGGAAAAATGCTTTAAAATGAAACCGAAACTAACAACGCCCCCCTCAGCTGTCAAAAATAGTGATTGACAATGCTCAGAAAACTTCAAATATCTTAAAAACTAATTGGTTAATAGATCTAAAATTTGGGGCCAAGATTCCCAAATGTATGGGCTACAGGAAAATGCAAAAAAAATTTTTTCGATAAATTTGTCATTTTTAGGGTACTGTGTAGCCTTAAAATGAGTATGTACACATACTCATTTTCGCGTCCGTGTTTGTTTACATTTTTTTACCAGTCACTCACTCACAACTTCAGAAAGATTATTTTACTTAAGATGTAAAAATGTTGTTGAATCATTATTGATCATGATTTTCTGATTTATGATTTGAAAATGATTTTCTGTGAGTAGTTATATGTGTTTTTTACAGGTTTTTTTTTTTTGTCTCTATCCGTAATATTAAATTGTAATCGTAGTTTAGTGACTTCTTACTGTGCATAGATCAGTGTTATTTTCATACATATAAATATTTGTGTATGAAGCTTATATTTTATAGAATAACATTATAGTATTCAAAAAGCAGTGTTGTGAAATTTTAAAAAATTTGAGCCACTTTGCTACTTTATTTTTATCGATGACTATACAGCGATGATGCTCGACAAGAATTCGATTTTTTTCACTTCATAAGTGTGTAAAGAAACTGTCTTTATTTAATTGACAGAGAAATTATTGTACGTTTTTATCTTGTATTGAGATATATATTTGTATTCAAGGTGTTAAGGTTTTACTATTTTCAAAGAATTGTTCATCCGTATTTTGATCCAATAATACTGTGTGGTAATCAGAAAGTTAGAAATGATACATTCAGAATAAAATGTTGACAAAAATAGTTTTTATTCCCGATTAATTCTATTATGAATTGAAGTAAATTTCAAATGCTTTATGACAGGAGTAAGATATTTCAGAATATATTTTTTTAAAGAATATGGTTTTAATTTAAACTCAAATTTAATGTATATTTTGGAACCAAATTTTCAGAATCTAATCAGGCATCCTTCCTGTTATGTCTCATTGTTCATCATATTATAAGTGATTGTCTTGTGTTTCCTCACTATTGTCTCACATTTTTTAAGTAATCCAATTTAAACTCCTATGACTTGGGGTTAGAAACTACTACTTGTTTGTGTTGTAATTCAAAATTTGATTTTTATATAATTAAGGTTTATACACAGACATTTCATATCTTGGTTTCTTTTTATAATGTGGCCCAAAATTATTGCAAAATTTTGAATAAATATTTGGTGCAGTATATTCAGATTTTATTCTATTCATGAACTCCAACCTTCATACACACCGAATAAATAAAACAATTTCTTTTGTATTCGATACATGACACAAATACTATAGATATGTATAATTCATTATAAATTGTAAAAACACTTATAAATGTTCACCATAGTACAGGGCCAATCATATTATCTAGCCCTTTTATATGTTGATACTTGTATTTTTATTTACGCAATTTAACCACTTTATTATGCATTTCTTTAAGTTAATATGCTTGTGCCAAGATGAATTACAAATTAATTCATCTCGGTTCTGGTAATGGTTGGAAGAACGACAAATGACATTTGCATGACAAGGCAACGTTACAGATTCTTAAACAGTACTCAAGATTTATCGAATGTAAAATTTTCTATTTCCTCAAAATTCTGTTTTTTATCCCCCACTGCATCATTCCTATTCAAATATAATTTTAAAAATTAACATTTTATACATATTTTTAAAAATCAGATTATCACTAATATAAGTTTAGGTAATAATCACTAAAATAAGTTAATCATAAGTCTTGTTGTTTACAATAGTAAAAAAAATTTCCGTTCTTCATTTACATTAAAACATATAAGTAAAAATTGTATTTGATCAATAAATATTACTTTGAGAAAATGAATTTAAAGCTAGCTAAATATATATTATTAAATTTGAAATTGTATATAGAATTTACATATTCACATATGTTTTTCTTAAATACTGTGTTGAAACCTTTTTGAAACATTATAATCAACTTATGATTAAATTAATTTTTAGTGCAAAACACATTAAAAAAACCCTTCAAGGTACAAAATTGCACCCGTTTAAATCATAAATTGTTATATAACTGTTACAGCTTAATTATGTATCCTGATTAAAAGAGAAAATAGTTTAATCCAATATTGCTTTATTTTTTAAACAATCAGCCTGATAAATATAAAGTGTTTATACATAAAACATACTATAATTCAGAAGAGTTTAATTACACTTTAAGTATTCACATGTATTTTTCAGAGTGTTTAAAATAATTACAATACTAGAATAAATATTGAGGCCTTTATTTTTATCATGTCAGAATCAACCGATGATCTAAAGATGAATAACAATATTAAAACATAAAATAATTTGAAATACAAAATAAGCTTAATCAAAACAAAAGGCTGAAATAGTCGTTAACAGCTCAACAAAAATACATCTGTTTAAGGCAGAAAATAATTTAAAGCTTATATCGGAAGTGTACAAACAAACGCCAGAAGCAAGTTTAAATAGGCTTACTGAGCAACATTTTAACTACACAATTAAACTTGAATAAGTCTATAGATGTATAAAAATATACCCAGATTACTTCCTATCGAATGTAAATAATTGAATAATGTGAGAATTGTATTGAATATATGAATTGAAATAAAACTGATGTACAAGATGTAAACAGCTTGCTCACAGAGAAATCCGATGTTAACGCATACCACATAGGTTTGTTTTGGTAGACATATATGTTGGTAAAATTATTAATTTTTCGCTATGTATGATTTATGACAAATTTAATTATACGCTGAATGTAATAAATGTTCACCTTATTTTGGCACATTATTTTTAAAAAATTGTGTTGTAAGTCTTACGTATTTACTTAGATACTTAATAAGTCATACTATTTGATTCATTCAGGTCAAAAATGAACTCAACTTTAAGCAACACCAAAACATTATGGCAGTGACTATTGCAGTAGAACATAATATAGGTCAAAACAAAATTGAAAAAGTTTATGTATAGCATGACACAAATCTAAGTGCTAAAATCACATAATTTAAAATTCCGCTTTTTAAGATGCCTAACCAATAAAATGGCTTGCATATCTTGAAATAGGCAAGTTTACAAAGTACTTTTGTACACAATTAAACTTTCTAAGAGAGTAATTTGGTGTAAAATTTATAACGCTTTTTTTAGATAAGAAATTACAAAATGAACAAAATCAATTGGCAAAATGAAACATGTTAATCAGTTTCAATACTTTTTATTATTCTATATTCCAAAATATCTTTAAATTAAGTGACATTATGTATAAAAATTAAATATATTTACAAACTAATGCATAATGTATATTTTGTTTTAATTATGAACTGATCCATATTGTTTAAATTAGATTTATGTTATTGTATAATACGTAATGCAAAAAAAGCTATGCTGTCATATGACCATACTGCTTTGTTTTAATTGATAACACTTGTGATATTTCTAAAAAAAAATCTTGCTATATTGATATTTTTTTATAATCATAAGGAGACAAGCTCTGTCCAAGTAAATTTTAATCCATTAACACCAATTAAAAAATAACACGTGCTTAGTAAAAAAAAAAAAAAACTTTAAAATTCCTTGTATAACAAATGTTTTGGGATCTAAGTATGTCAAAGTTCATAATTCAAAGCAGCAAGAATTGCTATATAGAATGGATGGTTTCACAGACCCAGCACAAATTCTTACGTGTAATAGTTTATACTATAATGGTTAAGTATATTCCAAAAATATAGCTGTATTAATTGGTTGTGTAGATGACTTGCCTCTCTATCGAAATATTAAAGAACTGTCTACATAATAACGATGCATAAATAGCATATTTATTTGAAACAGCGTTGTTTGAAAAGCATTTCTCTCGTAGTTAGCAACCTGACAAAATGTTGTTGTTTTGAAAGAAATAAAAAATCTTTTTACTTATTAGAACTTCCTAATAATTTTAAATGATACCTTATTGTACGCTACATTAAAACGTAACTTTTTTTTTCGAATGAATTTGGATTATAGTATAGATTAGATAGCAGTGTTCATAAGTGGTTTTTGAAACGACATGCCTTCATCTTTAGAAGTTAAAACATTTTACTCTTTTTTTAATATTCTTGTTTGAAAATTTTCAAAAATTATTTCAAATTTGTGAATGTTTTGTTTTTAAATACCCGATATCTATGTGTATGATATTCAGAATAAATTTTTCAAAAATATGATATGGTTTTATTTTTTCTGTGTACAGCGAATCATTAATTTTAGGTATTAGCTTAGTTATGATGTTAATTCAAAAGTAAATATATATTAGATGGGGAAAAAATGCTGTACTCATGTAAACAATGTACATGTAAAAAATGTAAGTTTTTTATAATGGAAAATCTAATATTCATCATAATGTTTCCAATATATTTCTAATAACTTATTATTAAATGACTGAACTTTAAATAAAACTCCATTTTCTGCACGTATAGGAAACAAACTATATATTGCTTCTAAAAACATAAATATAATTCTTAATAAACTGAATTGCTTCTGTAACTAATAGCTCATATTCCTTACACATTTGTTTTGAAAAGAATTTAACTCTTGAATCGAATCGATTTCCTTTAATTAAAGGTTTATTAAACCACTCGAATTGATTTAAATTTGAGGTATAAGTTCAAATTACAGTTTATGATCACATAACAGTTGTATTTTTGTTTCTAAAAGTAACAGTTTTGTAACACACAGTAAATGAAAAAATTTTGAATCGGAAGTTTTGTAACAAAAACTTCATAAAGTGTATGTTAAATAACATATAAGAAGAAGAAAATGATACTTGCAAATAAAGGAGCGCTTATTTAATTATATGAAACTTTAAATTGATATATATTTTTCTGTTTAAAATTCATTTTCGATACAACAACAGTATCGGAAAATAAATTCAAAATATACTCATTGGATTATTTGATTCTCATATTTGATGCAGTAACAGATTCACAAATAAATACATAACACTCATTTTTCTATTCCACACTCATAATTGATACAAGATTATATTCAAAAATGAGTATGTGAAGTTTCCATTTTGAGTACGTACAAAAATGAGTATGTGCGAGTCTCAAATATGAGTACGTTGAGATCGGAACTATTTTGAGTATGAGACGTATTCAATAGTGAGTATGTGCTTGTTACTAAAAATGAGTATGTGTGAGTCCCAAATTTGAATACATTGGCATCGGAGCCATTTTGAGTATGTGACGTATTCAAAAGAGAATACGTTGTACTCGATTTTGAATACCCGTTTTTCACAGTGCATATAAAACCGGTTGGTAATTAAAAATTAAATTTTTTATATAAATAATACTGTATATGATGATTCACTCAAAATAGAATCGTAATTTTATAATACCAAACAAACTTATGAATAAAAACAATAATATGACGAATACATTTTCCGAAACCGTAGATAAACCGTGACGTCACGTGAAATAAAATACGCTCGACCTAAATAAAATACGCTCGAAAATAAAATACGCTCCTCGTAGAGGAGCTATGACTTCTGCAAAGTGGTAGCTAAAAAAGGAAATATTTTACTCATTTATTTATTTATATATATATATATATATTCTGTAATTAAACATTCGTATAAATTTCAATAATTTATACCTCCTTCCCCCATTTCTTAAAAGTGAACCAAATCTTCATTTTGTATACTGAATAGTGACCTAGTCGTCCCAACTCACAGATTTCTGAATGGAAAGATTTTAAAACAAATAACCAGAAAATGAGAGCTTTTGTCTCTGTTTTATAAAATATAAAATATCGACTGTAATGGCTAATAAACGGAAAACAAATTTAGCCTTTTCAAGGAACTTGGATCTGTAAAATGGGGGGGAAATGTAATCTTATGTCGTGCTGCAGTCGACAGTTCGAAAACACACTAAAACATTCGAAAAAATTCTAAAGAGCTTCAAGAAGTTCTTTATTATTATTTATAAGATATCATTAATATTAGTTCAATATTATTAATAATATTTACTCAATAAAATCGAGATGCATTAATTTTTTAATCTATTAACTTGAAAAAAATGACAGAAAATATATATCCACTGATGTGCCGAAAATCATGAAACCTCAATTGTGTGCAATTATGGATGGACAGGCTAGTACCATGCCTTCAAAGAAGAATTAAACAGCAGTTTTTTTTGTCAGGACTTTTATTTATACTCAAGTTATTCAGACTTAATGGTAAACCCATAGAGAGAATTTAAAGAGTTTGAAAGCGCAATGTTAGTTGAAATCAGAAGCATGGATCATTTTGCTTTGGAAATTGCTAAAGAACTTTCTTAACCCATTGTCAAGAGTGTACCGAGAATATGTAGTTTGAGGCATTCTTTCTCATCATAGACGACGTAATGACCGACCGCGTCTACTTGATGACCGAGATCAGTAAAGTCTGCGTAGTATAATCAGTGTTACAAGCAACACTGCGTCAACCAAAAGCAATAATCTAAGTGAGATGTATGACAGACGTGTCCTTGATGACAGTGCTGTGAAATTTCGGTGTCATTGGGACATGACAGTAAAAGACCTGTGCATGTGTTCTTACTAACAACATTTTATCGTCTGCAGCGCTTCTACAGGCCTCGTGAATTTATTGGTTATACCCTGTGTGAGTAGAAAATTTTTGCTTGGTTAGATAGACCCGATTCCAGTTTGTAAACGCTAATGATAGGATTCGAGTGTAAAGCAGACACCACAAGATCATAGACCCAAATTGTCAAAAGAAATATATAGACTTCTACTGACTCTATAATGATATGGTTTGTTTTTACGAGGCAATAAAACATTTAATAAGTGGAAATGGTAATGATCAGCTAATCAGAAACCGTTTTCGGCCATACATTGACTTCGCATATAAAAAAAACTATGAACTTTTCCTGGATAACATTATGTCAGGTTACCGGGCCCAAATCTTTCGCGGTGGATTTGTGGAACATTAAAGTCAGCTCCATTATATGCGTCGATCATATGTGGGATGTAATCGAAATGTCAGTATGTGTGCAAAATCCTTAAGCAAGAATGTAGCGACTTCCTTCTACATCAGCGCCACTGATTAAAAGGCCTTACTCAACCAGCCCGAAGAGATATCTTTTCGGCCTGATTGGTAGGCCCGTCGCCTTCAGATCCCTTGTACCAGAGTTCGAATCTGCGCTGCCGCTTCGCGACCGCCACAAGTGGTGACCCCGGACAAGAACACTAGATGGCAGCACGACTGCCTGTACCTACTGAATGCATATGCCCCGACGATCGCCGTTAGTGGTGACTCAGGGCTTGAGCACTAGGTGGCAACACGGCCTATTCCTACGGTTTGCATATGTTCCGATGCAAAAACACTTGTCTCTGGTGTCTTAAGACAAGCGCAACTAGTGATATTCCGGTTCTGGCGCACGTTTCGGCGCCTTCTGACAAAAAGACCTTCTGAATAAATTGGCGCACGTTTATCTCCATTGCGTATCATCACGCTGCGATGATACTGGAGGGGGAGTGTGTAGCGACTTCCTTCTACATCAGCGCCACTGATTAAAAGGCCTTACTCAACCAGCCCAATGGGATATCTTTTCGGCCTGGTTGGTAGGCCCGTCGCCTTCGGATCCCTTGGTCCAGGGTTCGAATCTGCGCTGCCGTTTCGCGACCGCCACAAGTCAACCAGCCCGAAGGGATATCTTTTCGGCCTGGTTGGTAGGCCCGTCATCTTCGGATCCCTTGGTCCAGGGTTCGAATCTACGCTGCCGTTTCGCGACCGCCACAAGAACACTTTCGTAATTATGGACCGCTATAGAAACAATACGGGTGAATGTCTCGGACACTTCCTACGACTTGTTGATTCAAAACCACATCGAGTTGTTGCACTTCACCCCTTAAAAGGAAGTCGCACTCGATTTTTAAAGTATCCCATGACTTTAGGTAGATCAGTGTGTAACGATATTTATTAAATTAAAGTAAAACAAAAGTTCCAGTGAAAAACAAAAATTTGCTTTTTGACCTTAATAATACGTTTCAATGTCACATCATTTTAATTATATTTCCTTTCTAAAATGTCAGTGGTAGTAAAACACATCCTTATCATTGTAACGTAATCGTAAGCTTTAAAAATTAGTTTAAGTACTAATAAGGGAATAATTTAGAATCAAGTTACATCCTCCTCAAACCCAAGGCCAAGTTTGAACCATAAATTTTAAAATCATTTGTGTAATTGGTTCTAAATACACGAAAGAGTACTGCAAAAAGTATTTAAATATATATATATATATATATATATATATATATATTTGGGCAATTGTCTGCCGGATGAGACATCGGGCATTGTGATATCTTCATGTAAATTTAAAGTCTTTGATTAATATTAATTTAATGAGTAATTCTTGCATTATATAAAATTTGAATCACAAAATATTCATGTTCGAATAGTTTGCAGAAGGGGCCTTACTTTCCAGAATTTATAATTCGTTTTTTATCTTACTCTTCGTCTAATAATTTTAAAACATTTCTCAATTTTAAGATGTTTCTTAATAAAAATTCCCGGTTTCTAAGACATGTTGTCTGCGATTACGGAAATTCTAATTTTTCCGCCCAATACATTTGAATTCTGGAAAATTTTAAGTTAGACATAATTACAGTGATAACTAAGAGCTGTTTCATTTCAGTTTCTGACGGATACAGATTTTTTTCTTATACCTCTTAAATATTTATAGTTGGTGAATTCGGTTGGCAATTTAAGAATATATCATTCGGAGCTGAAATATATTCGGACCATAATTATAGTTTTAAATCAAGGGGTTTTGAAACCATTGACACACAATGTATTCTACAGACGACACTGAAATAACAGCGCTCTAAATCAGAAGTATGAAGATTTGAGTGAGACACTTAGATGTGATATATATATAATCAGCACGTTTAAGGAATTCAAAAATATGTTAAATAATTTTCTGTTATACAAATAATAAAAAAAAAAACATAAGCGCTTAGCAATGCGCTATCGTAGAATTTTCCTTCTCTCGGAAAAAACCATTTTCATTTTACTATTAATAAGAAACGAATAAAAATTGTTCACAGGAAATAATTTTTTAAGTACTATCAACAATTAACAAGAGAATTAACTAATTACGGGTACCAATGACACTTTTTATTTAACTTGGTGGCATTTTTTGAAAGTGTTGTTTAGTGTCTACTACAGACCACGCCTGGACAGAGGAGGATGTACTCAATTTTAATTTCTATACCATTCGTTTTGGGCAGGACAGAAATCATGTGGATGTTTTATCTAGAATTCGCGAATAGATACATTTAAAAATATCGTACTGAGCATTATTATTTTGTGCTTCTAAATTCTCTAGATATATGAATTTAGACTTTCAATCAATGAATTTTCGGTTCTCGTATTATCTTTTTTATTAATTTTCAAAACACACTGAGTTTCTGGTCTGTCGAGATGAAGAACTTGTAAAAATCGTCTGTAAATGAATCTCCAAAATCCGTATCCAAAGTAATTACCTATTAATTAAATTTTCATAAAATATAATTCGAATACTTATTTGTAAATCATAACTACGAGAATTATTCTTGGAAAAGTATGCAAAAGCGTGAAATTAAAAATATTAAACTAGACAACAATCTTCCAACATCTTTTATTCTCTATTTTGAATACATTATCATAATTCTCTAAAATATACAATCATTCCTATATTTAAAATGAATCCAATTCATAACAGCAAAATAATCAAAACTAATATAAAACGAAAAAATAAATTTAGCATTCAAATATTAAAATTGCAGCAAATAATAAAAATATGAAAGTAATCAATTAGTCTTTAATGTTAACCATAACAACCTATTCTGATATTCGAATTAAATTAAATTATAAATTATTAAATTAAATATTTTTTATGAGGCTTATAACTGTAACTGCCATAAATAAAGTTAAAATGAAAAAAAAAATCTTAACATATTTGTTTATTCTTGGCACTTGTGGTCATTTAAAGAAAGATAATGAACATTCGACAAGGATGAATATTTAAAAAGAAGATTTTGGTTTAATGAAGATATCAAGCAATTGTCAAAAATCAAATTTTATTTTGCATCTATATATGTTACAGGTTTTGTATTAATATTAAAGCTAAACTAATAGAAAATGATGTTACTATATATAGCATTTTATTCTTGAAGCCTGGGACAGTGGTTGGTTTTTCCTTGCATTGATTCCCTCATTTTTTGTGAGTGACTATTCTGTTCTAACACGTTTATTTCTTCCGGTGAACCCGAGTTTATAATTTTTTTTCTTTTGAAGTATAGACAAATATATGATGGAAAAATTCTCAGAATGGTTGCTAACGCTTGAACAGGCTTTTCAGGAAGGTAAATTTGTATTTTTAAGATTGGAAACAATATGAAGAATGCTGCTGAGCCATTAATTTACCATAACTGGAACTCTCGTCAAAATCTACGGATTGTTTCTGACAATTGACTTATTGATTGGTTTTATGAGATATAGAGCAACAAAGGCTATGTTCCATGCTACTGAAAAAGCAGTAAGTTCATTCGACACATTTTGAAATATCGTCATCTCAGTAACATGACAACATCGATTGATTAATTTTTTATTAACTTCGCTCTTATTTTTGACACGGGGGTTATAAAGTACGGACCTAATCACTTTGAACCTGGATCGAGTGACGAATACGACAATTAAGCTGGAGCCCTCTTCTCTCATATTCCTTACCATGCCCATAGGAGGACATAAAGATGCCCACAATACGGTGGATTTTTAGTAGGATCAAGACTCCCACCAATAGCTCGATGGAAACAACTTTGTTTTGGGGGCTGCAACGGTGACCAATGGGCTGCAGCGGCCACTCACGAGAAAGTTAATTTCTGCATTTTGCAGGAAAAATACCCCTTCGAGACTCATGAAATTTCAAAAACACATCTTTATTGAAACGACGAAATTTATCATATGATAATAACTTTCGCAAATTATCATTGTACAGATGATTTTTTTTAAAATTGCAGCACCAAACCTCAATTAATTTCTAATAAATTTCCTTCTTTTTGCGTATTCTTGTGATTCATTTGAACACGAGAGTTTTCATTATTTTTGGAGAAATTATAAACAATTGAGCTCTTACAATATAGATCTTATAACGGAATTTTGAACAATTTTTAAAAGTTATACTTACTTTTGTTATTTCAATCAACTTGAGGGCTGTAACGAAGCTTGGAAAAAATTACTAACAATTTTAATACGACTTGTTTCTTATGTTTAAATCTAAATTTCTTATTCATAGAAGTTATGTTCATTATTCATTCTAAATTGTTTGTTGTACTGACGTTTGAAAAAAGATAATAATTAAAATTATAAAAAATTTCTTAATGTGATTTCTTTCTAAGTCTTTACCATGAAACCTCGACACATTTAAGAAAAATATTACTTCTTTTGTTATAAATTTGAAACTAAAAATTTTATATTACGTTTGAAGAAATTAAAAACTGCAAAAGATTTAGTACAATACCTCTGCAATGAAAAATAGTAACTTTTGAACTTCATGGAGTGAAAAGGAGTGTTAAAGAACTTTCAAGTTGATTGATCGAAACCCGATTCATAATTTTTACAACATTCTTTTCATCTATTTTTTAACATGACTAATGTAATAAATTAAAATAGAAGTATCAGAAAAATTAAGAAAATGTAATATTATCTGTGTGCATTAAATATTTTGAAGTGTACCCTAGAGTAGTATACCTGATTTCTGGACATGCATGCTAATTACTTAAATAACTTGGACAGGAAAAATGGAAAAAAAATATTTTAATCAAAAATATTTTTAAGTTTTCTTAATTTAGAGAAAAAAGTTTCATCTTTTAGGGAAAAAAAATAAATTTACAGATGTTATTTCCGGAATGTTTTTGAGGTAATTTTTAATGGTAATAAAGAAACAGTGATTCTTCAAAAATTTAAATAAAACCATCCTTTTGAAGTGTAAATATGAAGAATTCATACACTCAGGGGCAATGAACAGAGATTTAGAATACACCTCCCAGAATTACTGTAATATATATTAGAATGATTATTTAAAATGCAAACACACCCACAACAATAAAATATCATTAAATCGAAACAAATGAGATCAGAGATGGTTTAGGCAATCAAAAATCCAGGTCAACCAAAAATAGGAAATAATAAAATAAAACATACTTACAGAAAGTCATCTATATATTAACGAACCGAGTACAAATTATAATTAAGACATAAAGACACCTTCGCTTTGAAATATAGAAGTATGCTTAAAATCGGTTTGCTGAATATTTCGACCAAATAATGTAACGTTATCTTCCATTGGTCATTGATATGAAGAGGTATAACTAAGGTATGGACGACATGACACATAGTGTTTGTAATGTCCTCTTCTCTACTCTTTCCTCCTATAGGCTCATAGCTTTCAGAAAGTTTCTGCGATATATATTTTTTTAAATACGTGAAACTTAGTAAATCTAATAAAAAATGTTAAGCAAAGACAACTTAATGATATTTGCAATCACCACGCAATTTGTACATCAAGCAATTGCAATAATTTTTTTCAATTGAGTTTCAGCACAAATAAACTAACAATTGGTTTGAAAAATGAATTGTATATTATAATAATATAGAAAAATGTTGGAACCAACAGAAGGCACAGATGGGTAAGTTTTCATAAATCCATTGCTAATTTTTAATATTAAAAAGAATTTCTTTGTTTTATTTATACTTAAATGTTAATTTAAAACTTATAAATACACATTCATCCAAGTTAAGTTTTATCGTAATGAATAATTACGAAAGAAATAGAGAGCTGAAATTTTCATAGAAACATATACATATAATTTTTTTTTCCATACAGCTCAACAGAAAATTTATTAAAATTAAAGTAAATAATTCGAGATAAAAACCAAAGTTTTTAAAAACGTTTTTATATGGTGGCAAAATTTATTAAAAAATATTAAATATTAGTTAAAACTTGTCGAAAATGTCTAAATATTGCTTTGTTAGGAGAGTAAGAGCCATTCCCAAAGTTTCAAAGCTCTAGCTTGATGAGAATTTGGTTAAATTAACGATCGAAAATTTGATGACACACTGATACACACACACACCAAGTGAAATACATAAAAAAGTTAAAACTAACTAAAATTAATTAATTCACCCGGGAAATTAAATGGTTGGAATACAATTTAGCCCAAACACCCTTGGCGAGAGGAATTATTTGGTGATATTTTGCCAAATGTGGCTACCCTGGTCCGCTTCGTGGACTTAGCATTCAGCCCCAAAAAAATAGCCAAGCCAGTCAATTTTTAAAATCGCGCCAAGTGGTTGGGCTAAACTGCATTATTAAAAAATATATTAGTAAAAACTTGCAGCAAATGTCTAAATATTGTATTGTTAGGCAAGTAAGAACGATTCCCAAAGTTTCAGAGCTCTAGCTTGATGGGAAATTGGTTAAATAAACGATCGAAAATTTGATGACAAACTGATACATACACACACCAAGTGAAATACATAAAAACGTTGTAAAAATCATAATATTTTCTAAATTAATTCATTGGTTTTATCCTATATAGAGGAACAAAGCCTATTAGTACACAAAATTTTCAAAATATTTTTTCAGTTGTAATTATGACGAAGTGTTACAAACTGTTTCTATTATATTAAAAACCTACAAAATTATTTTTGTGTTATATTGTCAAATTTTAAAAATAAATTTGAAAATGGCAAAAAGTACCATCTTATCCATTCTTCCGATAAGTCTTGTTCTGAAACGTGGAAATGTTTTTTAAATTTTCATACAGACAGTTATACGAATAAATATTTAACATTTGTCAGTTCTCATCATCTCAAACGGCAGTCTTGAGGAAGTTGGACTATGAATTAGATTCCTATTTTCCGGTTGTGAAGACTGGAGATCTGGTTGGCCAATATATCTGGCGAATATCCTCACTCTCCAGAAATTCGTCAACTAACTGCTATGTGACCTCGCATTGTCATCCATCAAAAGGAAATCAGGAACAAATGGATTCCTGAAAAGGTAGATAAAGTGTTTCAAGACCTCTTCTCTATACCTCTCAAGAATCGCAGTGTCTCATTCAAAGACATGAAGGTATGTGCGGCCATCCAAAATGATGCCAATCCAGACCATAAAGCCTCCTCTGCCGTAATAGTCGATTTCTTGGACATTGAAGGACAGGTAGCGGGTTCCTGGTTGTCTCTTTATGAAACAACGGCGAGAATCACTGGTTAATTTGAACTTGGACTCATCAGTGAAGAGAACGGTCGTCATTTGATCCATGCTTTAAGTGGTCTCTCCTATTCGCAGAACTAGGCGAGGAGCAAACATCATGTCTTCTTGCTATCTCTCATGAAGTCTTCTGGAAACAGTCACCCTTGAAACTCTGGTTATTGTGGCTGCATACCGCTCATAAAAGACCTGAGAAGCTGTAGCAACCCTGTTACTCCTCGCTGTAATGGACAAATGGTGATTTTCTCTGGTCATCAAGGCTTTTGGGTGATTTTACCTAGGCCTTCTCTCGACGTATCCGGTATTCATATGCTGTTTCCATAAGAAGGATACGATGCTGGGCAGTAAATCGAAATCTCTACAAATCTGGATTTAAGACGGTTCTGCTTCTGGCCTACCCACAGTTCTCCACCTCATTCCATCATCTAAAGGTTGGTCGCTACTCAGCGTTGAATTTTAACTAAGCGATTGCTATAAAAAAAAACAAGAAATTCGGCAAAATGCGCTAGCCAGCGAAATGTGGAATTTGGCATAAGCGCGTATAAATCTTGTTTTTCGACTAGTTCAGCCCCCATACACATATACGCTTACTTATTCGACGTACGAGATTTGTATCTTTGTTTCGAAACAGTTTTTTTACATTTCGTTTAATTCTTTTCATGAAATTTTACAAAGTATGCAAATTCTCTTAATTTTGAACACCAGTCTATATCATTAAAATTCGTATCCAAAATAATTAGTGTTGAATTAAATGTTTGAAAATATTTTTGGATACCAATTACAACAAAGAACATTATTGTCAGAAAAGTATGCAAAGGTATAAAAAAATAGATAGGGCACCAATCCTGCAATATCTTATATTCTTCTTTGTGTGGAATATATTATAATCTACATTTAAATGGTAAAAGAACTTTATCGTGTACAAGTAATGCCAAATTATAACAACCAAATAATCTAAACGAATAATAAAGTTAGTAAAATTATTCAATACTGGGGAAAAGAAAAGAAAAGAAAATTAATACGAAATATATATACTAATTAATACAAAATATAGCGAACACATTAAGCATAATTTCTATATTAATTGCTTGGGTTTATCCCATATAAAGCAACAGAGTCTATTATTCCCTAAAACGATTTAAATACTTCTTCCGTTACAAGTATGACGGAGTAATAAAAACTGATTCTATTAAATCCATTACAATAAAATTGTGTTTGGGGTAGTGAGAAAATAGTACTGTGAATTAGCTTCCTCGCCTCCAATCATTAATAGTGACATGTGATGCAAAGATATATTTAGGGTGACGCAGCCCCATCATTCGACGCGGAAGTTTCATTTATTGTATTATTATTATTCTTTAATAAGATCATTTCTTTTAAAGAAAGAGTTTAGTTTTTCTTACATAAAATTCAAATGTGCAATAATATGCGAAAAGTATCAAAACGAAGAAAATTCGTATAGATTTTAAACCAGAAACTGGATTTGAATAATGTTTTGACAAAATCTCTTATAAAAAAATTCTAACAACATATGTGCAAAAATTGGAAGCTGTACGATGAGATAGTTTCTTAAAATATATTCCTTAAAATTGTTTTTTTTTAATGTTACATGGATATGGAAAATGCTGAGAGAAGTTATCTCTTAGTTTTTGATCAGCAAAATCGGGTTCCCCATCATGAAAAACTATTTAAATGTCTGCTAGAATTTTTATTTCCTGGGAGTATCAGATTTGTTGATAAGGTACTTTTTTATGATCAAGTACATTCGATTCAGGTACACATCAAAATAAAATAATTATTGATGAATTGCAGCTTACAAAAACGTCGCATAATGGAAAAAAAGGTATTTTTCCGTTAAAATGTATCACGTCTTTTCAACTCTAAATTGCGGATTTTAATTGTTTCATTCCGTGATACTAAGCTTTCATGAGTTACTACTTTACGTTATATATATTTTTTTCTTTTTATACTTCTTCCTAAACAGAAAAACAACAAAATCAGCAATTTCATAAAAAAAATTAGTTATATTTATCGAATCTTAAACAACAAATGAACATACAAGAATAATTTTTCGGACATTTACAATAAAAATTACATAGGAGGCATAAATTTTAAAATAACATCTATCATAGCAGAGAACATTTCATGTTTCAAATTCTTGCAACACCTCCTAATTTCTTTTAAATAGGAATCAAAAAGTTATCATGCAGGGCCTCATTTTCATTTATTCTACCATTTTCCTCTACCCCATAAGCATTCGATAGATTGTAAATAAACTTTAGTGTCCAAATCAACGTAATACTGTGAATTATTTTGGGAAAACTTGAAAGATATTAACTATTCTTACCATAATTAAATGAGTTGTACGGAAGTTAAAAAAAGGAATGCATGATCATGATCCAACAAGCCCCGTTTAGGTACAAGCACATTTTTCATCTTCAACTGCCACATTGCAACCATTTTCGATAACCAGTGTGCCTAAAAATACTATATGATTTCATAGGAAAAGTTATAATGGAGATTTAAACGTTTATTTTTAACAATACAATTATCAGTAAAGAAACAGAGCCAGGCTGGCGATGTCTTTTGTGAGGAAAATTCGCCAGGACAGGATAGGTTGCAAGTGGTATGGTAATAAGAAAAATGTACCTAAAATGTAGTTGTTAAAGTACTTTCAATAAACAATGCATGGTATTATATAGGAAAATAATTTTTTTTCGTAAAAGAATAAAGTATACATAGATTGACTAAACTTCCTACTTTTTTTTAAAATTAGATTTTCTATCGCGTATTTAGTTTTAACTTTACAATTATTAGAATAAATTCATAAAATCAGGCTGTAGAGACTGTTCTAATAAAAAATTACTGTGATCGAAAATGATAAGTAACCAAATACCCCCCCCCATTTGAAATTCATATCTCTAGTAAAGATGGATATGATTTTTCTATACAGAATTCGCATCGGTAGCTGGAAATCAAAACTTACCAAAGTGATCAGTTGTAATTCGTTAAAATCTAATAGCAGAAGAAATGGTGAGTGTATGCGTGAGAGAGTGCTTAAAATATTGGCAATAGGTACAAGCCATAATCGTCTCTTATAAGCTTGTACTTTCGCTCTCTTATCCTGTCTTGTTTAAGAAATTAAAAAAATCTAAGAACACTCTCAATCGTGTTTGTGTGTTTGAAAACGTTCAGCTTACATTTTCTAGAAATTTATTAAAGATATTAGGTTTATTTGAAAATGTTAAAAATACAATTGAAAAAAGGGTTTATGATGCATACTTTCTTTATAAGACAGTATGTGTCACAGAAGTGTCTTGTTGTTAATTAGGCCAAGAAATTATCTGATGGAATTATTATATTCTCAGGCACAAGATTATAAAGCATATTAAACAGGTTTTATGAGCCTGGGATCTAATAAATGAAAGAATAGTTTGGAATTGGATCAGCAAATAAGAATGAACTCATTACTTTTGAATTAGAATATACAAAATTAATTTATTATTAAGAGAAATTATTAAATTAAAGTTAAATCACTATATATATATATATATACAATGGAAGTGATTCACACCTTAATTGTATGTAAGGCTCTTCGTCAGAGCATAGTCTATCAGATAGGTTTCAAAATAATATATTTATAAACAATGGACTCTTGAAACTGTATATAAATTGCTAACAATGTAATGAATCACATTAAAATATCTGCATGTGAGACTATCTTACGCTAAATCCTTGTCAACATCGCTCTAAAATCTAAAATGTAGTGATAACTTATTTCAGTTGTTTACTTTTTAATTCCACCGGATGTAGCAGAATAAAAATCCTCTTAATCAAAGTCGTCGTGGCGTGCCAACGAAAATACCGCGGAAATTCGCCCATATGCTTTGAAACCCTTTTCTTTTAAATTCCACTTACGAGATT
>BMAW01078239.1:0-14364 GCA_019974015.1 Nephila pilipes | reverse complement strand
TTTTCTGTGTTATATTAAGGATGACAACTTTGATGGCTACTACATCACCTGATTGTAGATTAAAATTACATAGAGGGTCGTCAGTGTTTTGTAAACTTATGAGGTGGGCAGAGATACGCATTCGGAAAAGCTCAAAAAACTTAATGCTTACATAATTTTAAATTGTATTATCCTTATTGCATCGCACATAAATTTTATTATATTCATTATGTAAAATTATTCAATGTGCTTAAGATAATTTGTAGGATATTGAATACATAAGGCTTTGATTTGTAGGTTATTTGATTGATAGTTTATTAAGGTGTCTTTCTGAAGCAGCTAAAGGGATATTGGGATGGACCTAGAAGTTTTTATACTTTTGTCTAATGACTAGGATGGCATTTCAACTGACACCTCCTCCTAGCATCCACACCATGACAGATGTAAAGTGCTATTAAAACTTGAATCCATTACTCAACTCAAACAAAGCCGACCATAAGCTGATGATTATGACTAATCAACTACCATTGCATTTGACTTTTTAAAAGTGAAACTTATTCTACACAGATATGTATTTGTGTTTGGTATTCTTCATTGTAGAAATGCTCATATTAGAAATTTGGGGAAATTTTGACTACCTATATTGATTTAATTACTTTTCTCAATTATAATTTAATTATATTAGTCTAATGTATTGTTACAAATTTGTAAGTATTATGTGTATTTGTTTTAAAATATCTCAGACAGATCAAAAATACTCAAATTTTGGGCAAAAATCACGCATTAAATGTTAAAAAAAATGGCGTCTCTAGTAATTTGGCGAATTGGTGACCTTATAGCGGGATTGTTGCTACTTAGAGATCACTTGGCAAGATTTGGTGAAATATAGATTTTTCTGGAAAATTCCATCGTCGAAGCTCTAGGACTAATACTAAGCGAGATAGGCAAGAACCTTCTAGAACCTTGGCGAAAGTCTTAGATTTTCACGCCAAGTTAGGTATAAATACCACCGGCCGATATAGTAGTAGTGCAGAGGAAGAGTAGTAGTTAAGACGATCCGTTTTGATTGCTAGCAGCTGTTATCTGTTAGAGATATTAGAGACTGCTATATTTAGAAGCTATTTCCTGTGAAATTAGTTGATTTGGAGCTGTATAATCGTGATTGCTACAGCTGGAATTTATTACGTCCTGTAGAAATTGTTACGAATAGAAGTCTTGAAATTTTTGAGAGATTGTTTCACCGACTCTCAATCCACACGAACCCCGAAGCGCTTTACAATTTTTTATAATGTTATAATTTTTTATGAATGTTGTTATATTATTATTGATGTTGGTATTGTAAAATATTAAAAGTACTGGTTGATTTATTCTAATAATTGTGATTATTATAACAAAATATTAAAAATTACTCATAGAATCTCGAATTATTTTATGGGGAGTTTTTTCTATCGTTAAACAAATCTTTCATCCTTTTTTTTCTCTTCAGAATCGTTTCTTGTACTTCGTCCAACGATTCCCCTATTCTTTTCTATTTTTCACTAAAATAGTTTTAAAATAATAAAGGAAACCCGTCAAAATATATTACCACATTCTCGCAAATATCTTAAGTCTCAAAATTTTATTCATAGATCTTCAATAAGTAAGAGACCTGTTATAAAGACACTATAACGTTACGCCTCTTCCTTTGCATCTAGTGACAGTTTGAAAATGTATTGCTTTCAGATCTTTCATAATAATCTGTGATTTTTATTTATTCCAATTAAATTATTAGTGTGATATTTCAATGTATTGCCTACGATGGAGCATCAAGTATTCAGAAGAAATCAGTAGAAATTTGTGTGTATGTGTGTCTTTTGTCTGAATTACCTGTATGGAACATCTTACAAGGAAATGCGTTTCCTTTAATTTAAAAAGATTTCTTTTATGACTCTGTGAATTATTGAAGAATATATACAGTACATTTAAAAAAATACTTTTTTCATTGAATTTCTTCTTATTTCATATTGATAAATCGATATTGTTTTAACATACATATAAACGCATGGATATTTTTAAAAGCAGCCTAATGTTGCGAGGATTGATTAAATATATACTATACTTTGTACAAGATGTTTTCTGAACTATCGCTTACCGTAATTACACTACTTGTTTCTTCTGATACGACGACAGAAGTTCAAAAGCCTAAGTAACTAGACCAAAAATGATTTTCTTTCGATCTAGCTGATAAGAGAACAGCAAAAAAATATCCGGGAATATTTTCTCCACACCCACAGATCGAGGGCTCAAATCATCCCTGTCACTCAAAGTCAAATGTCCTCCACGGCATGGGATAGGAAACATCGCTGCCGCTGAGATGGTGACCCGGACATGATCATCTGGAAGCAGCACAGTTAGAAATACTGGTCGCATGTACTCCCGACTCAAAACAAAATTGTCTCTGCGTCTAAAACAACCGCAGAAAAATCCCAAATAGTAAAATTGTAGCTACTGTGTCAAATAGACCCACTGCCTTAGTTACAGACAGCCGATGATATCAAATAAAAACAGTGCTCGAACAAGAAACTCAACAGTGAGGGGATATATTGTCATGATGATTAGAAAACAAATCACTCTACGAATACCATCCAGAATGTTTCCATTTGTTCCATCAAAATAATACGATAGTGGAAGCATGTGGTGGTTGTGTTCAACAACGACGACAAAAGTTAAAACGCTTTAATAATCCTGATTGGAATTCAATTTTGGTCTAGATAATAAGACTGCAAAAAGATAATGGCCACATTTTCTCTCTACATATAGATCAAAGGTTAAATTTCTAGCCATCGCTCATGGTCCTCCCCCACCATAGAGTAGAAAACGTCGCTCTCGCCACAACACCAAAGCTATTTTTCTACATATATTTTACTTTGAGATCTAAACATTTTTTTTCCGGCGTATTGAGATTTTTTTTAATTCCTGGGTGACAAAAAGAAGTTGGATGTGTACAGAATCAATTCCGCAGAGAATCTTATACATCATTAAATGAAAATATTTCTCTCCAAATAGCAATCCGCAGATGCTCAGTCAGAATTATAACGAGGGATGTTCCAAAAGAAAGTTTCATCATTATTTTTTCACACCGAAACTTTACTGCATAAAAATAAACCATATCATCATAAACTGTATAATTAACACTATTTTTCGACATAGACTCCACCAGCATTGAGACATTTGTGGTAGCAAGAAATCATTTTGAAGAAACCACTCTGATAAAACTCGGAGCACTGCGTTGCAAGGAATTGTCATACAGTCTGTTCCAATTCTGTTCTATTTTGGATAGACCTGTGCCCGACCAATGCTCAGTGTGGACGCCACGCCTGACACGGTTATATGTCGATCCTCTAGCACAATGCCCTCTACCAAAGCAGTGTTGTTTTCATTCGGGGATGTGGAGGGATACCAACTCCGAACTTCATCCTCCACACTCTACCTTCCTTCACTGAAAATGAAGCACCAGGATCCGACCATTTGATGAGACATGATCTGTTACCCATACATGGTCTGTAGGCGTTAATGAATTACTGACACACTAGTCCCACACTCCATACATACCTAATAACCGCACACACTTTCACTGCAGACCACATTGTCATTCTCTTTTCGGACGCATATGCGTCTTTAACTGCTACTTCCGTCATTGAACCAGCAACAGTTGTAGATTCTTGAGGTGGATGTTTGTTTCATATTGATGCACCATGTGCTCCTTCAAAAAATGACTAAACTTACTTTCAGAACATCCAACCTTGAAAGGATTTTCGAGTGTTGTCCAGTGAAATGAATTTAATTATATTTTCCGTTACATTAGCTGTGAGGAATGTTGCATTGCCCAGGAGAACGAGAACTTAGCGTATCATATTGAATCCTTGATGACGAGTGTGTACAAAAATGAGTATGTTCAAATCAGTGAATTTGTTTTGAAATTAGTTAATATTATGTCAAAAGGCGAATAAATTATTTTTTTTATGTTTTAAAAGAATTTATTTGTACAAGCTTTTTATTAAATATGTTCAGTTATTTAATGTATAAGAAACATATCGAATATGATATTTTGGATATACGAGTATATGTGATAATTTCCCTTAAGCCAGGGTTGTCCAACCTTTCTCTCCTTGTGAACACTTTCTAATATCCGATAGATATTTGCAAATCCCTTGTGTAAGCGGTAGTAACAGATAAGAAAACAATAACACTTGGTTTAACACTTATTTTTCATGTGGCACAATAGTTCATAACAAGAAACGAAAATATAATCATAAGACATTTGAATACAAATATTAATAAAAACTAAAATGATAGCTACAAAAATGAATACAAATTACAATCAACAAACCACGCATACGTTAAATTTGAAAGGGGAAACTCTTAATGAGATATTTGTGACTATCTCATTGAACAAAGAATTTTAAAGTTTGGCTCAATATCTGACAATTTCAGTCTTAGATAAAGTTCTGAAATCAGTATGTTTCTGTATTTATCTCTGAAATAAGTAAATATATGTTGAAAATCCTTTCTCACACAGACATGTTGTGCAAAAAAAAATCATAAAATTTTAATGGCGCTTTTTGATAAAACGGTATATTTGTACATTTGTGTCGGTATCCTAATACCCATCTAATCTATCATTTTAAAGTTTAATTACAAGATCTAAATTTCCACTGAAATTCAAACGCAGATCAATTAATTAAAATAGTTAGTTATATATAAAATATATTTTATTAATCCTCAAATATAAGGGGCTTGCTCTCTTCAGTTAAGTCCATATCCACGACTGCATACGTCTATAATATAACAAAGAATGCTCTTACCAGAATAAGATTAGGGTAACTCCTGTAATTGCTCCGGCAGTGTCAAATCCTAATCAAGGCAAATGTGCTATACATCCAAGAATACATCCTTGCACATCACAGTAACATTCTACTTGGTTCTGTGACCTTTTCATTATTCTCATCTCCTATCTTTCCGTCTCTCCTCCTTTTCTTCTCTCATTCTCACTGCTCTTTAGTTTTATGCAAATATTACGCTACATAATTGGAATTTGAGTTGCTTGAAACATGTAACGTCAAGGAAATGTCCATAAGGACAGTTGAAGGGAAGGAAGTCTTCATTGCTACACATTGAGCCATAAGTCAATGAAAAAGCTAAGAATTTTTATGATCACAAAACAATACCGTAAACAAGTAACATGAGCAAAATGCTTCACATTTTCATTTTCAAACCAAACATATAATAATTACAAAATTATATAAATATTGATTTAACTCCGTTTTTGTAACTTTTTTAAACTTTACTCAAAACCAATTAGTAACTGAAAACGTTGTCTCAGTATTATTGTGAGAATCATTTAACCTTTTCAGGGCCGGTGGTATATTTTTAAACCACATATTTAGCATATGTACATAAAGAGTTAGAATGAGATAAAAGTAGATCATAAGCTGCCGGCAAAAGAAGGACTTGAATAGGCGCTCATTGCCTCTAGCGGTAGATTTTATCAAAAAGTCTAAGTAAACTGATACATAAATCATTGACAATTGGTAATACATAAGTTACCATACAGCAAAGAAATACCCACTTTGATTGAAGAACAAAGTTCTCTTCGTTTGCGCACGAAATGCGAATTTTAAAAGAAGGGATATTACTTTCTGAACTATAAAATGTCTAGAAAATCCACTTTTGCGGAGATTAAAAAGAAAGATAATTGAATACATTTCCTGTAAATTATTCATAGTAAGGAGGGTTGGCCGGGTTTTTCTTTTGTGTGTGTGTTCGTTTGTTTGTTTAATTTCGATTCAGAAAGAACTTGATTTGTTTGAAGAGCTCCCTTCTGACGGATCGGAGTTATCTTCAGGAACAAGTGGGGACGAAAATTTCATTTCAGTCGGTACAATAAAAATATGCCTTATTTTAAATAAAATTGACAATGCATTTTAACTAAATTTGGTTTGTTAAGTTTAAAATATAGTTTTATCAATAAACTGAAAATTATATACGTATAAAAAAGCTATATTAATATTATTTGAAATATTTTCACACAAATTATCACTTTTAGAAATAAAAATACAACATCATAAAGTTTTAATTTTTTTCAAAAGTTTTTGTGATCATATTTCCCGACTTAACTAAAATAACATAATTTTTTTCTTAAAGTTTGTATTATTTCTTCGAAGGAGTACGAAACACAGAGAATGTACAAATAATTTGTCTTGAGGGTCGGTGGTATATTATATATACCGGATCTTTAAAATTAGTAAACAAATAAAAATTAATTTTACAGCTTTATATTGTGTCTTCTTAACATTATTAATGCATATCAGATGAATTTTAGAAAAAAATTAATGTTTTTTACATACCGCACCTCAAAGGGTTAACTAAAAATGATCTAATTGAAGAAACCTTTTAAAACTTTTGCCTTTTAAATAGTATTTAATAAAATTACATTTGATTTCAGCCTGTAACTTACGAGAACAGTGCAGAAAGTCCCATGTTAAGAATGAGAAATGGGATCGAGGTATATCAAAGTTGTATGGTCCAATGATTGTTTTTTTTTTTTCTTCTTAAAAATTCATAAAATGACATCCTTCGTATTCTAAGAAATAGTCTGCATAACTTTTTAGGCCACCCATAGTTACGATCGTTTCTCGGCTTCTAATGCTTGCAGGAAAATATCCAGATCTCATCAACTCGATACAGCAACGACAACTCGACAAGACGACTACTCGATACAGCAGCTACCGAAAGTAATCCATGAACCAAAGTCACATTTGTTTTGCTCCACTTAACAGGTCGAAACACAAAATTGTGATACTAACTTGGCTTCAAAATACCACCAGTCTTCAAAAACAGGTACTTTTTGAACCCGTATCATATATTCAATACCCAGACATTATCCCATCCTCTAAATTATCGCATTTGTAAGCTATTTCTATGTTTTCGCCAATTATTTTTTGGTCTCCATTAAATTGAATAAATAAATAAGAGATAATCTGTCAAAGTTCATTACTCTCAAGACACAAATTTCCAATCGAAACCTTTCAATCAGATGATCATAGAGTTAAGGAAAACGTGTTTCTTAAGCGTTACTACATACCCTCGTCTTAATAAAAAAGAATATGATGCCTTTAAATATATATGACTTTCTGATTTTCTTACGAGAGCCCCAATGTTATCTTTTTTTCTAATCGAAAGCTTTGAGTGGCAAGAAAGCATTAGGTACGATGTAGAATTCGCGATGGGGAGACAAGACTGAATCAAAAAATTTTGATGAGGTTTTAAAGTATTATTTTCGAAAAAAAATTGTGGGGGACTTTCTCTGAATTACACTTACTTTACGCTAGTTCCTTTTCCTTTTGGTTATATTCCTTTTGGTCTGATAATATACATAGGAAGATGATAGCTACCAATATAAATACTAAGGAATTTCATTGTCAAATGAGCTTGCTACCTAAGGCGATGTATCTTTATAACCCGAATAAATATTTAAAAAAAAACTTTGGCACCTGTTAAAATGAAATTAGCAAAACCAATAATTATTTTCCCTTTTTGGAAATAACGTTCTTAATTTTCTTTCACAAAATTTCATCACTTCATAAATACTTTATATGTCATTATTTCTATCCATTGATGTCTAGGGTACCAAAATCATTTTTATTTTACTTTTTACCTCTTTCGGAACGGTCCTTTAAAGTACTTATTCACTGTACATTTTGTTTCAAAGTCTATTTAATATCCTTTGTAAAATCGGAATTTCACAGCTTCAATTTATTGAAATTTACATAGTTTTAAAACTAAGATTATTGCAATATTATCATCTCTTTCTGTAATAGAAATAAATTTTTTGAAAAACTTGTTTCAAAAAATTTAATTTTAATTTTAATCAAACAATAAAAATAATCGTTCACATCTACACAATAGTTTTATATTTTCGTGTAATGCTGACATTTCATACGTATTTATTATCTTTAGTAGAAAAGCTTAGTTCAATATTTTCTTACTTTCATTTACAGATGTTGATGCTTTAAAAAAGCCCCAAAAGGAAAACGAAGCAACGCATGAAGGTGATTTCTTTTACATGAAAAAAATATGTTTATACTTTCCAATATCAGAAGTTTCAAATCACAAATTTCCTTAGCAACCATTAGTATTTGCTAAAACATTCATGCTTACATTAAAAATTATTACTGAGCATTACTCCATTAATATATTTTACAAAAAACCCGTTATAAGCTTGTGGATATGGAATAATTATATTTGATGAAATAATCATATTTTTCCTAAGATATTTTGTTGTTTGTATTTAGTTCTGGAGTAATTCTGCACTTAGCGCGTGTGAAGAAATTGCTCGTGTTTATTAACGTTGCACTGAAAAGTAACGCAAGAGCTATTGTCGACGACCTCGTACTTCTGAGCCTCGGGTAAGTGACGAGAACGACACTCGAGCTGGCATTTCCTCTCCATATTTCCACATTATGCCAATGCGAGGATTGTAGTTTCAACAGATTGAACTCGGGCTTCCCGGCGGGTCTTTAGTGACAGAAGGACTCGACTCCACGACTCGACAAAAACAACCAGCCATTAGTCAGCGACCATGACCACTTGGCTACCTCAAGGCCTTTCTTGAAATGTGTAAAGCGAGTCGTTGGTTCTCTCTTCAGGCAACATTGATTAATTGTTTATTGACGTCATCTCTGGAAGGTGAGCGGGGAAACTCGTTACTTCACTAAAAAGGAAGAGATGAATAGAGGCAGAATAAAAAAATACTTTTGACAATAGATTTCATTTCTAATGCAAGTTGGTACTACAGTTGTGTTCTACTATCTATTAAGTGGTGTTATGTCAAATTTGATACGAATACTAATTTGTAGGTATGGTTTGATTTGACAATCATTTGATGCTAAATCAAAATAGGTTGCTGATAGGTCAATTTGTACTCATTATGTTAAAATAAATAATGTATATAAAGTTATATTTCGGTGAACCGATTCAAGCACTATGATCCCAAGTTCCAAGTAAAGTATTCAACTCTTTATTTTACACAGTAGATGAGTTCCTTAGAAAACAGTGCAAAAAATTTATGTAAAAAAATACATCCGACATATGGTAAATTTGGAGATATGTTCCACAATTTTAAAAAAATCATGTAAGATGAAAAAACTCTGAATATTTTCCCAAAAAACCGTGCAAAAAAAATAAAAAGGAAATCTATATTACATAGTTATAAAATTAAAACAATTCATTTTTATTAGAAAAAAATTAGAGTTAGCGTAGAATGAAAATTCAGTCTGTAGGTACATACAACGTATAAAAATTCAAATTGAAATTAGGAATAATCTACTAACTAACAACTCATCATCGCTACTTGATAACAATCGTGACCTTTTATTACGAACTGAATCAGAAATGTTATCATCAGTAGATGCGTCAGATATGTCTAGAATAATTGTCGGCTTTGATTCTAATGAAGATTTTCGTTCTTTATTAAAGGCTTCTGTTGGTGTTTTGTTGTTACAAATTAAATTTGTTTTGTTGTTATTAGTGTATGTTTTACTTTTTTTTTATTACTTTTGAGGGGAGGTTCTAGAGTTGTTTCTATAATTCTTGATATCCTGGAACACAAAACTTCAGATTACGTTGAAATTTTAATGCAAGCTCCATGTTAGAATTGTAATAAAATGTTAATATATACTTATAGAAAATTTCAAGCCCTCGCGAATTAAATCAGCCATTAATAGCGGAATTTCACCTTCGACTTCGTTAGTATCGACTAGAATTGTCGAAATGAAAAAAATGTATAGAGAAATTTGTAAAAAAAATACAACACATGACAGAAAATAAGATTTTAAGGATATATTTTAAGGATAAGTTAATAACATGTTAAAACGATTATTTTTTTTTTATTTAAGTAAACTAATACAGTCGAAACAGTGACGCGATGAATTTCCAGTTTGGTAGGAAACCGAAATGCTGTGTTCAAGTTCAAGTACAACGAAATAAAGAAAAAAGTCAATGTAAAATCCGGATATTACCGTAACTCTAGAATACAAAATAAACAAGCTATGAAGTAAACCAAGTCAATCACACATATGTCAGCATAAACCAGCCCTCTTCTGATTACACTGTCAAATTTAGAATTCAAAAAAATTTGGTTGGGAATTCGTGCTAAAACAAAAACATTCGTGTAAAATATTATATTGCCGAAATGTGTTATTTAAAAATCGTGTAAAAAATTATATTGGCGAACTGTGTTATTTAAAAATCGTGTAAAAAAAGTCCGTGTAAAAAGAGTTTGGTGTATACAAGTTTTAACTAAAGTTGTATTCCTAATATATTAAACTCTAGAAATTCACAATGCCTAAAAGTTTATAATCTATTTTTTCTGCTCTTTTATATTCTGCAGAAATTCAATACCTTTTTGCATCCGAATTTTATTGAGTTATTCAAGAGATTTCTAAAGTTGCAATTGCAAAATTAATGTATTAGATGAGTTTTCTATCGTTCTGATGTTAATTATACACTACATACCCAGTCTCCTAATTTCTTCGGAAAGTGTCGGAACTTGTTTACTGCACTTTTTTAAGGTACACCAATGTAATTATTTTTCCAACAGAAAACTTCAGGATTCTCCTAATGAAGCCGTAAGGAATAAAAAAAAAGCCTATTTATCTATCTAGAGCGGAAAAAAGCTTGAAGCAAAAGAATAAACATTTCAGTGATAGCATTTACTTTTTTTCAAAGTAGTTTCCTGCTAAAAAACGCTAGACTGAAATCTATTGCGATTTTTTTTAGTTCTCTACCTAATTTAGTATCTATAGCTAGACATAAAAGCTAAACAGATAGAAATACAATTAATTTCAAACTAGTGTCTTATAAATAAGTTGTTCAGTACTATTTTTAATTCACTCTTAGATTAGATGTCATTTAATTCGTTACCAACTGTTTCAATTTACACAATCAAACAAAAATAAGGAAATCGAACTCTTCATTAAGAGTTACAAATAATATAATATTTTATATAGTTAAAATTAATGCATTCATTCAGAAGAGAAGCTACAACAATCTCGTCCCGTAGATGTATGGTGAATACAATCCAACGAAGAAGATAATAAAGAACGATGCCTCATTCTCAAATATTCAGTAAATCACACACAAGTAGACAAACTTATATGGATCAGCGACACAGCAAGAACAAATAAAACATTTTTATAGATCAGCTACCCAAACAGATATAAAACAGTACTTGTAACGGCACTAATGGACTTTTTATAATTTTACGAGCTTTTCAGACAAAATTTCAAAACCTTACTTTGCACATCAAAAGCAGAATTCCACGCATTCTACCAGATCTCCCGTATTTATACATGCGAGGTGTTACGTGATAGGTAAAATTATGAAAAATTTGTTATAATTCCATTCTGTTAATACAGCTACTGAGAAAATTCAATTTTAAACTGACATTAAAATTAGAAAATCGAAAATGTTCACAAAAATGACGTTTTAAAGGTGCACGGATACCTTAAGCAAACTAAATGTAAATATTACAATCATAATAAATGTAAATACTATAATAATATCAATCTTTTGAACCTAGAACTATGTATCTTTTATTTTATTCCCACGCATTTTTGTTTACATCATTTTCTCAAAAAAAAAAAAAAAAGCATGTTAGCAAGTGACATTGGTTTTGCGAATTTCATTTTAACTTATGCTATCCTATGCGATTTTTTTAAGTTAAGGTTTTGGAAATGTAGAATTATTTAAAATGACTATTAATTACCATAAAGAAGCGAACTTCTGTAAGCAGGCTCTACAGAAGCAATAACTACGAAGAAAATGAAATACATTTTTCGAATTCTACTGCATTTTTATATTCATAAGTTAGTTTCTTAAGTTCAAAACGTTAACAATGACAGCAAACAGACGATTCCACCGTAAATATCATTTAAATAATTAAATATTAAAATAAGAGCAGACAATATAAATATTAAACAACGCTACAATATTTTGGTAGGATATTAAAATAAAAGCGGAAGATAAAACTTGAAAAAGTTATATGCAAAGATTTGCAAAGAACATATTTAGCCACCCTAGGTGCACTTTTTTTTATAATTATTATTAAATTACTCAATAAAATGTAAGAATTAAAGCATATTATATATTCATTTTATTCACAGAAATTAAGCATAATTTCAAAATTCGATTTTCATAATTTTTACCGAGTACTAACAATTTTTATAACGTTTCATCAACAAAAATTCGTGGTCATAAAATTAAAAGTAATGGATATTAGGTGCAAAAGATTGGTATTATAATATATTATGATTATAATAATTACATTTAGTTTGTTTTAGGGACATTTACGTATTGCTGAAATATATTTAATTTAAGTATTTTATCGTTTGCTTTTACTTTAATATCCGAACGAGTATAATTGTCTATATTAAACATTTATCGCTTGCTCTTACTTTTTAATATTTAATGCTTTCGCTACCGGAGGGGAAAAAAAAGAAGTGCTTCTCTGGGCCCGCGGCTTCTTACAGCAGAGTGTTACGCTGTGACGACGATTTTAGATATTAACCCTCATTCGTGAAAAAAATTCCTCTAAAATCGGCTATTTATTAAAATATTTTGGTATTTACATATATTATTTAAAATGCACTAAACTTAATATATACAGAAGAAAAAAAGATTTAATCGAAAATTGAATGTTTTATACATAAAATTACATAAAAAAATCATATTTTTAAGAAAATGCAAAATATATTTACATATGTTACATAAATTTCATGGTGTAATGATGTACCATTACATGGAATATATAGATATAAAAGAGAAATCTTATTTTGCTGTATGGTATATTTATAAAAAAAAAATCAATGCATAGTACAACGTCACATGTCATACACACATATTTTAACGCTTCACGCAAGATTTTGAGCAAAAGACACATCTTAGTCCATTTTTTTTTTTTTTTTACTTTAATGTCTATGTACAGATTTGGATTATTTTCGCTAACATTATTGTCAGATTCATTCATTAGTTCGAAAATCTCAGTGTTAGATAAATAATTTCTTTTCGTCATGACTGTCGCTACAAATAAAAACCGTCCGAATGAAACAAACAACTGAAAAAATCTGCTAAGAAATAGGATTTATAAAAGCCCTAACCCCCATAAAGGGTCATAAGTTCTCTTTCAAACTTCTAAGAAGCAAGCAAGAAAGAAAAAAGCAAACCGAAAGCAAGAAAACTCTTTAAATCATGTCATTAAATTTAAAGAGTCGCGCCGCGGCACGTGCTTTTAACAATTACTCCCCCCCACACTCCTAGTAACCAGAAGTGAAATCCAAGCCCATATCACCTAGGTCAACACTCCAAATAACCTATTTATATAGATTTCACGCTATTGTAACGCCATATATTAACATTAAAAAAATCAAATAAAACGTTCTCATCGTGCGTATCTCTATCTATACGCTGGGCCGTAGAAGACACTCAAGGAGCGTATCGCCCGTGATACCCTGGGCACAAGAGATCCAACACGAGCGTATCGCCTGTGATACGCTGGGAGCGAACGGGTTAGTTTAATCATTCATTTTTATGACTGAATCGTCTGTTTTTATTCTTTTTGTTGTTAACTTTGGCAACATTTTTGCACTCTGGTATATTTTACTTGTGGAAATAAACATGCATCAGGAATTAGATGAATTTTAATTCTTTTCTTGATAGTAACTGCTTATGTGATGCTTGGGACTCGGTAGTATTCATACTTTACGCTAAATAGTATACATTTTGAATAATTCTCCTTTTTCGTGAACTTAAGGGAAATACGCGTTAATATTAAATTAACACAGCTAACTTCAATTTTGTAAAAATGTAATTTGATAAGTTAAATTTCTTTAACTTTTACACAAGTATTTTGAATTAATTGCAATTTGTGAGTGTTTATCAGAAAAAGAATCCGTTCACTTGGAGGTAAATAACCTTAATTTTTAATGTGAAAATATGAGCTCTATAGATGAAATAAAATTTGAAGAAAGTGTAAAGAATTCATTGCAAATGCATTTTGATGTCACATTCACATTTAAAAAAAATTTTCCAACGTCATGGCATGTTTGATTAGAGCATAAAAATTAAATTTTCTAGCGTTCTATTTATAACACTCTCATAAATAATCAATTTATATTATCAGGGACCTTAATAAATATAAGAATATATTTCACACTCCTGAGAAACATAACAAGTACTAACAAATTTAGAATAGTACCTCCTCTACGTCTAAGTAATTGAGAAACATCATTTCGTTATCAGATGCTATCCTAGTATATTTGCAGAGATCATTATTCTCTGAAATACCAA
>BMAW01078236.1:0-13265 GCA_019974015.1 Nephila pilipes | reverse complement strand
TTCAATAACTCTTCTCATTTCACAACTGTGAAGTATACTCAATTTTGTTTTTACACAAACCTGTATAAAAAGATTTTAGTTGAACATAAATTTAAAAATTAATATCTTTGTATATTTATATAAGTTTTTATCATTTAACATAATCAAATTTCATTGAAAAACCATTCTTTTTTTCATTCTCAATTTTTTTTCTTCTTTCCTTTGTATATTATAGTTGAGAATTTTCCACATATTAAAATATCAATTCATAAAGATATGTTTTTGTCCAAAATTTCCTTTTTAATTTAGTATTAAAAATTACTTTTGTGATATAAATTGATAGATTGTTCATTATTGTTGCACCTAAAAGCAACATGAAAACAAAAAGGTACGAAACTCATAATTTTGATGTTTGGTCAAGTGACGAGAATGACATCTGAACTTGTACCTCCCTCTCCAAACTTCCACACCACACCAACAGGAGAGCTTGGAACATGACAGATTTTACATGCAGGTCTTTGTGGTATCAGGACCTGAACTATGACACGATGGCAAAAATTTCAGCCATAAGTTAGTGACCATGACCACTAGAGTAACCACAGGCTTTTAAATGTAAATTAAATTTCATTCATCAAAATGTGCAAATTTTGCTAAAAATTAATCAGTGGCCAGCAAATGATATGTGCATATGTACAACACTTTACATTGAATTTTACAAGCTGACAGTGCACTCCCCCCCCCCATAATCTTAATAAAGTAAACCATGTAGCTTGTGAAAACTATAAGATTCTACTACGAATTTCCGTACTGTTTATTGTACCATTATTTTTATGTGAGGAACCATTCTTCTATTTACTATAGACACTAAAAACCATTCTTTTTTCACATTTATTCTTTGGAAAATTTTTAAATTGTGTAAAAACAGAATTGGGTTGTTAGAAAAATTCATCCAGTCATTCATCCAACACTAAATTCCATAAACAACTTTTTCAGCAAAATTCAAGATATAAGTATTTTTATATAAACTAACATTATGTACTTAAAGTACAGTTTTTCTACATAATTTTTATTACATAACTGAATAATTTAAACAATATTCTTAGGGTTCAGTGATTAATTAACTTGAATAAAAATTCAAATATTTTAATAGCAACATTATTATATTTCAAACAAAACTTTCATAAGAAAGGAATCCAGCATATACAGCTAACAATATTTAATTATTTTATAATAATTCTTTAAGAAAATAAATAGCAGTTAAACTAAAAAAATGTACATACATTTGTATAAACATAGAATTATCTTTAAAAAAGCTTATAAATTCATGTAAACAAAAGCGAAATAACTATTTTAAACACAATTATAAAAACATGGATAGAAACAATGCAAATTACTTAAGGCCTTGAAGTAAAAAAAGACTTTTATTCTTTCAAGAATATTTTGTTTCCAAATACGTCATCAAACATATGAAAACTTGTTTATTTTATTATAATCTTCCAATCAACAATATTTTCGACATCATCAGTCACAATGAGCAGCAACTGATCAATGATTTGGTCCACAACCTTACGCAGTCAAATTGGATTTCTCTTCTCTCCATTGATAAACTTGATTTCATTGGAGATAGATCTGGAAAGCTTAGACGCCATTCATAGGCATCGGTGCTTTAACACCCATCTAAATGTACGAGTAAGCATCTTTGTAACTTGTACAAACTAACACATAGCTCTCAATGTACGCATGAGGGAAGTCAAAGAAGTGGCCAATGCTGTTGCACGCTGCATCAGAGTACTCATTTGAAGTTGATCCACCTTATTTCCAAAGACCTTCTGAGCAGCCTCAACTGTATAAAAATATGCCAAAGCAACTTCTTTCAATTTCTCAACAAGATAAACCACAGGTTCACTTGGCGAGCTTCTCAGGACAATCAACTCGCCAATAGCTGTCATCCGATTCAACAACGCCACACAAATGGCCATGTTCTCTATCATCTTATCTGACGATTCCATCGCACTTTTCACAAAAAGTTTGGAGGATGTCACAAACTGTCGAGACTCATTTACCAAGGCATCTTTAGCAGCTGTCAATTTTTCTCTATCTTCAGCAATCACTGTGATTTTAGATGGGAAGACTTTCTTCAAATGAGCCACCATGGCGGATATATCCTTCTGAGCCTGTTGGAAAGGGCTACAGTAAGCGCCATCGATTAACTGTCCTCGACTGCTAAGACCATTCATCTGTCCATTGGTGGGATAGCCAGTTTTCTGAAGTTTGATATCTTTTGTGCCACTGCTTGAGTTTTCACAATTTGGTGGGAGCAGGTATTTCATTGTAGTGCCATTTGCAGGTCTTGTCTGAAGTGGGTGCTTGCTGATGGTGCCATTTTCAATCGGTGTGTCATTTGGTTTTCTACCATGGCCTTCTGGATATTTAAGACTTCTAGACAGAACATTGCCTCGAAGAGGACCCCGATTAAAGGACCTTCTTAAGCGATTCTGAAAGCAATAGAAACAAAAACAGTTAGAAATCTCATTTATTTTAAATTAAGAAGAAAAATGAAGCTATTTTTTCTTTAAAAAATACAAAATGTAAAGCATTATGATAGCATAAAGACAATATTTAAGTGCCTTTACTTTTTATATAGTACAAGCTTAATATTGACACAATGTGACTTGTCAAATTTTACAACTAGCAAAATATGTTATTTTCAAAGAGTGACACCATTATGTACACTGCAGAATTTGCAGAGATATCACAAGAAAACAAGCTGGATTATTTTACCAATTCAAATTATATATATTGTGAAGCATTGCCAAATAGTACTTAATGCTACAAACAAATATTTCACGCAATGGTTTCTAAATAACTTTTCTGAAGGGAGTTATCATTGCTCAGGTGAACATCTATATTATTTTTGAATTGAATTATCAAAACTGCAGATAATATACATCCAGTTAACAACTTGTTTGAGCAAAAACATGCAATTTTTTTTTTTTTAAATTTCAATTAATCTACGCAATATATAGTTTTCATATGGGAACTATAACTAAACAGACATGTATCAGCTAAATTTATGGCAGTTATACAAATGTCAATTGCCAGCTTAGTTTATATTCAAGCAAAAATTAAGTTTGTATGCATATAAATTAATGTCAGTGATATCAAAATAAAATAAATATATCATGTTACAGTAACATTTTTTATTTTATTAATTTGTTTATTTATTTTTGTCATAAAAAATGTCACATTTAGATCCTTTTTTACTCGTCTATTAACATAAGTTTAAATGCAAATTTAAATATCTGTCTGAGTTGGAAGAAAAATATTTTTCAATAACATTTCAAAATTAAAAAACTGACATCTTAAAAAACATACAAGTAGCAATAGTTAATTTACTATAAATAATTCATTTAAAGTTCGATATGCATTTCATAATTTCCCTTAAATTTTTTTGTTTTAGATGCAACACACAAGCAAGACTGATCAGTTTGAATTGGTTAAAAAACTTTCATGGTAATGAACAAGTCCAGCTCACATTCGAATAGTGCACTAAAATGCATGCAAAAGAGTTCAGCTCATCCAAAGTATTTCGACCCAAATGGTTGCAGACACCCTAGTTAATTGTCTAGTGAAACTTTTCCCTAATGAGCATTGACAAGCCGAACTCATCCGCATATATTATCCAGCATTGTTTATGTTACAAACAATACCCGCTACAAAATATAGTCCGTTCAATAGAATATAGAAGAAAGTACGGTTAACATGAAATTTTTTGCATAATTTGGCAGTAGTTTGTTACTGAAATGGTTCAAAAGCAAAAGCTAAATAATTTTGATGAGAGTTTTATGATGATAAATATATATATGATGAATAATTACATGTTTAAAGTATATCACACACAATAACAGTTTTAGGTGAATATAACAATTAAATGTTTCATAAAAATCTTAAATTGTAAGCATTAATTTAGATATTTTAATTTAACATTTCACAAACAAATATTCATCATTTACTGAAATGCTTAAAAAGTGCTGGGCGGTTACAGATGTTTTAATTATTACATTATTGTACCGCAAATAATTCTAGGAATACTGTTTTTTAAAAGCAATCAAGCTATTTGTATCATCATCAGAGAAAAAGTATGACATTTTCAGATATAACTCGAGGGGGAAACGACTGCCATTTTTAGCGGTCGTTTGATTGTAGCACTGCTTGCAATAAGAGAGTGAAAATTGTTGATTCTCTTAACTATCAAAGGGTTAAGCAGCATTGCGCTAGAACTACACAATGTTGGAGACAAACTACTCAATTTTGAGCCATAGTTAAGTACTAATGACGATTAACTTCCATACCACTTCGCATAAGGATTTTGAGATCCAATTCCATTCAATGTACAGCAGAAAAAGAGCTTGAATCTGCAACTCAACTTGAACATTACAACAATGCTCACTCTCACCATTGTCCCAATTAGCACAGACTAAATTCCCAATTTAATATTTCTATTAATGGTAATGAAGGACATTAGAACAATTAGCAACTGTTGCTACAAACAGAAAACAAGATTTACAAATAATTAAAAAAAAAAGAATTTATATATTTAATGGCATAACAGACTCAAAAATATGAAATGTGTTTAATAAACTTACCTGTCGCATAGATGAATTAAAAGAAGAGGCAGAATCATGTCCATTCAATTCACTATCTTGATCTTCCTCTTTGGAGCCTTCCAAATCAACAATATTGGTCCATGATACAGATCG
Source organism: Nephila pilipes (assembly GCA_019974015.1). Lineage (NCBI taxonomy): Eukaryota > Metazoa > Arthropoda > Arachnida > Araneae > Nephilidae > Nephila > Nephila pilipes. The sequence continues at coordinate 8,526 of BMAW01078236.1, read as the reverse complement.
AGCCATACTTTGAGGCACAGGATCAAAATTCTCGCTCAATAAATTATCACAGCTTCCAGTCTGAGGCCCATTCTCAATTTGAGAAAGATTCAACTTTCCAGTCTCAAGACTAGAAGTCGAATCTAACAAAATAACTGAGCTGTCTGAACTGGTAGTGGACGAAGGTGAAGTGATGGACAGTGGAGAAGTGGCATCATCCACACAAGACGTCTTCAAGGTTGGAGGTACAGGTAATCCATTCAGTGCTGTCTTGCTACGAGGTGCCACATCTGAAGGTGATCTCTCAAGGATAGGTGTGGAATCATTGTTGGACGGATCCCATGTAGGAGTGGCACTCCACAAACCATCCAAATCATCACTGATGATGGTGTCACTGTAAGAAGTCAAGGATGAGGTTAGAGTATCATAGCCAGATGAATCCCCACTGTGGGACCCAGTATCAAATTCCAGAGGATAGCAAGTCTGATCTAGCAATTTGAACTCAGATCCAAGCTGTTGCAGATCATTGAAACTGATTTCAGAATCTCTTCTCTGGAACAGGTTTTTGATGTCTTCAGCGGCTGCCATGAAACGAGCTATGACTTCATTTTGAGCCTCAGTGCTGGGACTAGAGCTAGGAGGTGGAGGGATAATGTAAGCAGATAAATCTTCACTGGATACAGGACTAGTACTCAAGGCTCCTTCAGGTGGAGGTGGAATTGTCAAAGTTGCTATCAGAGAATCAATACTATCCATCTTAAGCACACCACTACCATTTGTAGGTGTCTCAAGTTGACTAGCATCTAAGGTATCTTCAGAGATTGAATAGTTTTGATGGTGTTCCAAATTGCTTGTTCCTATTCAGAGTACAAAAACATGAACATAATTAAATCTCAGAGCATGTGGAGCATTTTTGCAGCACATAAATTACAAATCTAACAAAATTTAATTTTTCTCATTTAAAGAGAGAAATGAAAGTACAATCGCATAATATACAAAACAAGGCATAGTTATACTAAAACAAAACAAAAAATCAAGTTCTCACTAGATTTATCATAACTATCTAAAATATAAGAAATCAATGAAGATTTTTAGAAAAAGCAATCATAGCTTATTCAAGAAAAGGAAACTAAGATAAAAGTATAATTCATGCAGTTTTTACTTTTAAAACCCAGATAAGTGTAAAAAGTATTCTGCAATGAAGGGTTAATATATGAATAAATAAAAAGGCACTCGGAATGTTAATTAAACCAGAACAGACTATTTTGCATAACTTTATCAGAATGAATACTACTTTTGTACAATTCATATTTCCTCCACAACAATCAAATTCAAATAACTGGCAAGCACCACTCCTCAGAATGCTTTAATCAATTTAATTTTTTTAGACTTGAATTTTGAAAGGTAATCAAGCACTTTAAAATTTTGTTTTAAAACATGTTTAACTTGCATGAATATTGAGAAAGTTAAGGAGTAAAAAGAGAGAGGGTATGAGAAGTACATACAAAAAAGTGAGATGAGGTGTTTAAAATCCCCCCCCCCCCTCCTTACTGTTGCCTAAACATTACATTCTTCATACGTTAGTGCTGAAAAGCACCATTTGGTAGATCTCCAGATATAAAAGCAAGTAAAAATCTTTTATTTTCATCATAGATTTTTTTTACTAATAGTAAATAAATTACAATTTTGCCATTTATTTATTTATAAATATATATATTTATACACCCAACTTTTTTTACATGATTTTGAAATAACACAGTGCACCAATAAACTTTTTTACATTAATTTTTTGTTCTAACATGAACCCCCCAAAATATTCAAATACTGTTTTTACCACCTAATACCACTCGATCAAGGTATTATAGCAGCATTTAAAATGTTCTAGATGCAGCAAATGTTCAAATATATATTAGATTCAGTGGAAGAAAGAAATTTGACTGTTGTGGAAGCATGGGGAAAGTGTATAATTTTGGATTGTATTACACATGCTCCTTTTGCCATCAAACAGTTGTGCCAATCAACCTTAAATGCTTGTTGGAAAATTTTTTTGCCAGCATTCATCAAAAGTTGAAGTTTCGTAGTAATAACTCTATCAATCTGAAATAATAACTCTATCAAATGCAATTGGTTGCGAAGGTTTTAAGAACATGCAAATGTCTGATATTGAAGAATTGATGCTAGAAATCCCTTAGGATGAGGTGATTGATGACAGTTTATGATAATAAAAAAGTCGATAATGGAGAAGTCAAAAATAAAGTTCAGCCATTAAAGGCTGATTTAATTCACGAGTGCTTGAAATTTGCTACATGTATTGAATATTCTCTTACTCATGATCCTGACATAGAGCATGCATTAACATACTCGTATCAATGTAATCTTAAGTTTTGTACAGCAGGATATCAAGAATTATATAAGCAACTTGAGAAACAAAAAAACAGCGGCTAATAAGACTTTGTAACAATAAAAAAAATCAACTGAGGCCGTTAATAACGAATGAAATTCTTCATTTGAATCCAAGTCAACATTTGTGCTAGACATATCTACTATTGATAGCATTTTTGATCCAGTTCGTAATAAACGTGCATGCTTTGTTATCAAGTAGCGATGAATAGTTGTTAGGAGTTTTAGTTCTAATTTCAATTTGAGTTTTTATATGTTGTTTGTACCTAAAGATTGAATTTTCACTGTACATTTATTAAAAAAATTTTTGTAATAAAAATGAATTGTTTTTGTTTTATAAATATGTAATATGAATGTTTTATTACTTTTCTGCACGATTTCTTGGAAAATTATTTAGAAATTTTTCATCTAGCACAATCTTTTAAAGTTGAGGAATATATCCCCCAAATTTACCGTATGTCGCATGAATTTTTTTACATCAATTGTTTTTGCACGATTTTTCGAGGAACATATCTACAGAGTTAAAAAAAAAAAGAGTTTGGAGTGTATATACATATATATACTAAATGTAATTAATTACAATTATATAATTTTTTCCTTACACAGTTTTTTATTTTCTAATTTTACAAATAAAAGTTATAATTGTTTATATGATAATGAGAAGGAGAAAGGGTAGAAATGAAGTAAAAGGAGAGAACATTTTGATCCAGAATCTTCAGGGTAAACTCTCTTTGACTTCGGGAGGTAAAAAATTAAAAGGAGGGTGAGAACAATTGACCAGTGTGAGAAGGGGGGTGTCTTCAATTGTGTTGAGGATGTAGAGAAAGAGTATCGTTTGGAATGCTTATTGTTATGGAGGAGTAAGATGAAAATGGTTATTGCAAGTTTGATATGGAGCATGGTAAGAGTTTTGTTGTTAAAAGTGCACTCAGATTAGTAGGTTAATATGATGAATAAGTTTTTGTGGGATTTTAAGACCCTTGTATATGACAAAATTCCTGACATACCAAGGAAAGTTAGTAATGATTCTAAGGATTTTGTTTTGAAGAGTTTGGATTTTTTAAATAAGTGTTAAAATGAATTTTTAATGTCTTATTTTCCCATGTGCAGAGCTGCTTGGCCCCACACACCAGATGCATATAAAATGAAGGATCTAATTATTTGTTTATGAATATATTTCCACCAAAAGAAATTATGTGAAATTTAAACAGAAAGCTGTAAAAATAATGTCTTTGATTTGTTAAAAAATAACATTTAATCTAAAACAGAACTTCAAAAATTTCGAAAAGAAATATCTAACTTTCATTTATAAAAATTATAGGATATTTTTATTTTCTTTTAAATGTACTCAACAAATCTAATATTTTAAAACAATATAAAAATAAAATACCAAAATAAAATAATTTGCCTTTGTGAGATGGAGGTATTACTACACAACTGAAAATATTTTCAAAGAGAGAAAACCAGCATTCAGATTATTACATATAATTTAAAATGACACAATTGAGAAATCAGAAGGGGAAAAAAAACAATTTTGTATTCAGGTACCAGACAAGTATTTCAAAGTTCCAATAGTTTAGCAGAATAGAATGCAATAGTAAATACCTCCATTCAACATATGACTCTCCAGTTTTTCAGGAAACCCATTACAGTCCTCAAGATTTTTGAAAAGTGCTCCAAGAAATGCTGCTGGTGGGGCATCTAATCCAGCTGTAGCTTCAAGCGAAGTCTCCATTTCCGGAGTGACTGGTGGTGGAATCATAGTCAAATCAATAATATCTGGATCTAAACAGATTGTCTCTTCTGCGAAAGGAAGATTTACCTCTTCGGCCTGCAGATGTTTCAGGATATCAAGAATATTATTTCCAGAATTAATATTGGGTAGTAAGTCTGGACTGTGCAATCCAAAGCTAGAATCCCGTCGAATCATTGGATGTGGTGTGTTGATGGAATTCCTAATAGGTACAGACCGATGAAGAGGACTTTCATTGGGAGTACTATCTGTATCACTTTCTGATGGTGAAATATCCTCATCGAGGACTTGTTTCAATTGCATGGCCTGATGATTGTTCTCAGACTGGGACAATAGTACCAAAGAATCAGCGGCCTTAAGACTGGGATGTTCAGCATGACTGCCGTCTGATAGATAAGATTCAGCTTCAGTAAGAATGTGATTCATTTCAGATATCCTCTGAATCACTTCATCATTCTTGGCTTCATAGACATCCACATCAATGTCTCCTGAACTATCCTCAAGAAGTTCCATGGATATAACAGTTTGATAGTCAATGCCGGGGTGGCGTTCATCAATCATAGTACGGTGGGGTTTCAGTCTGCGGATGTCATCATGAGCAAATGCTTTAAGGTCTTGGACAGGTTCAGCTTCAGATACAGTTTCATTCATATTGTGGTCTACAGATGTAGGAGAAGATACTGATGACTTTGAAGGTTTCTGTTTCGGAGAACTCCTTGGCATCTAAAAATTATACAAAAAATGTATAAATAAAAAATGTTGCATGTTTTTTCTTAATTCAATTTTTGAAAGCAAATTAAATCTGAAGGGAAATCTTAAATATAAATCAAAATATATCAGATGAGGTAAAACATCACAGCAAATATTCCTCAATATATAATATTTATGGTTATACAAAAAATTATTCTTCAAAGTTAATTCAATTAATAATTAGTGAAATATATCATATGAAATTTATGTTGTAATTTTAAGAATTACTATTTGAAGAATTGCAAAACAAAACTGACTTTTGTTTTTAAACTGATTTAATATTGTAAAAGATTTTTATGTGTGTATTTACACAGGATTTTTAAATTGGTCATGATGCAATGCCCCTTTAACATAGTAAATGCATTCAAAGTGTTAAAAAATAAACTCAAAAGAAAATTTTTATGAAATGTTCCTATTATCTTTTTAAATTTAAATAAGGAAATAATTTTATTTAATAAAAGGAATATCAACTCTATTAATTTCAATATAATATGATTTTTTCAGCAATTTCACTTTTTAAAAAAAATTCTAAATCTTTCCCTCTCCCCCATTTTTTTTTTTTTTTTTCATTTCTCAGTTTTATTACAATATATATCATACAGCCATTCTAAAACTCTTTAAATAAGATATTAGTATATAGATACTGCACTTATATTTTCAAAATTTGTTGATAATTTTTAAGCACATAATATTCATACAGCATGCCTTAATGCAAGTCTAATTTTTGCTTTTACATTAAATAATAAAAGCTCATCCTCATTTGATTTCAAACTGAATATACTTAACCCTCTGTGGCTCAGTGTTCCCCGCAATTGAATACCTTAACTGATTCACTTCTCGGACCATTAAATTCATCAATAAATGGATAAAAATTGGTTTTCTATTTACTTTTACCTATCTACCTAAGTACAGAAATGATAGGACCATACAAGCCAATCCATAAACTTCAAATACAATAATTGATGTAAAATCTTATATTTCCCAGGAATTTTGTCTAGTTTATTTTTTAAGGTACAAAAATTACTGCTTGATAAGCAATTTCTATGTTAATTTGGGGTATAGAGTCAATTATTCATTTTATATAACTTTAATTTTTTATGCCAAAAGTACATGTAGTATCATTGAATAATATGGTGATGTTCCCTAAGAAGGAACACTGCAATTCTAGCATTTTACACGTTATGCAAGAGAACGCGATGACACACAGAACGTCTGGTTTCTGTTTTTCTCTGCCTAGTGTAACATAGCAACCATAGGTTTAGTAAAATATCTAGGAAGTGTGAATGATCACAGAGTTTAAGTAATTTTTTTTTATTTATAAATGTATTCGTATGTTAACAAGGTGTTTTTTACCTTGTCACATTTAGTAATCGTATGTTAAACACATACCAATTAAAGGAATGCACAGAAGATATGCATACTGTAGCATGAAAGCTAAGCCATACTAAACTATTTTTATGTGCAAAACATGCAATATTGGTTTGTGTTTCTTCCAAAAGGGCGTGATGCACTTAAAAAATATCACAAATCTAAAAAGTAGACCAATTTGTAAATATATTTGTATATAGGACTTGTGTATAGAGAACTATAAATATTTATTAATTGAAAATCACACATAACCAAGATATACAGTGTTTTTTCATTCATATGTGGAGGCTTTGACTCATTTTCACACTTCAATGCCATGCGTGCTTAGCCATACTTATGAGAGTTTTTACGGCACAGTGTTCCCCCTCCAGTACCACCCACAGAATCAAAATGGTAAGTGCTATCTTCATAAAAATTTATCTGTGTACTCCTTTAAACCTAAATAGACTGCCTACAAATTTTTTTTTTTTTTTTTTTTGTCAAACTCTAATTTTAGAGGGTAGTGCACCACAAAGGGTTAACAAAACATTTATAAAAAAATGATGAATCCTAATAAAGTTTTAAGTTTTGTTACATTTTATTTTCTAATTTCATAAATTAATAATGACATGAATGTTTTTTGACTGTTTCATTTAGTTTAAAAAATTTAAAAATATATGACATGTTTTTATAAAGAAAATTTAATTTAATTCTGACTTTATACACTATAATATATATAATGATACTTATTCAGACAAGGAATTTTAAAAAACAACATTAATGTTTAATAAATGCAAAACTTCATAAATACCTCTACTGCAGTGTAAAGTGGAGGCATGACTGCTAGATCAAGCGTCCGTAAACTAGGTTTCCCTTGAGGCAGAGGATAACTCCATGGAGCTTCTCGGACAACATGCCGACTATGGAAAGTAGGAACTAAAAAAGAAATATTATTCATTTAACAGTATAATTAAAAGCCAATTTTTAACAAAGTAAATTCCTTTACTCAAATACAGTAAAATAGTTTATTATAGTGTAAAATAGGTTATATACCTAATTAACTTAATTTTTTAAAATAAATTATTCAAGAAACACCAATTAATTTTTTAAAAAGTTATTTTTTCTATTTGATTTTAACATTTATGTGTTTGAAGAATAAATTTATTTTATTTTTCTATTATATATATTAAATATATTTTATAGCACACACACAAATATATATATATATATATAATTTAACAAAAACAGTACATTTTGTACACCATGTACATCACACCATGGACTTTAGTTATTAACTCACAATCAACTTAAAGCAATATTTAACATAAACCTTTTTGGGCAAAACTGTTTTATTAATTTAAATATTAAGCATCTTCATAAAATGATACTCTGATAGGTATACATAGAAATTTACATATAAATAATGATCTTATATCCATATTCTAAATAATTTTCAAGTAATGAATTGTTAAAATTTTTATTTACATTAACTAACTATCAAAGACATAGATTATCTAAAAAAATAATTTAAAATTTTCAGAACTTTACACAACAAAATGAATTTAATTACAAATCTGTTAAAAGAAAGTAAAATTATTATAATATTTACAGTTGATTACATTCCTTTGTAAAGTACTTTGTATTCTTCGATAAATTATTGGTAAAAAATGCCACTGTAATTAAGAATGATAAAAGGGATATTTCAAAGAGAACTTTTCAGTCATTCATTTAATTTTTTTAAAAAAATGAAAAATATAAGAACAATGTGTAATTCATAATATACATTTCCTCCTCCTCAAAGTACCTGGTTCAGGTTGCCATGAGTTACAACTATTCACATGTACTGATAATTCTTTTTCTGTCATAAGACGATGATAACCTTTAAGTAGCAAAATGAATTCATCAGCATCCTTTTCTTCCATGCTGAAACTGAAAGTCTGAAAAGAGAAATTTCAAATGTCTATAATTAACATTATAATTAATTAGACTTGATCCAATCTGGACTAAGTAGAAACAAAACATAATAAATATCATAGGTTTCTGCAATTGTAGAAATAGATATTTAATTCAAAGTTCAATAAAAAATGTCACAAAAATAAGTAAAAAAAAATTTTTTTTTTTTGAACTGTTTTTAAGATGCTTCCTACAAAATCATTAAAAAACAATACTGCATTGGAAATTAATTTTTAACAATAGTTTTGTTCCATAACTAATGAAATAGTTTCAACTATACAACCTCATTAGCAAATTTAACACTTAAAATTTAAAGAAAATTCTCATATGTAGAAAAATACTTA
>BMAW01078224.1:0-10472 GCA_019974015.1 Nephila pilipes | reverse complement strand
CCTTGACGAAATGTCTCACCTACATCGACATTGGTACGGTCTGTGTCACCGATGCCCGATCCAAGTTGCAATTTCGGGCCTTTCAAAATAGCTTACCCATCCTGTCGCCTTGGAAGCGCCTCACCCTCGTGACGCTCAACCATGGGAAAGAGGAGCAGGGATCGTGTCCGTATTGCAATCGCAACGAATGTCATCGTTGGCTAGCGACGCAAGGCATGAGCACGCTCCTGCACTTTCCCATCCATCCCATTTATCACACGTGAGCAACGTTGGTGACGCAAGCTCCGCCCCCATCCGGTCTGGGACAGTATAAAAGGACGAGCGGTTCGGAGCCTTTTCGTCAGTCGCTCTTTTGCTCTCAGACACAATGGATGCCTTCCCAGCTGCTCCTTCGTCGACCGTGCGGCCCGTCTGCGTTCCGGACAAGACCGATGCATTGGACCATGTGGTCCGGCAAGGGTTGGTGAAAGCCTTCATTACTTATCAGGAACCCAAAAACAATCGCATTTTTGTCTCGTTTTCATCCCCCACCTGGTTTCAAAAGAAAACTCTGATGGACAATTTTAAAAGGACGATCCATGAGGCCCAAATCGAGAATCGCTTTGATCCCGATGCCGTCCAGTGGGAGAAAATTTCTCAAGCCTTTATGAGAAATCCCGATCGAACTTTGAAAAACGCCGACAAGAGAATGGGCTTCCAATTCAACAACATGTTCATCGTTAAAAGTTTCTTTACGTTCGGACTGAGAAAGGTGGAGCCGGGCACGATTCATTTAATTCAAACCACCAATGTTCCCGTGCTCATCTACGAGTTGCCCCCGTCCAGTCGGAGGAGTCAGGCCGAACCCAATTTGTATCGAAGAAGCTTTGAGCCGTATGATCAAATGCTCTATCACCGGACGGTCATGGAACCCCACACGAGTTATCCCATTCCGGCAGGAACGCAGTATATTCTGATGACCGTTCAAAAGACGGTCTTTGCGTTGGACGTGTTACCTGAAACCATCCTAACGACTCTACTGCAAAATGGCTTTCGCTTGGGAGATTTTCGGAAGGCGAAACATTACCACCAAAAAGCATACAAGCTGCCTCCTCCGACCCCGGCGCATACACCTGTCGAGGAAAGACCGGCTTCGGGGAAAAGACCATTGGCCAAAAATTACTTGGAAGTGCCGAGCCGATACAAGAAAATTCGGATCGCTCCGGCCACGAGACGGATCCAGAGACCGCCAACCCCTGAACCGGCGACCTCAGTGTTTGTTCCTCCTCCAGCATCTGTGGCAGTAGCTCCTCCAGCACCTGTGTTTGTATCTCCTCCAGCACCGGTGGCAGTCTCTCCAGCACCTGTGGTGGTATCTCCTCCAGCTCCTGTGGTGGTTTCTCCTCCAGCTCCTGTGGTAGTAGCTCCTCCGGCACCTATGACTGTCTCTCCGGCACCTGTGTTTGTATCTCCTCCTCCCCCAGAGACTCTTGCACCTGTGGCGGCCCCAGCTCTACCTGAGCCTACTCTGACCGACAATGAGACATACAATGAGTTGATGGATGCGGTGTTTGCTCCAGGTGATTTCTCCCAGCTTCAATTCTTTGATGAATACAGTGTGCCAGAAACGATTCCCCCGCCTCCCGTCCACTCCGATGAGCCCCAGGTGCTTCACACCGTACCACCCATTTTCCAGGAGGAGGAATTACTATCTTTTCTGAATGGGTTTGAAACCAGCTTGGCATTGGAATCAACCGACGGGCCATTGGATTTGACCATGCCGAAAGACAATGGACTGAAAAAATGTAAATCATTTCAAATTGGGTTCAAACCCATCCTGCCCTTGGATCTAAGTTGTAAAAAAAATGTGTGTGTGTAAATACTTGTAAATTTTTTGTAAATAAAAAAATGATTTATATCTGAAACTTGTGTCATTTTTTTGTCCAAACAAACACCAATCTTGGACAGAGGCTTTTTTCCAAATTTCCTCACGACGCCCCTTTTCTGAAAGCCTTCCAAACTGTTTAGGTGTCATTTTTTTTCTTTGACAAAACAAGTCTTGAGACGATGGCTTCGCTCCAAAGTTTATTGGAAGAATGTCGGCATCGGACCACCATTGTCTTTGGTAACGTGGGTCGGTGGCCGGATCGCGTCACGTATTACGAAGCCGATTATCCTTACCTCGTTTTGTTTGAACCCAACTTTGGCATTCACATTCCCCGCCTCATTGGAAAAACGGTGGTCGTCTTTACGAGTCATTTGGATTTGACGTGGGATCCGGGTGTGGTCTTGCGCACGTTTCAACTCGGTCGTCCCCTGTCCCATCACGTCCAGGACGCGTTTCAACCCAAGCATCCGAATGCTTATGCCGTCGACGTGACGTCTTGTAGGACGTTGGCAGAGGCCTACGTTCGCTGGTTGACGTGGTTGGATGCGTGGGAAATGCATCGGGAGGACGCTCTTCCCTGGCGTATCGTGTGTCCCCCAAAATGGAAACGGACCTTGGAGACGCACGTGGAACGCTCCCATTGGCAGGCGTTGGCCCATAATCTACCAGATCAGTCGTTTGACGTCATCTTTCCGCTCCTCAAGAGTATATAAGGCGAGACACTCGCAGCAGCCACTCATTCTGATTTTTAACTCAGAGCTTTATACAATGCCTCGTGCAACTCTTTTTGCGCACGCCAATGTTTTTCAACATCGGGGAAAGACGATCCCCATTGAACTCTCTTTGGCCACGATCCCTGAGGATGGTAGGGATCCCCAGGTGTGTGTGATCACCGTGGACCATAGTAACCTGCCCGTGACCTCCAAAGATTGGAGAACCAACCGGTATATCAATGAACTTTTACGCCTCCCTCGGCAGATCCCTGGCAGCGTGCCGGTGCAGCATCTCCCCTTCTATGTGAAGGGGAAATATGACTATCTCTCTCATGGAGAAGAGAGCCTCGTCGTGGTGAAAGGGGAAGATCAGAGAAAAATGTTTCGGGAATTGGGACTGTCCACAGTCTCCCTGGACTCCTTGCCAAAATTTAAAGACTTGGACGATCATACCTTGCCCGAATACCTACACGACGACGTACATGAGGAAGGTGACGTTTCCGAATGCACGATGGTCAAGAGTTACCGGTTCGCGAAATACCTCAGCCGTGTACAAAAGATCACCCTAGAACTGGAGCTGAAAACTTTGGACTAATGAACTTTTTTAAAAAAAGTTATCACCGAAAAAAGGGGGACCGAGTCGACTGTTTTTTGTCGACTCGGTCCCCTTTTTTTCAAACCACACAATACGCCAAGGTTGGAACAGATCTCATTCAAAACTTGTGATTTACGAGTGTATTTACCGCAGAAAAGGTGAAGAATTTTTTCATAAGGTTGGAACATATCTCAATCAAAACTTGTGATTTACGAGTGTGTTTACTGCAGAAAAGGTGATACATTTTCATAAGGTTGGACTTTTACGTTAGGATCATAACCATGGAAGCCCTTCCCCAACCACAGGATGTTATGTTTCCTCAATCTGAACACTCCCTCTTAGCGACAGGATGCACTCTTCCGTCGCACTTCCGCTCCTGTCGGGTATAAAAGGCGAGTCGCTCGCAGCAGCCACTCATTCTGATTTTTGACTCAGAGTTCTTAACAATGCCTCGATTAGCTTTCTTTGCCCACGCCAACGTGTTCCAGCACCATGGAGAGCCTGTGCCCGTGGAAATTGCCTTGGCCACGATCCCGGACGATGGGTCCGAGCCCCAAGTGCGAGTGATTACGGTGGACCATTCGACCTTGCCGAGTTCCTCCAAAGATTGGCGGACCAACCACTGGATTGCGGAACGGATCCACCTGTCGCTGCAACACGTGCCTGGCAGTGTTCCGATCTCTTACCACAAGTTCAGTGTACTACACCGGTACCGAGATCTGAAAAAAGATTCAGAAGGAGGGATCGTGGTCGTCAAAGGGGAGGATCAACGTAAGATGTTGGCCCCGTATGGTTTGCCTGTGATCAACCTGAATCACCTGCCCAAGTACTAGGAGATTTGGGATTCGAATGTCCCGCCCAATGTGCACAAGGAGGTGCACGTGAGAGGAGACGTGTCAGAGTGCAGCATGGTGAAAGCATTCAAGTTTGCCCGCTATCTGCAACATTTCCGTTCTGAATACGAATATGCTGATTCGGACTCGGACTGGGACTCTGATTTGGACTATTGAACTTTTGGTTTATTATGGATTTTGAAATGGACAATTGAACTGGTTTTTTCTTTAAAAAAAGTTATCACCGAAAAAGGGGGGACCGAGTCGACTGTTTTTGTCGACTCGGTCCCCTTTTTTTCAAACCACACAATACGCCAAGGTTGGAACAGATCTCATTCAAAACTTGTGATTTACTGCAGAAAAGGTGAAGAATTTTTTCATAAGGTTGGACTTTTATGTTATGATGATAACCATGGAAGCCCTTCCCCAACCACAGGATGTTACGTTTCCTCAACCCTGAACACTCCCTCCTAGCGACAGGATGCACTCTTCCTTCATACATCCGCTCCTCAAGAGTATAAAAGGCGAGTCGCTCGCAGCAGCCACTCATTCTGATTTTTGACTCACTCGCATTCGTTCGTAATATGCTTCATAGAAAACTTTGTGATCGGTAGCGTGCCCTAAATATTGTGTCGCGGGCCATTGGTTCGCCATCCCTGCTCTAGATTTACCAAATCACTAGAAACGGGCTCGATGACTTCCATTATTGGTAGAGGAACATGCATATGGTCAAATGTTCACCTTTTGTTTCGGCACGATAAAACACACATCAGCTTTCAGATCCAAATGTACAGAATTCATGATTTGGATTTCATTACTCAAATACAAAAGAGAATATAAGCCCAAACAGCTGGCTACATTTTTTCAGGGATCTGACATTACCGAAAGATCTGTAATTCTGATGCAATGTCTATTCGTCTTTTAACTCACACAAATATGCTTCCCTTACAGTTTTTGCAAGCAGTAAATTTATCCAAAACATATACTAAATCAGGCAATGACATAAATTTGGATCCAAAATATATTTTTTCATCAAAATCGTCATTCTGAAGAAGTGGATTACTAAATATGGCATCGTTCCAACATTATCACTTAATTCAATAATAATTTCAGTATCACTGATGGTTGGCTTTCCAATACTTTTAAGTGTTTTAAATATACACTTAATTTGAGGTATTTTAAATAAGTTAAGATGGACTTCAAATCTTTCACAAATCTGTTGAGCATTCCAACACGATAAATTCTCAATGTTCAGACTTGAAATTTTTTTTTTCTGTACATGTAAATTATACATATGAAACGATCAAGGGAAATAAAATTGTTTAAAATAGATATATAAATTTAAATTTTTGAAAAATACTTGTATCCTTTGGTAATACTTGTTTTCTTTGTAATTATTTTTGGTTTCTTAAATTTGTTTAAATTTCATATATTTTAATTCCTCTGATATTTGATTTATTTTTATCAAATATATATACACTCTATAACAAAAAAAATATACACGACGCACCAAGAAGGAATCGTCCGATTGCGATAAAAAAATATTGGATGTCCAGAACATACGTACAAAAACAAGCGATTAAAATTTCAGAACAATTGAATAATTAACTTCAGAATTTGACCGTTACAAACGGAAGAAGTCAATAAGGTGTTGGTCCCCCTCTGACCTGGATGCAAGCTGTCACCCGGAGTAGCATAGACTGATAAAGTTCCCATATAGTGTCTTTCGGAATTTCATGCCAAATTGTCTCCAGATGTCGGGCTAAATCGTCAGCATTCTGGAATGATTGCAATCGAATTCCCATAACGTCCCAATTTTTTTTGGGGAGAGATATCAAGCGACCTAGCTGGTCAAGAAAGAGTAGGGAAAGCTTGCAGATAATTCAATGCAACACGTGCCATGTCGGGACGTGCATTTTCTTGTTGAAAAGTACGTCCTGGATGTCACAAAAGGCACGGTAACACAACCGGTTGTAGAATGAAGATTTCCTACCTCTGTGCTGTTAGTGTGCCAGAAATGACTACCAAAGGGATCTGGATATCAAAGGAGATGGCACCCCAGACTATAACGCCCTGTTGTGGGTCTGTGTGGCGTGCGATAATAAGGGCAGGAATTCCACCTTGCCCTGGACGTCTCCAGACAACATCTGCGGTTGTCGTCAAGACACAATTGGAAACGGGACTCGTCACTAAAGACTATACGTCCCGAGTCAGCGCAGTTCTAAGTTGATCGAATTCGTCTCCACTGTAATCGGACTTGACGGAGTACAGTAGTGAGAGGAAAGTGGATTAACAATCAGAAGTTTCACTTTCTCAGTCGTCTTTCGAGGGTCAAGTTAACCACTTGTGTGCAGGCGACACGGTGGATTGTTGATATAGAAAAATCCGGTACTGCGACAGCTGCTCTGACAATCGCTCTGTCTTCCCGTTCTGTTGCGGCCCTCGGCCGACCGCTATCTTCTGAAGATGATATCTACCGTTGTTGAACCACTCTTGCCAGCATCGTATAATCGCCGCATCCTAGACGTCCAGCAGTTATTCGGTTCGTCCAATCAGTCTCTTTCATTCCTGCAGCACGACCTTTATCAAACTCTGACATCTGCACGAAATGTGCACGAATCCTTCAGCGAGGCATTGTTAAAGTCTACGTAAGATATCCACAGTGGAAATTATACAGATATTTTGAACATCTGATTAAGAATCGCTCCTTATATACACCAGCTGAATGCGCAGTTACGATGCGCTGAAGATCCCGTTATTCATTCATTGGACACCAAAGTTTAATCATTTGCATGTACGGTCCCAACGTTTTGCATAAGCAATTCATTCCAATCGGGCAACTCCTTTTGATACGTCGTACTTTTTGTTATATATATATATATATATATATATATATAAAACAAAAAAACGATGCACCAAGAAGGAGTTACCCGATTATAATGAAATTTGAACAGAACATGCAAATGATTAAAATTTGGTGTTCAATGAATGAATAGCGGGAACTACAGCGTATCGGAACTGCGCACTCAGCATGTGTATTTATGAAGCAATTTTCAATATGATGATCAAATTTTCTGTTGCATTACGATTTAGGATACCTTTCAACGATTAAAAAATGTCTTATCGAACGATTCGAGCTCATTACGAGCAACTGTCAGAGCTTGAAAGAGGTCGTATAATTGGATTGAAAGGGGTAGGTTGGGTAAATCGGAGAATCCTTCGTCATATGGGTCGAAGTGATTAGAAGATGCTGGTAAGAATGGGTAGACAATGGCAGATTTCATCGTCATGATGGTAACGGTCGACCAATGGCCACAGCAGATCGGGAGGATAGAGTGATTATCAGATTAGCGGTCACAGTGCCTGATTCATCGTTATCAATCCTCATACGTGCGAGTCGCACACGAGTATCCAACATGACCCTTCACAGATGGCTGAGAGAGCGAAATCTACACTCGTACCGACCGCTACGCCACAAGCACTCACGCCTGCGTGCGTGCTCGAGTAAACTAGCCTGATATTAAATAACAATTTTTTTTTTTTTTTTTTTCCATTTTGTTTTGAATAAAATGACTTTTTAGCATGTATATTTTGTATTAAATCCCATGAAACTATCGTTCTTAGTAAAAAATTTCTGTGTCTGATCCTGCTCTAATAAGTAAAAAGAATTTATACAATATGAGAATTTCATTCAATTACGATTTCATTTCACGAGTATTCATACAATACAAGCTATTCGTTACCCAAATCTTTTACCGAAAAACCGGTAAAGAAAGAGAAAAATATAACACTCGAGCAATATCTGCACTTCGTATTGAGGAACATACACATAAAGAACCAACCTTGTTCAACAGCTTTCGTGAATATCAGTTGCACACTTAATTTTGTTTATTTAAGGGATCGGGTAAGCGAAATCCTCCAAAAACTTCGATTTTCATTTTTCTATATCATTAAATAGCTTAAATCTTTATTTTCCCAACAATGTATCACACTTGTTTATCAAAGCAGCAGAAGTAGATTTTTTTCTTTTGTTTCGGAGCACTTCGTAATTTGTTGACCATTTAAAGCAGTGGTTCCCAAAGTGGTACCTACTGACCCCAAGGGTTCCTAATGTCATTCTGGGGGTCCGTGGAAAATTAAAATTGATTTCAGGGTCCCTGAAAAACGTCAGGAGGTCCGCGCAAGGTTTAATATAAAATTATAAAATGGTGATCCATTTTTATTATTATGGAAATTTAAAGAAATAACAATAAATAATAGTAACGATTTTTACGCACTAAGTAAAATATAAATATAGGTAGGTGCTTAAAATACAGTATGTTACTTAAGTACTGAGCGTTATGTAATATCTTTTGTGAGTGGACATTGACAAAACTTATTTCCACTCATTTGTCACTTGTAATAACAATGGTATGTATAACTTGTTTTAATGTTATTACTAAAACTTATAAAGTTATTGCTCAATTTACTTCAATAAATTTAAATTCTCAATTTCCATCAACACGATAACAACAATAAAATAATAATGAAATAACAATAAAAAAAACTGAGATGATCCCTCAAAAACGAAAAAAAAAAAAAAAAAATTCCACTGACACAAGCCCATGTTTTAATAGTTCTAGATGGAGCATTTTAAACGCAAAAAATTTTGGTGAACGTTTGTATGGATGCCTAGATTATGTCAGTAGAGTAGTTAATAAAATCAAAAGGAATGTCTTCAAGGAAAGATTATTTGCTTAGCTTTGTTTGAAAAATGATGAAGATTATAATCGTTTCCTACTTCACTCAGAAGTACGTTGGTTATCTAAAAGTGCATGTTTAAATCGATTTTATGCGCTCTTTGATTTAATATTGGAGTTTCTGGAATGCAAAGACAATGATTTGTGATACAATTTAATTTACTCAAAAAATGACATAGCCTATATGATTGTTTATTTGCCAAATTTAACGAAACTGATTTGAAACTACAAGGTGACCAATTAAAGTTAATCAAAACTAAAATCATAATATATGAGTTTGATGCAAAACTTTTTCTGTACAAAAGAAACTTGGGAAGAGGAGAATGTTCTGTTTCCAAATCTTTCGAAATTGCAAAATAGAGATGAAGATTTGCTTACTTACTGTCAACACTTAACGGCTCTCCATGTAGACCTGAACCAAAGATTTGAAGATAATTTTCACTTGGATATTCCCGACCGGGTGTTGAACCCTTTTACGCTTCGACAAACTCAGATCCCAAATACAGATAAATCCATTCTAAGACAGGAGCGGTTTGTTGAAATATCCACAAATGGGGACCTAAAACTAATGTTTGAACAAGAATACCACAAATTCTGGTAACTAAAACAGATCCAAATCTTATATCCTGCATTATGGGTTATTGTACAGAAGTTGTTGACTCTTTTCCCGTCTTAATATTTGGTATAATGGGGAGTCAGTGCCGTTATCAAACTCATCAAAAAAAAAAAAAAAAAAAAAAAAAAAAAAAAAAAAAAAAAAAAAAAGAAAAGAAATTAGTGAGTGTGGGGATTTGTGGTTGTTACTCACAGTCATGAAGCCGGATATAAATACACTCATAACGTCTCATCAAGTCCTTAATTTTTCTTGAAAAAAATTATTTTATAAACAGAAGTTACAATTTCAATAAATACTTCAACAAAATGATTTTTTAAATTTGTAATTTTCTTACTGTGCATTTATGAAGCTTTTTCACTTGGGTGTCCGTGGGCAAGTTTTGACTATAAAAAGAGGTCCATGGGTCAAAAAAGTTTAGAAACCTCTGATTTAAAGAGATGACTCATGTAAACAAACCTTTCTCTTGATGCTGCATCTCGTGTAATGATTTTACACACTTTACATTCTCGTGTAATGTTCTCGTTTAATGTTTTATCTCTGTTCGACTTTTCTAATTTCCTTAAAATTGAAGAATTGACAACAGTAAAATTAATTTCAACTGTTTCTTACAGAATTAAATGGTTTTATGTTGTTCTTTGCGGGGGGGGGTTAAATATTGTCTCTCCAATCCCATAAAAACTATCAAATATTTAAAAATTTTGTTTTATCAATTCTATTTTAGTAAAAGGTTTTTTTACATTAATTATCGCTCAGAAACTATTTGTAAAATGATTAATACTATCGAAAGTTATAGCCATAAATAATATTACTAATTTGACTTACTAATAATATTACTATAAATAATATTACTAATTTGATTTTGATCGAGGCTCAAAATTACGAGGTCCGTCACTGATAGCCCTCGTGTTGTTTCGAGTTAATAAAAAAAACCCAAATTACTATAAACTATTATTAATTTAATACCAAGTTAGGTAAAAGATACGTGTCAGTAAAAAATAATAAATTGTGCACTTTTCCGTGTATATTTTATCTGTTCAAATAATAAAAAGTACGTTGACGTTGACGTTGAAGTTCAATGGGCGCCCAGAGCGCGGAGCGCTCCACAAGCC
>BMAW01078222.1:362849-465184 GCA_019974015.1 Nephila pilipes | reverse complement strand
TGATGAAAATTTGTGCATAATTACACAATGTATTGCTGTACAGAAGCGTATTTTTATTGTTATCTTAAGTTATGCTTATTGAAAAACAGTTTTTAAGAATTTTATATCGAAACATCAAAAAAAAAAAAAACCTTTTTTTAAATCGTGTATAAACAACAAAAAAAGAAAAAAATATTTGCAACAAAAAAAAATTACAGAAATATTTGTTATAGATTTTTAAAACTGTACATTGTATTCTTTCGAATTTATAAAAGCAAGAAACTAATTCCGACATTTTTTAATATGACAATTGATGTATAAAAGTTGAGTCTTCGAAACAAAAACTGTTAATTCCGATATTTTTCATTTCAAATTTGTAGGAGACGAATATTACAAATTCTTTAGCATAAGAAAAATTCCCCGATTTATACATAAACCTTAGAAGCAAGAATAAAATTTTTGCTTTTGTTATATATTATACTTTGAAAGTTCTACAGTGTTGGAATTCCTGATTTTTCAAAACTTAAAAGAAGTTTTTTTTTTTAAAAAAATATAATAAGTTTCTTTTATAATAATAATTACGAAAAAATTTGCAAAATGCTCTAAAATATATTTGAAAAATAAATATAATCAGAATCTAACAGATAGTTACATTGAAATAAAAAAAAATGTGTTCGTTTTCATTTTTTTCTCGCATATTTATTCATGAGTCACACTTTTTATGTACGATAGTACAAAAAAAAAGAATGTTCGGGTGCGCTCTAAGGCACCCGAACGTTTGAAACTCTGAATAGGGAATCAAATGGCTCTTGTAAATGAGCATGAAAAACAAGTTGTAAAAGCTTTCATATCGACAAAGAATGCTTCTCCCTCTTGATTATTGTTGATTCTTTCAGTTTTTGGTCATTATTGATTATCATATGCCTTTTTGGTGTAATAAAACCTAGAAATGCACATCTGCCTTCTTGTAAATCTTCAAGGTTGCTTTCATGTAGCTGGAAAACTATTCTTCCGTGGTTCTTCCTCTTATTGCCGTAATAAAGCTTTAGAAAGTTATTTCCTTTTCTGTTACATTGTCGGACATAGGATAAATAGAAACTATGCTGACCAACTTGAAAGAAGGTCTTCTACTATGCGAACGTTATCGGGAAACTGAAAATAATCGTTCAGAGAACTGATATTGTGTTAGATTTTCAGAGATAATGTAAAAAGGACCCAATCACTTAGGGGACTGTCCAGACGAAGTGGAGGGGGAGGGGAAAACGAGTTTTGAAGCTAAAGTTTTCCTTCGTTTTGAAGCTAAAGTTTTCCTTCGTTTTGAAGAAAGTAAAGAAAAATTGTTGTCAGTTTTTTCTAAACCGATTGAGGAGTCTATGCGTTGAGAAGAAAATGTTTTTGTAATTATTTTGAATGTTGATCGAAAGAGTTGGCTTCGTAGGAATGTATTGGCTTTGGCTCTATCATATGCACAAAATCATACACAAAAATCAGTTTATTATCTCACAAAAATCAGAGCAGTTATGTTAGAATTCAAGCAATGTTATGCAATTCTTTCGAAATTTTAAATAAAAAATAAGTATTAACGAAAGGTTAAGAATATAACTTTTTGTACGAAAATTGAAAAAAGGGTATGAAGCTCCAGTATGTTGTCATTACTTGCAAAAGAAACTATTAAGTACAAATAAGAATCATATATTCCTTTTATATAAACAAGATTACAGAGATACGTGAAGCTCCTCGGCAACTTAAAAATGTTTGCAGTCATAATATTTTGTCTTCGATATCAGCTTATTGTTTGTGTTTTACTACACGTATTCTACAAATTCAAAGCATTTCCTCTTTTTTACTAATGAAAACATTGATTACTGTTGGAAAAATATAATTTTAAATTTCTTATGTGCATTCAAAGAATTTATTTTTAGGAACACGTAGGTAAACTGATAAATTATTAATATTTCATTTACAAGTAACATAAGGGACAAATTAATAAGACGGTCCTCGTAATTTAAATGACAAACAAGTAACGAGAACCATAGCCGAGCTAGAGCGTCCACTTCTAATTTCCACACCGCGGCAACGTAAGGATTTTGATTTAATGCGTATCAGCTGTGCTACACGTTGGAACACCTAATCGTCACCTTTTTTTCGATAAAAACATGTGGACAATACAATGTGGCACTATTTAACAAAGGCCAACATTTATAGCCTTAGGATACTCATATTTTAGAACATAATGCGAAACACCTTTTTTTTAATGGTTTTGCTTTTTATTCATCTCATTTATTTGCCATAGTGAATATTTTATCATAATTTTCAGCATATATAGGAAGAATTAGATCAAAGAAAAATAAAGTTTTCATTTTTGAAAAATGCTTGTTAATAAAATTTAGACTTAATCTTAGGATTCATTCAATATTATGAATATTAATGTATCACAATATAATGGATTATGGAACAATAAAAAATGACAATTATACATCAAATCTATCATTCCTTCATGGAAGATATATAAGAAAATTCTTAAGAGAGTTTAAATTTTTAAGATTTCTCTGGCATGTTCTAAAAGAGAAAAACAATTATAAATTAAGTGATAATGAAGTTTCCAAAAGATCACAGTTGATTTATGATGATATGTCTATTGTTATACAAATGCTGTGAATACTTATAAGAGCTTTTAAACTTACTTCATTATCGATTTGAGAAAGTCTGAATTTTACATTATAACATCAAGAGACAGGATCAGCAATTTTGCTTTTTATTTTATTTTGTATTACTGATTATAATTAGGTGCAATTTATGAAGTATCAAATTATTTACTTCTTATTTCTAATTTGATTATTTTAAGTTTTAACACCAGGTGTGTATCAAATTCCTGTATTTAAAAGAATTAAAAATAAATTTAAAATATTTTATATCTATTTTAATGAATTTACTGAAAATCAAAATATAAATAAATTTTATTTGAATAATATCAATTAAATTTGGTTAGTTTTTTTGTGTGTACCTTTGTCTACAATGAACTAAGCGTTTCATTTTTTTATGCAATGTTTTATATTATCATCATTGTTTTGTGCTATTTCTCTCAATGCTCTTAATAATATTGAAGAGGAAATCTAGGTGAAAAGCAGCTTAAATTGTTAAGAAATAATTTCTTTTTTAAAAAAATAAAATAAATAAATTTCTCAAATTTTCTTGAACTGAAATCGTAATTTCTACATTGAGCTCCAAGAAAATATGTTTCCCTAAGAAAGGGAGACTCTTTGTATTTAGGGACCTTCTAAGCCGCGAACATCCCCATTCACTGCCGACCCTAGCAGTTATCTTGCTTCTTTTGTATGCCTATGTATGGTGCCATCAATGAGCGATAAAAAAGGGGGAAGTAAACATCGCCTAAAGCTCCGTCTTTAAGGGCCTTTTCCTCTCAAAACCCGCCGTCTTCAAAAGGTTAAGTGATGAAATTATAATTTTCAAGTCATTTCAGAAACATTTCCATGAGAGATAAAACAACCACTTCTTGTTAACTTTTATTAGATTTATAGCATTACTTTTTATAATCATTCTGCATGGTTGTGCCATCTAATTTAGGTAAGCGAATCTATATGCTTTCATTTGAACAGAAATGTATGTATAAAAAGGACATTTTACAGATATTGTATGGTCCTAAATATATGGTATGAAAATGTACCACCGCCCCTGAAAGCAAAACCAAAAATTTTTTAATGAGAAGTGTTTATTTTTCTGTGTCTTTTCGAAATGATGAAAATTTTAGATTTCGACATGGAAACTCCGTCCTTATCACAGTTTGACGACTCTATCTTTAATATGTTTGATTATTTTTATTTGATAATATTTTAAAAGATATAAAGATATTGATTATTTTTATTTGATAATATTGATAAGATATAAAAACATCTCCTGTATGAAATTCCTAATTTTTACTGATTTTTCAGAAAATTACAAAAATGGCAAAATATTTGTTTAGTCCGTATTTTTATGGTATATTCCATATTTTTATGGTCCGTATTTTTTAAATTTTTTTTATGGATATGAGAACAGAAACTGCTAATAGATAAGAGATAGCTATAAGATTTGTGGTTCGTTCCAAAAATGTCCCAATTTCTCAAGAATTGGCTTAAATAATAGGTTTAGTGTAATGATTCATTTGATTTCTATAAAAGGCATAGAAAGTTGCAAAACGTGGAAATAGGTTGTAACAGGTAGTACACTAACATTTAGCGGATAGTATAGCATTGCTGTTTGTTTGTTTTTTCTACTAAATGTGAAAATGTTAAAAGGAAGGAATTTGAGAGACATAATTTTAAGAATGCTCTCCTTCAAGATTCTAAAACGTTTACAAAATTGCCTTTAAAAAAATTGGAAAACTATGTGGAAAGGAAATTTGAGATTGAAGAGATTTTCCTTTTCTCAAAAGCTCACTATAAGTGTATAAAGTGACATTAATAAAACAGCAGCTGAGTCGGCAACAGTGAGAAAATTCACTATATCCTGGGTTCATTATAAAAAGGTTCTACTGTACGTATTCATACACACGCACGCACGCACGCGCACACACACACACACATATATATATATACATATAATGCAATATTTATCATTATTTCCAACTTTATTTTAAGGCATGACATAGCTTGTTAGATGGCTCTCATTTCATTTCTAATGTTTGTAATTAGTTTGCCATTTTTTTAGATTTCTTTTAAATGAAGCTATAAACCTGAAAATTATTTTAAATCGCGTAATTAATTTTTTTTTTTTTTTTTGTTTTTTAATTAAAAAAATTTTAAGTATCCCAGATCTAATGTAAGTTGGAGGCGAGCCTTAAGCATTCTAGAATACAATTCTAAAATAACCGAGCATAATTGTCTAAAGACTATTACAACTTTAATATATCACTTTGCTTTTTTACATCTTCTTCAAATTTTTGTTTTCTTAAATATTTTGGGCAATTATATTGTAATATTTTTCTGATATTTCTCAATTTACTTTCTTAATTAATTTTTTCATAATTATGATATTATGACGCATAATTTCTTCCCTTTCTTCATTTTAATTGTATTTTAATTTTTCAATCGAACGGGCGATAACACCAAACATCCAAACATTCATACACTTTTTACTGCTGCAGTCACCTTTACTTTGAAAAGTCGGAGATATGGGCCTGCATCACAAAAACCTGATAGTTGTTGTGTCAGAAGAATTCCAAGTATACGAATTTGAACTAACCTTCGTTCGCTCTACTCTTCTCCTTCTTTCTTCTTTTCGCTTTGCTTCTTCCATTTGATACAGGCCACTCTGCATTCCTTTATGATATCTCATCACCATGTAATATGCGCTACCTTTATTAAGAAGATGCCCTCTACCTATTAATAAAATAATTTTTCATGGAGTTAAATATATATATATATATATATATATATATATAATACTTCATTATCTACATGTAGGTTTCTTATATAATAGAAAAAATGAACATATTTTAAGAATCTAAAAATAGGAAAACAGAAAGTCATATCAAATTACTAAGAAAAAGAATGTAACTGAATGAAAACTAATGGGAGAAAATGACGAAAGAAAGAAAATGAACTAAAACCTTCATAAATTCTGAATTTGGCTTATGACGGATTTACACGTTTAAACTCATTTAACAAGCCCTGGATTCAAGTACAGAAAAAAAATTATACAAAATAAGGAATAGCCTCAAAGTATTTCACAAAGGGTATGGCCAAATAAAGGAAATCAGAAAAAATTTATAAATATAGAAAAAGAATGATACATACATGAAACAAATTTTTTTAAAAGATTCCAAATTTACGAAGACAATTTTGATACAACGAATAATTTCATAATTAATCTCTAAACTCAATAAATAATTATCTCTATTATTTTAGGCGATATGGTAACGTAACTGGTAGAGCATCGGTAAGTTGAAATTTCAAATCTTGATTTCATCTTAAATTTCCATGTTGTATTATACAAGTTAAGTCAAGCAAGCCTTTTTTTAAAATAAAAACTAAATTTTACATTTCTTGCAGAGTATATCATGTAAATTTGTTGAAAGATTGTCCACATGAAGCGTTGTGCTTTTCATTTGACCCTGTGTTGAAAATTGGGAAATTTTGTAATCCATAAAGTTTTACTAGGTTAATGCTGTATCTTAAAAAAAAATAATAAATATACCTATAAAATGTTATTAAAATCACGACGAAAATTTTAACATTTGCTGACTTTAAATATGAAAACTGTTTCATTGTTCAAATTTAGAAATATTCTTGAACATCTCTTACATATATTCAAATCTATCTTTATAAAAATATCCAGAAACTTTATTTTATCAAATTTATTCTGAGCGATTTCTTACAGTTGTTGTTTTAGGAGATGCAAAATCGATAAGCATTTCTACAACGAATATATGAGCCAAAATAAATCTTATATGTTCTCATAACTATTCGTTTCACTCATTGATCTTGTATCATAATCTTTCGATATTTTAGTATCTTTTTTTTTCATGAGAAAACTACTACTTTGCTCCCAACATAGTTTGGTTCGTTTGATATATAGTTATATCTTAGCTTTTCTTAGATGAATTGCTTGCTGTTTCTCTGTGAAAAAAAACTTGACAGTTTAATATATGCAATGCAATACGATTCATCATTACACGATGTAATAAAGAAAGTTCCAGTGAAAATGCTTTAACTCTCTTTCTCTTTTGTTATTTTTTGTAAAGAAATATTTTTCAGGAAACTTTCATAAATATCGGATGGAAGGAAGGGGATATTGTAAATGCACTAATGATAGTATTGTGAATACATTTTTAAGAAATTTTTTTGATATATATTGATATAAATACTTGAAAATAACACATATTTCTGTCTATATTATATTTCAGCAAATAGTTTCAAACAGTGAACGTAGAATAAGACATTAAAAGGAACATACTGAAATTAATTATATTTAAAGTTCTTTAAATCGTGTGAATAAACATTCAACGCATGTATAAGTTAATGCATTTAGTCCCTTCCCTTTATTAATATGCTCAAAACTATTCTATTCAGTAAATTTCTTATTTCACTCAACCTATAAAAATATATGTATTCGTTTTCAGAATGAATTATAAGCTCAGTAATTAAATGAAAAATGCAAAATATCTCTTAAAGCTGTAACGCTACATGCAAATTGTGTCCCTAAAATGATCATACAAAATTATTTGATTATTATTTTTTTGATCATTTATGTTTCGCGCACTATCTTTCTCTCTCTCTGTCTTTATATATATATATATATATATATATATATATATTGGGTTGTTCGGAAAGTAATTTCGTTTTTTCCCGACAGAGGATTTAATTGTATTTTTTGCACCCAACTTCACATTTAAGCCGTATAATTTTTATATGCTTTGAGAGCTCATATAGCAAGGCTTGTGTGTGAAAAATTCCAATTAATTCTACGCAGTAGTTTTTGGTTGGTGCCCTTTTAAATATGGAGAGCGATAAGCAGCATTTCCGACATATCTTACTATTTTACTACAGAAAGGGTGAAAATGCTGTTCAAGCCAGAAAGAAATTGACCGATGTGTATGGAGAAGGTGTGTTGATAGTGCGGCAGTGCCAGAACTGGTTCGCTAAATTTCTATCCTTCAATTTTGATGTCGAAGATGCACCACGTTCGGGAAGACCGGTTGAAGCTGATAAAGACGTGATAAAGGCATTAGTTGATATGAACCGACGAATAACAACACGTGAGATCGGATTGAGTTTAAATTTATCAAATTCAACAGTTTATGACCACTTGAAAGGCCTGGGATTATCCTCGAAGCTCGATGTATGGGTTCCTCATGTTCTCACAGAGAGAAATCTGAGTCGCCGCATTGACGTCTGCGATTCGCTTCTCAAACGTCACGAAAATGATCAGTTTTTGAAGCGCATCATCACTGGGGACGAAAAATGGGTTATATACAACAACGTCAAACGCAAGAGGTCATGGAGCAAAAAAGATGAACCGGCTCAAACCATTTCCAAAGCCGATATTCACCAAAAAAAGGTGATGCTGTCTGTTTGGTGGGATTTTAATGGAATCGTTTTTTTTTTTTTGAGCTTTTACCGGATAAAACAACGATTAATTCGGAAGTCTACTGTCATCAGCTGGACAAACTGAATGATGCACTTCAACAAAAAAGGTCAGAACTAATCAACAGGAAAGGTGTAGTGTTTCACCAAGACAACTCGAGACCTCACACAAGTTTGGTCACTCGCCAAAAGCTTTTACAACTTGAATGGGATACAATGCCACACCCACAATATTCTCCAGACCTGGTACCATCGGATTATTATTTGTTCCGGTCACTCCAAAAATTTTTAGACGGTAAAACCTTCACCTCAAATGAGGAGGTCAAAAACCACCTCGATCAGTTTTTTGCCAGCAAAGACCAAAAATTTTATGAGCGTGGAATTATGCTACTTCCAGAAAGATGGCAAAATGTGTTGGACCAGAACGGCCAATATATAATTTAATAAAGTATTTGTTTATTATACGAAAACTGTCTTTCATTTCCATAAAAAAAAAACGAAATTTCTTTCCGAACAACCCAATATATATATATATATATGCTAATGATAAAAATGTTTTTGTATCGAAATATATTTATGCGAGATATCCCCCTAACGCGTCGCAGTTTAATTTGTGGTGCTAACACACTTGGTACATTATAAAATTATCTGGCGTTAATGTGAGATGATTTTATATAATTAAAAGAAGTTATATTTTTTAATTGATCCCCAAAAAGATAAACTTTATATTCTTTATAGTTTGTGAGAAAACCATTTCGAATTTTACTTTGTTTCATTTAATCTAATTGTTTAAGTACTGAGTTGACTCATAGGTGAATTGGACATATTAATATTGATTTATTAAATAAAACGAGTAAACATTTTAGTGTGACTCGTTAAGAAAATTCACGGGTTAAACTTAATCTTGTATAAGTTGTAATATTGCTAAGCGTACTAAATTTTCTTTTAAATCTTATGCAGATATATTTATGAATAAAGTGTTAAATAAAGTACATATGCATGTTTGGGGTATTTCGCCAGTAAAATCATTAAATGGAAAAATCATGCTTTTTATCTACAATTTATTATTACTCTAGACATGCTATTGTATATGCTATGAAAAGAAAATTCGAAACTGTTGCACGTTTCATTTTACATGAGTATTTTTCTTTCACAGAAAACCAGTTCAATGGAAAGAAATTAAAATCTATTAAAAGTGTCAACGGGGTAGAATTCGGTAGTTAAGAATTTAAATCACTTCTTAAAGAGTTAGGTATAAAAGAGAGCCAAGAAAATATCCGTACATTCTTCAGTAGAGAATGGAATATCAGTAAGATTCAATACAAATATTGTAGAAGGAATTCGAGCAATTTTAAAGAATGGTGGATTAAAATTACGATTTTGGGATGAAGCATTACAAACATTTGCTCACTTACGTAATCGATGCAAATATAACGAGACTGAAGGAGTGACACAGTTTGAAAAATAAATGAGTAGGAAAGCCATAGTCAGACATTTCAAGATTTCAGGATCTCTCTTATTATCATATACTCATTGTAGAAAGAAATCAATGCATAATGAGTGTGAATAATCTAGTTTAAAATCAACTGAACAAAGACTGCTCATCACCAGCCAAATAAGATGTTCGCAACTACCTGTCCCTTTGACAGCTGATTGCAAGATAATATGAAATAAAATTCTCTTCAAAAATCTTTCCTCCCCTTTTAAAATAGCAAATGCTTTTCGTTAAGTCTTGGCGAAAGATTGACATCTGTTGCAAACCTGTTAAAAAATAATCCACCCTTTTTCCAAAAATTTCTAAAATTTTGTGCATAATCAATTTTTTTATATTTTTAAAATTAAGATGCTGTGAAATTTTTAAAATCCGTTATTTTCAGAAAAACTTTATCTCAAATGGATATCAAACATGTCAATGATTTGTCTTAAACATCAAGAATTTTCATATAATAAATAGCTGACAAAGTTTTTTTTCTGGAAATGGTCTCAAATTCAAATGTAGGGAAACTAAAATGTCTTCTGCTGGCCACGAATTGAAAATACTTAGATTAGAGGAATGCGTTGAAAATGATAAAATTAAAATAAAGGAAATGAACCCTTTGAATAAATCTGAATTAAAACTCAAATTAACGACATATATTTCACAGTGGACAAGAATAGAAAGACCTCGGGAGAATAGCTTGAGTATTAAAGTTTATTATTATCCCCCAATCGGAAAGCAGCGCTTGAGGTCAGTAAATGATGTTACTAAGTATTGTGAACAGGAAAATTTAATTTTTAACTCTGAATTATTTACTTTAAACCTATTTCTCAAAGTGGACATCAAGTAGATAATGATATATCTAATAATTCAAATATTGAAAATTCTGACGAATCGGATCAATCTAATCTGTAAATCATTTTTAGGGAGAAGTTCGCAACATTGAAATTCTTCACTTGTTCAAAGAATCTAAGAAACCTTCAGAAAAACATGATTGTCATCAAGCAATGGAGGAGGAAATAGACTATGAACAAACTAAAGTATTGTTGATTCATATAAATAAGTTGATTCTCCTAAAACTACACTGTACATGGATTTATACTATTTTAAGAAAGATGCCAATTCAAAAATTAAGAAATTTAAAGATAAATTTCTTAATTTTTCATTTAATTAAAGATCAGGGAATTAAGCGGAGATTTAGGTTGAATTAAACAAATATTTTACCGGATGCGAATTTTTCCTTTCTTGAATCAGTCTTTATAATAATGTACAACTAGATGTAATGGCATCATTCTTGCATCTTGAGATACTTGAAGGAAAGTATATGCATCAATCACCGAATTATGTAGAAAAAGAAAAAGGACTCCAAAGTGCAAAGTGCTACAAAAATCATTTTAAAGTCTACAGGAAAGCAGTAGAAAATGGAGTAGGAAATGAAACACCGAGTTAGAATCACTTGGATTTTATGATATTAAATATTGTATTCGTGTTTATAAGTTAGAAAATTTTAAAACTAATCATATTAATGTAAGGTTACATTTTATTAGAAGACTTATTGATGAAAGAGAATTTAAATTAAAATTAGTAGGAAGTAAAACAAGTTTAGCAGATTTACTGACAAAACCTGAATCTAAATAAAGATAGAAACTTTCCTTTGAAAGACTGTCTGCAGTCCAGTGGGTCCGAATCTTCGAAGAGAGTAATACATATTTCCGTGGCTCCACCATAATAACTTCAAATTTGACGTATTAGAAGTTAAGGCAATTAAATGGGACAGTGTGGTTATTAAAAAGAAGACATTTTTTAAGTTGAAATGTCTTCTTTTTAAATAGCCAAGCTGCCTGAAATGAAGAATCTGAATTTGAAATAATCTGAATTTGTGAATGAGTGAGTTATTGTGAAATTAAGAAACATATTGTTATTTTTACATTTTTTCTTTTGTTATTAAAATATGTTATGTTTAAATAAGTATACTTTTATGGAAAAAGTTCCATTATTTCCTTCAGTTTCACTTTGAAACTTTTGCTTTAGTGAGCAATATATTTCTATATATATATATATATATTGAAAAGTTTCAGGAACTACAGAACTACATCTTTCAGGGAAAATTTCAGCAAATAACTTTTGAACCTAAGTTTATTTAATAATACGCTCAAAAAGAAAAAAAAAGAGTAAAAACTTTTTTCAGTAAAATTAATCGTATTAAAGATAGAAGTACAGATTGTATTGTCAAATATTATATATATTATTTCATACCTTATCAATCATCACTTGTAAACCTGTATCCTTTTTTATGTTTCTTAGATATAATAGATAATTTTTCATCGGTTTCTATCCCATTTCTAGTTCATAATCTTATAATTATTTCTCTTAATATTGATTAGCTTATATGTCTCACTTCATAACAACAGTTCTAAGACATATGCTACTTAATAATATAAGATTTTGAGATGTACTTTTACATAGATTACAGTTCAAAAATTTCTTAATTGTGTGTTTAATAACGATAATATATATAATTTTGAATGAAGCATTATTATTATAACTTTATTTACAAACATAATACTGCATGATTTGAAAGTATTTTTTTCTCATTTTGCAACTTTACAAATGGAATACAATCACTAATTTTATACAACTTATTCTTCTTATGAAAAATGAATTCTGCTCATAATTCCATACCTTTCATAATTTGTTTTGAATAATAAAAATTTGCCTCTGTTCTTGTTTTACTCACTTTATTGAATTAGTACTCTGTAAAAGAAAATCATATGCCTCGCTATTAAGATTTTAAAGTAGGTGATTTTCACGTTGTCTCTGGTGTAGAGATTTTCTTTTTATTAATTTGACAGCTCGTAAAGGTTTAACACTTCATCTTGCAGAAATAATGAATATAAAATTTTTCGGGCGTTTTTAATGAGATAAAATATTAGTAAAATTTAAATTTTATCGAATTTAAATTTCTTCCATATCTTTTATAGATTTCAAAAAGGGGATACTTTAAAATAATCTTAATTTTTATAATATATGTTTTTATTAAAATACTTTTTATAAACTATATCTATAAATTTAATGAGATTCAAAATTGTTTGCTATTTGTTCATACATATCTGAATTGCCATACGTTATTTACAATTGTACTATTGAATAAAAACATTACGAAAAACTTTTATAATGCTTTTGTCGAAATTATTATCATATTTAAACTTAAAATAAAGAATTGGATCTGTGTAGATTAAATGAATATCTAAGAGATAAGAAATTAATTTAAAACCTTTCAATGCATTTAAAAAAAAAACCAAATTTTTTTCGGTAGTGAAATTGTTAAAAATGTTATCAAAATATTCAAAGTTTTATAAACGATTCTTTTTTTATGCATTGTTAAAAATATTTTGATTTTGTTGCTTTCAATAAAATTTCAAAGGAAAGGAACAGTTTGAACATGCAAGATAACATTCTGAAAAACGAAATCCATTTTAAAAGTACTAAGTCTCAAAGTGCAAAGAAAAAAACCAAATGGCATAAATATAGTCCAATTTTATGAACCTTTGTTTCTATTGATACATAACTGGTTATAGTAGTTTTGTACACTTTTCAGTTATAATAGATTTTTTTCACATTTTCATAACTTTGTGGGCCATATTTTCATAACTTTCCAATATTTTCATAATATTTTCAATTTTCTATTATTTTCCAATATTTTCTAATATTTTCAATATTTCAATAACTTTCTATTAAGTATTCTTTCCTGTTACATGATTATAGACATTGTCTAAATAGGATTTTTAGCTAATTTTCTCAGATTTTTTTTTTCATATACATATTCGACCCCACGTTGGGCGCCAATGTAATCCTTTTCCAATGTTGTAAATTATTTCAGGACAAATAATGAATAGCCAGGATGGTTTCAGGAACAAACATTATTTAATGCTCGACACGTTCCACAACACAGGACAGGATACAAATACATAAATATAAAACACAGATTCACGAACATGACTACATCGTTCTTCTTACCAAGTCATTCGCCTTCGATTACGCTTGCGCTCGCTAGTCGTCCTGCTCGCCAAAAAGAACAAGTGGCGCCATCTGGCTACCGTTTAATAGTTACATGGAAGGTAGTGGTAAATTACAGTGTTACATCCTCCCCCTACACTTCCGAAAGCCGTCTCGGCGAGGTGGTGTAATGTCAGGCATGGCATTCTCTCCAGCAGTTCCTCGAGGAGGCAATGGTTGCTTTCGAGGTTTTCCTCTTCTCCTGAGAGGCACTACAGGAGATTGGGTCTCTGTGTTAGTGTTACTTAAAAAAGGAGTTAAAGCCGATGCATGGTAAACACCTAAAGGTTCATCAGGTTTGTCACAACTGGCTACCACAAAGGTAGTAGGAGATCTCTGGGATAGCACAATGTAGGGCCCATCTTTCCTAGGCATCAATTTTGCACTTCTATCTTGGCTTGCTTTACTCAGTGGGTGAAGCTTTACCCAGACTAGATCATTAGTTTTATAGACAGGACTTGGCTTACGAGATTTGCCTGCAAATGTTTTTCGACGATCTTGATTCTTCTTAATATTTTCTTTAATTTGTGACATATATCCTGCAAAACGCTTTAAATAGGATGTGAATTCCGGTACAAAATTATCATTATGGATGATAGACCGAAGATCAGTACTTACGTGATCCAAAGTTCGTAATTCTCTGGCGAAGGTTAGGTACGCTGCCGTATGATCTGTGGACTCACATTTTGCAGTATTCATTGCAAACCTAATAGCTGGTAACTTTTCATTATGTTTCTGGATTCTAGATAATTTCTGTTCTTTATTCTTCGGTTCAGAATCAAACTTTTCCTGTTCAGACTGAAGTTGTCTTTCATCAACAATTTTCACTGCTTTTTCTTCAATACTGGTATCCTGTAACCCTATAGCTTCGGATAATTTTTCATTCTCCTTCGGAATTTCGGTAAACTTCTCGTCCCTTTCTTTCAATTCAGATTCAAACTTTTCCTGCTGAGGCTGAAATCGTTTTTCATAGTACTCTTGTTTTCTTCTATTGTTTTCAATTATTAATTTTTCTAATCTTAATTTTTCTCGTTCAAATTCCTTTTCTAACTTTTTTTCTCTTTCAATCCTCTCCCTTTCTAACTTTATTTCTCTTTCTTTAATTATATTACCTAACATGTCTTTGACAAACTGCTCATTATCCATAAAGAATGTGCATGTAGTGATTTTGTCATGTAAGTCGATGATTTTATCATCAGAAGTAACAGAAACTTTTAATTCTATTGCTAAGTTGTAAAGATCAATCTTCTTGCCTCTCGAGAGAAATGCCATTTTATCTGATACAATTATCTAAATGCAAGTCTTTTTTTTAATGTAAGCTTAAAATTATAAGTTCAGTTAGTTTTCTCAATTAACTAATTAAGAATTAAATACTCATTAAACAACTACCTTCCTTGTAGCAGAAATATAACTAATGGAAAATTTCACATGGAAGTGCACATAAACAAAATTATTCCACATTTATAGATTTTAAGAAAACCTAAATAAAGTTTTCATGAAATTCAAGAGTACAATAAAGTATAAAATAAAGCATGAAAACAGTTACATGTTGAAACAGTTGAAATGATATATCATGTGATACTAAGAATATAGAATTGCTTATTATACACAAAACATATACAAAGCTAAATGCAAAAAAATATGAGTTGTTATGATAAAAGAAATATAATATTCTGAAAACACTTAATTTCTACACATCATATAATCAGAATATAAATAATAAGTTGCCAGAATGCTTAACAATCATTCATTTATAAGCAACAGTGTCAAAAACAGTGACATTCTTATCATTCTAACCAAATTATACTATAATACTTTCTAATATTTAAAATATGCTTATTTAAATTTTATTACAATTGATAGACCAATATAGTTAAAATAACTTTAGTGAAAACACAAAACAAAATTTTAAGAAACTGGTGCAGAAAAAAAAATCAATTAACCCACAATATATATACTCAAGGAACGAGATCTTTAAAATCACACAAAAATAGAATTTTCTGAAAACTATAAATATATCAAGTATGGAAAGAGTAAAATAACTAGATTTGAAACATTATATAAATCAAAGTATGATTATTGCAAACAAGGATTTTCACTCACGCACAGAAATATCGGATGTTATTTCTTCCACACAAATCGAGTACTTCACACAAAAGACGATGAATTCGAATTCTTACTTTAAAATATCTTGGATGATATTTCTTCTATTTTACGTTAAATATCGGATGATATTTTTTTTTCCAAATATAAATCACGCAATCTTCCACTTTAAATATCGGATGATATTTCTTCTATTTCACTTTAAATATTGGATGATAGTTCTTCAAATGTAAATCCCACAATCTTTCAATTTAAATATCGGATGATATTTCTTCTATTCCATTTTAAATATCGGTTGATATTTCTTCAAATATAAATCAAGCAATTTTCACTTTAAATATCGGATGATATTTCTTCAAATAAAACAGAAGTGCACTTCACATAGCACTTTCAAAATAAGTGTCGGGGCGACACACACAGAAACTTGTACACGTAGTGAGCCGATCAAAGGGAAAAAAATGTCCGACGAGTCAGGCCACACGTTCGGGCGCCAATGAAATCCTTTTCCAATGTTGTAAATTATTTCAAAATCCATTTTTGGTATTATACTAATATTATTGATAACAATAACAATTACATTATTGTTCAGTGTTAAATTACAGTTACATCAACTAATTTTTAAACTAGTTTAATTTTTATTTGAAATATTTGTATTTCAAATAAAAGTGAAACAGAGTAGTCTTTAAAATTAGTTTTTGAAAATCTTGTACCCTTTATGTATGTATGTATATATATATATATATATATATATATATAACCAAAGAACTAATGGAAAAGTTCACGCTGTAATAAAATTCAGGAACCCACATCGTACGATAAACCTACAAAGGATTATAAATCTTATTAAAAATTTCATTAATATATGTTTGAGTGAATATTTTTCTTTTTTTCTATCTTATAAAAATACTAAACTCCTTAACACCATGCAGCAATTATTTTTATTTTACGAAAAGGAGAATTTTTATCCCATATTGATAGAATTAGACTACTAAAATTTAACCATGCACATATTTACTTAAAGCGCTTTTTAAGTAGTTTTAAAATATCACGGTCCATAAAAAATCTGCTTTTTTCACGGTGGATTTACTCTAGCACGATCAGTTTGTCATAACCTTTCCTTAGGGTTGCGGGATATAATTGTGGGTCTTTATACAATATCTTGCTTAAAGATGACTAAAAAATTTAGTTGTTGTTGTTTGATCTATTTTAGAAGATTTCTATGTGCATTTCAGGAAATTAAGTTTGTGAGTTTTTCATAAGAGAAGGTGAAACTTAAGAAATAAATTTCCTTTTCGGAATCGGTTTATTCAATGTAATGGCTTTCTTGCGAGGAAATGCACTGACAAAACGCTTTCAAATCTTTCATTATTCAGTCATATCTTTTTTAACGTGTCATTAGAACATAACATTTTAATAAAGGCTAAGTACACAAAGCTCCTACTGTCAGGTGTACTGTAGATTTTAGATGTAGAAATTTTGATTCTATATTATGTAAAAATACCTAAACTCATATCATCTGAAGATCAATGGTCAGCTCCGTGAAGTCATAAAATTACAGAATTACTCTCTTAGAAAGATTAGAAATACTTTATGGCTTTTGAAATTAAGGATTTGTTTCTAAAAAGAGTGTCCTTGGAAGAATTATATAAAACAATAGGTTTTACGAATTTATAAAAGAAGAAAAGAAAAACCATCAAAGAATCGGACCCATCAACAAACTTTCAGGTAATACTAGGTAAAAAAGGAGTTTTCTGCTACTGAAAAATGACTTGTAGGATTCTGCAAAAAAATAAATTCAAAATTGAAAGGAGAAATTGATTTTATGGATAAAATTGCTACCAAAAGCTTTCAAAAAAATTACCTCAAATAATCTGAAATGGAAACTACGTCTCTGTCCAAACTTGAAAAGCCGTAGAAACAAGCTTATATAATAGAAAATGAGCTAACTAAAATCGGAAAAGACTGCATGTTGTTTTAAAATATCTAAAGATTAAATCACTATTTTTTAGTTTGTGACGATGCTCATACAGCGAACGAATTTTTGAAAATATTGCAAGCTATGAAAGGACGTAATATTAAACAGTTATCAGTTCATTGGATATCTAATTATTTGGCATAGATAACAGCAATGCTGTTTACGAAATAGTTTAGTAAATCCTTTACTCCTGACTTTCAGAAGCGTTTATAAAGAAAAGGACTCGACTTCTAAGTATTTTTAACTAACCATAATGAGCCTATTTATATAATACTGGAGCACTTCAATTTTCAAAAATCATTTTTGCCATCTAATGTACTGATTCCTTGGTTCAACCATTGAATCAGGGTATAATCGCTATAAGCACGCTTTATTACACTAAATTAGCATTTAAAAATTATTTGGATGTAATTGAAAACATTTTTGGATACAGTTCATTTACGTAATTACGGGACGGAATTCTCAACTTGAATCATACGTAATGAATATAGCAAATCATTCTATTGAAGATAGCGACAATTTTATCTCACTGCAAATATGCATATGTTTAATTAGAGTATAACGACGAATAATTTATTTAAATTATTTTTAGTTTAAATCTCTTATCCTTTGTTAAATATCAATATGAATTCCATTCCCTAATTTTAAAATGTACCACGTTAAATATAAAAATAATATCACATAAAATTTTAAAAATATGAATGCTATAATAATAGATACATAAATGCTATATAGACCATTAGGAAATCATAAGACCATTTTAACTTTCAAAATTATGAAACAAATAAAGGTTTCAAATATAACTTCGAAAAAATGAACCTGATAATACAACATATATTGATTGTAATTAAGTTTCAATAATTTTGATTAGTATAATGAACATTTTAAGCTATTAAAAGTATTAGAAATAAATGAAAAATCAGCAATAACAAATAATAAGATCAATTGTCTAAGAACAAAAAAAGTGTGAAAATTAATATGATATTACGGTCCTCCATACTCACATACTCTTTGCTTTATTGAAGTAAAATTTCAGAAATATTACTTCAATCTCTTACTGTGGTTACTTCCAGTTCAAGGGTTGAGGAAACCTGTTTATTATTAGAATTAATTTAAAATAACTACTGTACTCTAAAGGCGTTCTATGCGGTTTGAGTCTGGAGATTGACTTGACCATTAGGAAACATTAGCATTTTCTTTTTACAAACTATTCTTGGATGAATTTAGATGTAAGACAAGGAAGCATTTTCCTGCTAAAATATCCTGTTAGTACAACCTAATGAAGGCTTAAATAGTATCAGATGATCATACAAAATATCTTTATATTATGCAGAATCCATATGTCTTGAAATTAGCTGTTAATTTCACAATCCATCACAATTAAAGGTTCCTCTCACCATTACTGATTCTCCTCCATTTTGTCAAACGATCTTTGAATCATGCCAATAGTGTTTGTAGCCATTGACAGAATCAAGGGTAAATTTCTTTTCATCAGAAAATATAGTTTTTTCACTCATTTTTACACCATTTCAATATTTCTTCTCGATGATATTTCAATACATTTTGTGTTTTGTTCATTTTCTAAATTGTATATTATTATTAAGACGATTTCAAATTGAAATATTTTTGCTGAACGTTTTCAAAATCTTACAAGTCGAAAGACCTTTCGTAGTTGATTGTAAATGTTGTAATATCCTTTTTTCTTCTATGTCGTTTTATTTGGTTTGAAAAATCTTTTCTAATTATGGACCTGCGATAGACAGTTTTATTAGGCTTCATTAACTTAGCTATTTCTCATTCAGATTAATCACTATCCTAATAAAATATAATGCAGTACATAGTAGATAAACAATCAAATACTGAATCTTTGCTTTTCAGGTAATACGTCAAAAAACTTAGAAAAATGAGTAGGTCTTAGTAAAACTTAAATTAATGTTTAAATTTGTAAGAAATACAGAAACAATTTCCCGATGTATATTAAATACGCACCTTAAAATTAGCATATTATGCATCGTTCTTCAAAAATATACTGATTCCTTAGAGGTCTTATAACTTCTTAAGGGACTGTAATGTAAAATCTGCCTTTAGATTGAAACATACTCAGCTGCTGATATCTATGAATTTGAGTTTAAATCAGAAATATTGTGTATTATCTGCTCAAAGTGGTTGAGGAGTCAATTGGACTCAATATTCACGTAAATGTGACATTTTTGCAACATAACAGACTAATCTAAAATTTTGGGTTGTCTGATTTGAAAGATGTTGAACAAATTATTACAATCGGATTCTTAGAAAAATTGAATGTTTGTCAAAAGAAGTGTTGAGAATCCATCATTTGACCTCAAATATATACATAAATGGTCTTCAAACTTAGTCGACTCACGAAATAATTAGAACGATAAGGATTTAGGTAGCCCCATCTGATATAACAAAAATTTATCGTAAAATAACATTTAAAATAGATCAATATGTTACGAGTTCTATTTATAAAACAAGAACAAACTTTCGAAGTTTGTGTTTCTCGTTGTTATCTGCAGAAATATCTCACATTCTGTATTTGATTTTTTTTGTCATATAACCTTAAAACGATATTTAAACGAGCACACTTGCCTTTAGTTAAACACGATCATATAAATTCAGCAGGGAACGTAAATCTATTTTGCATATACATCGACTGAATAATTGAAAATCCGGAACTAATTTTGCACATGCATTTCTGTTGACGTCACGTTACGGCCATCGGTGGCAGCTCACACACGAAGTTTCTGATTCATTTTGAAAGCTAATATATATATACATCACTTAATAAACACTAGTCAACTATTGATTATATTTTTTTACTTTCTTCAGAATTTTAATTTTGACAGGCGGAACCCTTCAGTTCCGCGGAACACAGTTTGAAAACCTTTGGCACACATAATATAGATTGTGAGCCAGAAACTGAAAAACTTGAACTGGAGCATCAAGAATCTTTGCAATTTTAGTGAAAAATATCACTTGATGAAAGCATCGTGATCCGAGTATTTCATGGATTACTGGGCCAATTTTGCTTGTTCTTGTGACGTGACAGAAACATTAGATATGTATTAGAGCGTAAGATCTACTCTAAAGAAAAATACACTTGCTTAAGATCCAAAACTCGAGTTGAACCTATGTATAATATAACCAGTTATAAAAGGGCTGAAATTACTCATCACTGGAGTATTAATGCCAAAGAAACGGTTTATTACAATCTACTTTCAGGCCAGTTAAGGACCATATCAAGATTACATCCCCTAAATACAACCCCAAATAAAGACCTATTTATCAAAATCAACGTATGTCGTATCATCTCAAAGACCAAACTAGGATTCAACCATAAAAATATTCATCATTTGATCAGGATAAGAATTAAGGTGCTAGGGAAATAATAGAACCAACTAGTTATTATAATCATTGTTCGTGTGATGACTTAGTTGATCAGAAAAGTAAAGATACAGGGAAAGATGAAAGGATGGAAGATAAAGAAAAATTATGACCATTACTGTTTATCTAGATTATTTTGCCACAAAAGAAATATGATCCTATTATTCTCTCAATTGTTTGTAGCAAAATATCAAATGTATCAATAATTCCACATTTATTTTGTTTCTAATTAAATATAGAGAAAAACCTTACATAGGATATAAACATTCAATTCATTAAATTTCTATGTCCATTCTGAATTATTTAACTATTGATGTCTCATTAAAGATAGGAGAATTTTAAAGAGTTGTAGAATGAAAAATTATTAATAATAATATTCCATATAATTTATGTACATTGAAGGATATGAATACCACCTAATTACAATTAGATATTCCTAATTACCATGCCATGCAATATGGAAATATTTTAAACTACAAAAATTCTAAATTAAATGTATCAACAGTCTTTTTGTTTATTTTTAAGAGTAATTCAAAAATGTGTGAGGATTTATACTATGAAGAATTTGCAACTTCGAATGGAAGGTATTGGATATCACCTTCTACCCAGGAAAAATGTACTGTGCCGATGGTGAAAAATTCACTATTCATTTCAAAAGCATATTCAT
Organism: Nephila pilipes; assembly: GCA_019974015.1. Classification (NCBI taxonomy): domain Eukaryota; kingdom Metazoa; phylum Arthropoda; class Arachnida; order Araneae; family Nephilidae; genus Nephila; species Nephila pilipes. The sequence continues at coordinate 443,438 of BMAW01078222.1, read as the reverse complement.
TATGGAATATTGAAGTAGTAATTTTATACTCGCTTTGTTAGGAAATTTCTCTCACACTTTTTCAGAGCACTGTTATGACGAGGTTGTATTAGGCTCGGAAGGTTATACTCATTTCTGAATTTCCAGTGTTCTTACGTCCGTTATCTTATGATAAAAAGAAATTGAGATTCAGATACTCAGATAAGGAGTTTTGCAGAAGGAAACATTATAAAACTGCTTGATAAAATCTGTGCTACTTCTATAACCTTAGTTATGAAGTATGATATACATAGTTAAAGAGACACTACATTCACTACAAAAAAAAATCAAATCACAATAAAAAAAATTGAAATAACTAAAACAAACTCATAACCCATTCTAAGAATAAATATCTTATTAAATAAGTTAACAAAAGCTCTATATTTTCTACATTAGATTTAATGTTAGGTTATTGAATATTAAAATTAATAATAGTGGTATTGAAAAGTTAACTTTCACAGTAAAAATTTGACTTTATGAGTGGATGAGGCTACCTTTTGAAAGAAAAGTAGACCCAATATCTTCCAGAGAACTATAATACAAACTTTAAATAAGTATCAAGTAGATTTTGTTCTGAATTACTTTGATGATATTATAATAAATTCAGATAGTTTGGAAGGTCAGGTACAACATCTAAAATTAGTTTACGTTCTGTGAAAAATAGAACATAAAGTTGAAAAAAATAATTATCAATCCATTCGGTATAACAATAATTAAATTTTATAATGTGAAATTTCAAAAGGAATATATTCTCCAAGTAATTTTAACATCAAAATCCTCAAATCATTAAATTCTTCAAAACATTTAAAAGAACTTGAAAGATTTTAGGGAGCAGCAATGTTTATCACAAGTTCTTTAGTAAGTACACAAAGCTAATGTTACCCCTAAGTAAGTTACTTAAATGTATCTTTAATTCTAGATTTACAGAATTCTATACTTACCAGCAAATTTTACCCCTTTTTCATCCAAATTATTAATATTATCTATATGTTGGTTCGTCTTGAGAAGGTACTGGGACTGTTTTAAAACAAGAGCATCCTTATGGTCCACAACATCTCTTGCTTTTTAATTCTAGGCAGCTAAGACCTTATGATATAAAACATGCTATCACAGACCTATTATAAAGACTTGCAATAGTATATGCACGAGACAAATATTATCTTTACTTACATGGAAAACATTTTAAAACATATACAGATAACGCTGCTCTCATTTGGATTAAAGGAGTGAAACTTTTAACTGGAAGATAATTTAGATAATCATTTAAGTTATATAAGTTTGACTATTAAATTAAATACAAAAATTATATTCTAACTACGAACCAGACATGCTTTCTAGAAATCCTATTTCTCATCATACAATCCACTCATTTACTTCAAAGGGAAAAATCAATTGAAATTGAAACTATAGGTAATATAAATGATTCCGAATGCATTAAAATTAATGATATTTGGACTATCATCAAGAAACTGATCTTTAAAATCATTGTTCCATTTTCTGCAAGAAAAAAATTATTTGAAAAATACTCATAATGATTTTTGACATCCAAGAGGTAAAACACTGCAGAGCGCAGAATCAGCGCAATATTACTGGAAGTATATGATTATGGGCATTTGAAATTTTGCAAAACTTTGTGATGTTTTTCAATTAAGTACAAAGGACTTCATTAAACAAGGTCTGGACTTTTACAATTATTGCAAACCTTACGAAACGTTCTCTGTTGATACTGCAGGTGGTCTAAATTTCTATATTTCCATAAAAAAATATTTTTATGTTATCATTAATAATACAAGATACATACTGTATTTTCCATTTAAAAATGTTGCAATTGACTGTATACTAACTGCTTACAACAAAGTTTCAACATTCAATTTACGAACTTCATATTAAAACATAAAAATGCTGCATCCATATCAATGAGATTTAAACTATTCTTTCGCAATAACTGTGTCAAACAAAGATTAACATATCAAAGAAAAGGTTGAAAAAGAAAAGAAAGGTTGAAAGGTCATCCACATATCAAAGAAAAGGTTGAAAAAATAAACGAGTCTATCATTACCCGTTTAAATTGCAAGAAAAATGAAACTTCCAAGAAAATTCCTGGGACAAATCTGTCAGAGAAAGTTACTCAAGAATACAACATCACCTCATTCGGTTACATCCCATACACCTTCATATTTGATGTATGAAAAGTTACCACATGTATCTCATCTCTAGTCTGTAATCAAACTTATACACCTGTTCAGGAAGCAAGGAAAATTGTATTTAAGCGTACTCGAGAGCATCATGATAAGAATCAAATTTATTATGGCTCACAATATCAGACTTAAAAATTTCAGCAAGGAGATTTAATGATGTTAGAATTTTTTGCTGGACGGACTGACAGACAGCCCTCCCTCTCTATTGAGCAAGAATTGCCAAGGTAATAATGTACATCAAGAAAAGGATCACTAACATTTTCAGCAATCCAATTTTCAGTTTCAATGTCAGGTAAATCTCCATCTGTTGTTAACTCTGACTCTTTTAAGGCTGCCAAACTTTACAAAATAAATATTTTTAAGAATATTATGCTTACTTATTATTTTGAAATCTTAAAAAAGAAATTTGTTTTGCTAATAAAGTAATAGTGAAAAAAGCAAAACGTACAATTTTTAAGCGTATATCTAAAAAGTAAACTAAACAATCATAATAATACGGTATAAATAACCTTAATAATAAATTGATACCTAATACCCATTTTAATGGTTGTCGTTGAAAACAAATAAATTCCCATCAGTAATAATAACCGTCTCCCCCCCTCTTAATCATTATTAATTTCATAATAAGGTATAAAATTACGGTAAAAATCTTACATTATTAAAAGTTAGTGACAAATATGGAAAAATGTAAACTTACCACGAAAGCACGAAATTTTCTTCTGATACGGCCACACTGCCATACTATAAACAAGTAAACCGTTACTGCTAGATTTCAAAGGCCGAAAAGGGATTTTTAATTCAACCTTTATTATCCCTCTCCAGTACTTTTTTGATACAAAGAAGAAAGATATTGTAGCTATGTTAGCTTAGTGTTAAGGGTAGCAGATTCATTCCCGGGGTGTTTTCGTTTCGTTGTGGGTTCCAGCTTTGAAGCCACTAAAGTTCGTCGTGTAGCAGGGCTGATTGATATTAACCCGTTCGCTCCCATCGTATCATAGGCGATACGCTCGTGTTGGCTTTCCTGTGCCCAGCGTATCACGGGCTATAAGCTCCGTGAGTGTCTTCTACGGCCCAGCGTATCAATAACGCTCGATGAGAACGTTTCATTTGATTTTTTTAATGTTACTATATGGCGTTACAATACCGCGAAATATATATAGATAAGTTATTTCGAGTGTTGACCTCGGTGATATGGGCTTGGATTTCACTTCTGGCTACCAGGGGGGGGGAGTAATTGTTAAGAAAACGTGCTGCGGCACGAATATTTAAATGTAATGATATGATTTAAAGGGTACACTATCTTTCAGTTTACTTTTTTTTTCTTACTTGCTTCTTAGAAGTTCAAAGGAGAATTTATGACCCTTTATGGGGGTTAGGGCTTTTGGTAGCAGATGTTCTCAGCTGTTTGTTTCATTGGATCGGTTTTTATTTGTAACGATAGTCATGACGAAAAGAAAGTATTTATCTGAAACTGAGATTTTCGAAATAATGAATGAATCGGACAGTAATATTAGCGAAAATAATTCAAATCTGTACATAGAACTTATAGTTAAAAAAAAAAAAAGAACTAAGATGTGCCCTTTGCTCAAAATCTTGCGTGAAGCGTGAAAATATGTGTGTAAGACATGTCACGTTGAACTATGCATTGATTTTTTTTTATAAAAATACCATACAGTAAAATAAGATTTATCTTTTATATCTATACATGTTATATAATGGTACATCATTACACCATGAAATTTATGTAACGTATGTAAATATATTTTGTATTTTCTTAAAAGTATCATTTTTTATGTATAAAACATTCCATTTTTGATTAAATCTTTTTTTTTTGTATATATATTAAGTTTAATGCATTTTAAATAATATATGTAAATACCAAAATATTTTAATAAATAGCCGATTTTGGAGGAATTTTTTCTACGAATTAGGCTTAATATCTAAAATCGTCTGTGCACAGCGTAACACTCCGCGGTAAGAAGCCGCAGGCCCAAAGAAGCACTTCTTTTTTCTCCCTCCTGTAGCGAAAGGGTTAAATCTGGTCGAGATCCCATGTTTTCTCGTTGGCCAGATGTTTAAATTTGGAGAGGGAGGAACCAGCTCTTATGTCATCCTTTACACTTGACCGATGTTAGGAAATACCGAGGTCCAAAGCCAACAGTTGTCGTGTTACTTCTAATAAAGAATTAATAGAAGGGGTTAAAACTAAAACAAAAAATTAAGAAGTGAAATATACATTTTAATGGATGGTTGATCTCCGGAAGTTGAATGTATAAATTGAAGTGAATAATATACTCGACTATCTTAGGACTTTTTAGAGACCAAATATTTTTGCGGTTAGCTAACCTAGCCTTTCCAAAACGAGAGCTCTCGAGAGTTAAGAACCTTTTCACTTACCTGTATTTAAGAATTTATAGTTTGTTTTAAGTAGGATTTGTGTGATATGTAAGAACTTTAGAATAGTTTTCCTTTTTTAACGTGATTCATAATGCATAGATTTAGGATAACATAGAATGCATCTTCATTATTACCATAAAGTTGTTGTTAAATAAAAGTTAAATATACATTAAATAGTTACAACAGTTACCAAGGTATCATTATAAAAATACCGATGTAAATTGACATGAAACGTTAGAGTGTTTCAAGACTATATTACTAAGCTGTGCCATAATCTATCAAGCGATAAAATGTGCTCTCTTTTGCTGTGAAAGGAAATCTGTTCAGTTCCAAAAATTCTTTACCGAAACTTTGATAATCTCAGCTAGAATTTGTTCTTCAAATTTATTCAAGGAGAAGGATGGGAAGCGCGGAAGCGGATCTATCCATCCGAATTGCTTTCAGTGAAATGATAGTAATCCCCAATACTAATTCCCTGAAGGAATTAGCATTAATTCCGTTAGGATAAGTCTTCGAAAGGATTACTTGAGGTGGGTAACGAATACTTCTAGGCAAAACATCCATTAACACTTTACCTATAAATTCGATTCAAATTTCTTCATTGTAGTGAAGATAATTACCTCCAATCTCAATCTAAACGATTTCTTATAAGGCATTTATGTTGATTTTATTCGTATTAAAATGAATTCACTTTATATATACATATGTATTATATGTAAAATTACATTTGTATTTTGTAAAGTATTTTTGTTTGTTTGATAACGCATTTTTTAGATATTTATATCCTTATAACTATCAAAACATATAGTTTAAGAACCATAATAATAATAATGATATTTTGAAATATTAATTGAGTTCTCTTTAACTCTATAATCCTATACTAGCCAAAATTTTCCTAATCAGTTAAATCTGCCTGAAACCAAAATCTTTGTAATTTTATTCCGAAAATTGCTTTTCTTATTAAAAGTATTCAAATGGAGGAAAAATGAAAAACTTTTTGTCTTGATCTGATAAATAAAACATTTGAAATAAAAATCTAGCATTGTTAACTTTTTTTATACATTTTGATGCTTAAACTGTCTGGATCTATTATCTGCATATTTATGATAAAAATTTAAAAACGTATTTTTAAAAAAATTATTTTTTGAAATGAGTTAATGAAACATATATATTTGATTTATTTTAACTAATAGTTTTTAAGAGAATATATCATGAAATTCTGATAGAGATTATATTTCTTTAAACAGGAGATTTCAATACTTGTAAATCCTTTCGTAAATTATAACACAGAGACATATGAAGAATATACAATATCTCTTACAGTCTAAAAACATATGTAAGGTATTTATAATTAAGATTTCATGAAGTAAATATTTATTTTTGTTTTGAGGCCCTTTTTTCTATTTCTTGCATATTATTTATTACACGGGCTTAACATACAATTGCAAAATGCGTTTATAATTAGTATTTTCGTAAGTACATATATCGCATGTTGGTAAAATATTTTTTTCTTTCAAAAAAAGATTTTGCTTTAATGAAATTAAATGTTGAATAGACTTTTAATACATTAGTACTCAGTTTTTTTTTGTTGTTGACATACTGCAATGTGATTGAATACTTCTGATTTTACTAAAAGCAGTTTATTCCATATTTATTAGGAGATATTATAAAAAGAAATAGTTCCAATAAGAATTTTCGAATACGTTTGAGTTAAAAATTTAAACATGATATTTAGACAAAAGAAAAAAAATAAATTATTTTAACCAATTATAGGGCCATTTTTTTCAATAACATACATTAAAATATTTTTAGAATTATCACTGATTTAAGAAGAAAAAATATTTAGCATTTGAGATAAAATTTTATTGCTTTCTCTGACTGCTTTCTTATGGAAAGTATCTAAACCAACACCAAATGATAAACATACTTTCATAAAATCAAACTTAATACCATAAAAACTATTAAGATGTCACTTTATACTTTTTATTTATTTTTATATCGCATTAAATAAAAAGAAGAAAATTTGCAGAAAAATATCTTCATAAATATTTTTAAAGTAATAATTTCTTGAATTCTCGACAACTATATTCCTTAAAATTAATAATTAAAATTTTCATGTCCTTAGAAAGGGTTCAGAACATTTTTAAATACATGTGATGATAATATAACATTGATCAAAAATAATTCTGAAACACATATAAAAATTAGATATCAAAAAAATCTTAATTTGAAAGCATAAAATTTTACATATATATATAAAATAAAAGCTCTATCACCACACAAGTATGGATATTAAACTTCGTATTGCAATGCAAATGATATGATGATGATATTAACAATGCAAATGAAAATTCAAAAACAAAATGTAATGATTTTTAAATAAATTCACCTCAATATTTGATCAGAAAAAGTCTCGGAATTAACAATCATATTATTCTATTGAGTTCACTAAATCTGTTTGGAAAATGATTTACAAATGTTTTCGATCTGTTTGATTAGTTGTAGGATTTAGATAAAGTGATAACATAAACTACGGATTATAGCAATTCAGGTTATTTTCTCTGGCTTTCGGAATGGAGATCCATTCAGCATTTCTAGTATTATATAGAGTTTTTAATGTTAAAAATTGAATAATTTTGATAAGAATAATTCCAGAATATAAAACTTCTAAATCTTTAATAAATTGGTTATTAATTTACTCTATCAAATGTATTTCATATGATGCGTTATATATGCGTTTATATATAAGAGTGATTATATAAGAAACACTAAAGAAAAATAAATTAATTCTTTCCGAACTTTTTGACAGCAAATAATATAAAGTGGTATTCTATATCTTTAGAAAATATCACTTATACGCAAATAAGTATGCTTACGTTTTTGAAAGACATTACTTTATATTATTAGAATTCTTAATATATATGCATCCGAAATAACATAATTTTTGATGCACGTTTGTAATATAGTAGAAATATTTAATGCGTAAATTTTTCACTTTTTTTAAAAATAATTTGGAGTCGTCATTTTTATTTTGTAGCTGAACACAATTCAACTGCAATTATATTTAACAGTCAGATGATAGAATTTTTTATATTTCCTTAAATAATTTTCAAAAATTGAACTTTTTATAAGCATTTGAATCTTGTTAGAGTGTGATTCGCTTAGTATTTTTTCTAAATAATGAACTGTTTTTGTATTTATGATTCCTTTCACGGTATTTTTCCTTTCCAAAATTTTGAAAACAAATCCTATTAAAAATTACATAAGCTTAGCAACATTATAGATTTATATTTTCATTACAGATATTCCATCTAACTTAATCGCAAGAATTGAAGTGCAAAAGTAGAATAACCTGAAATATGAAAATAAGAAATACAAAAGTTATTAAGAAAAACGGCTCGATAAAAAATTATTCAATATTATTTAAAATCTTCAGCCAAAACATATTATGAACCACACAGAAATGTTTACAGAGGGTTCCCTTTCATAGGCTTTCAGTTTAACTTTTGCTTAACGTTAACTTCTCCCATTCCTCACATACATTAACACTAGAGCCCCACTATCACTAAAGATAATTAGAGAATACTATTGGCTATATTTGATGTAAGGCAATTTAAATAATGAAACAATCATTAATCATTCTGTTGAATTACAAAGACTTGCATCATGGGACAATATAATTATATATATATATACAGACACATACATACACGCACACACATATATATACAAAATAAAGTAAATTAATTATGCAAATTTTATGTCTATCCTACAAAATTAAAATTTTATTCAACAATAATTAATTTTAATTTTGTTATTGTAAACATCATATGCTTGTTTGTTTCTCGGCTCAAAACGTTTTCCATTTTTTTTACTTACATATATCTATCGTAGTATTTTCTGAATCCATTTTAATCGCGAATATTGGTCAGAAGTCAGATTTTATACTATTGAGTAACTCAAGGTTAAAATTTTAAAAATATGAAGAATCTGAAATGATCGCTCATTTCAAAATATGCAGTTTTGTGTGCAAACATATCTAAAAATCCAAGAGAATACTTTTAAAATATACTGTCATCAAGCATTAACTTTGATATCAGGTACTATTCTGTAAACCTTACGTTGATAAACATTCTGTCTTAGATAGGTATAAAAATAATTTTAGTCTTGAAAATAAGTAGAGAGTTTGGATGTAGCAAATATACATAAAATGTCAAAATACAGAGTTCAGTTCAATTCAATTCAAAGTTATTATACAAGCCAGCAAAAATGAACATTTGAATTTATAAATCTCTGATTAATACCTATAAACTTTTTTTAAAAAAATTTTTATATCATTCAATTTTCTATTTACTAAGTTATATTTAGGTAAGAGGGGCTTTTACTTGTATCATTAGTAATATCGAAACTTATTGGACTCACCGGAATTAAATGTATCTTCGTCTAAGTAAGCAAGGAAATTTTCTAATATCGTAAGCATTTTCGAATAACGTAATATGCCTAATAAAGCAATAAAATTTTGAAACAAGTTCAGTAAATGTATTTTTTCTTATAAATCTGATTAATAAAAGGAGATTGCTGGTTTTAGTTTTATAGATTATATAAAGTCTTCGATAGAGAGTATTAAAATATTTCATAAAATTGTAAATTTTCTTTCAACATATGTAAAAGAAGCAAGCAATTTCTAATTGAGTATTTTCTGAAAATATAATCTACCCATGTGAAATAAGGTTTATGCACATGAAATCACATTTTTAACGTTTCTTTTGATATTATAATCCACTAATTTTGAATAGCATGAAATTTGCTAAAATATATTATCCACATTCTCAGTGGCAATATTTTTAATTTGGGATTTTTAAGTTCTCACTTGAAATTTTCAAAGAGAGAGAAGCCATAAATTATATCTTACAGTTTTAGTAATTACGCTGGCCATAGATTACAGATATGCAACAAAAAATTTCTATTGTTTCTGTTTTCGAAAAGTAGAAATTCATTTCTAACTGCTTTAAAACGTTACTAATAAACCTTATAACTGTTCTTATTTTTTCATAATAGCTAACATTGTATCTACTAAAACTGTACTACTATCTAAAACAACTATGAATGTCTAAGTATAAAAATAAAGGAGCCACCATTGTTTGCAATGAAGAAGTTTTCTAATTTTCTGAATGTTTTTGTGAAAAAGAGAAGAAAAGAAAAATGCATATATTTATTAGCTCACTTTAGACAAGACCTCTCAAATAATATTTTACTGAAAGTTTTGTACTGATCTATTTTACGTACTTAAACATCCTCTGAATAGATACTTATTTCATACCAAAGAAATTTCAGAAATATCACGGTTTAAATTACTTATATTTGAATACTACGACATAAAATGCTTCTAAAGAGCTAGGCAAAAATGAATACAGTAATTTTAAGATCAATTCAAATAATTATCATCAATAAAAATTTACATGGAAAGTTTGTGAATACAATCTAACATAAATTCAGTATAATGTACTTTAATAAATATTTTTAAAACGTAATAGTGTTTAGTTTCAAGCTCTGAACTTTTTTTTAAGTCAAACACTCTTTTAAAGAAATAAGAATTTTTAATATCGGTTTTCAAAAGAATTTTTACCCTTCTACTTATTTTATAAGAAAGTTTCTGAAATAAATTTCTGATGGAGAAAAATAAGTTTAAATAAATTCGCAGCTTACACTTACAAATTTAAACAATATTTAATTTAAATAAACATTTCGATTGTTATGAAAAATTCATTTACAATAAAGTCACGTCTGATTTATGAATATTTATCTTTGGAATGTTGAGAGACTTAGGGAGATAAAAAAAAAAGCGTATTTCCTTGAAACATGGTCTTCTTAAGAATTAAAAATTATCAAAGAAAGGCTATGTTACGCTTATTTTTATCACAAAATTACACTAAATTAGAAAATTCAAGAAGTATGATTCATCCTAGTTCTGAAATATATGTGCAAGCATAATTTGAATGCTACAAGTTTGCTAAAAATAGAAAATATATTTAAGGTAATATATTTAGAGTACATGAAAGCTCCTATGATAAACGCGTATCTGTAGAGTGTAAGGATAAACTAACAAATTTATTCCATGTGATAGAAACGTTAATCTGCTTTTTAGTAATTAAATAATATGATAAACATTGTTTCAATAAATGCCACATTTTATTATGTGCTTTAAAACATTTTGAATACTTATTATATAATTCATTTTTAAGAAATTCTTTTTCTTGCTGCGGATTTAATAATTCTAATTAAGTTTATATTGTTAAGAACTATAATCATGTTAAAAAATTGTAGTAAAGGAGAAGGAAATCCAATTATATCAATTAAATTATATAATATAATGTCTTAAGAACTTGTACATAGGTAATAAATTTGAAAATTAATTATTTCATTAAATCTTCTAAAATAAGAAAATTTTTAAGGAAAACTTAGAAAGAAAATTATATTTGCTTTTCTTCGGAATAGCATTAAAATTCTTGAACACATAAAAATTGTCGTTTGAATCTTCCGTATATTTTTTTATTCAAAGTATAGATTTTTTTTATGTAATAAAATAACAGGGAATCTATAATTTTTTTTTTAATTTCAATTTTTATAGTTCGTATATACTCCGTAGATCTATAGTAGATAGGATATTTAATAATTGTAATTATCTCTAAACATTTGCATAAAATCGAATGGACTTAAATAATAATGAAGCATATATTGTATTGTTTTCTAGTAATGCTTTATATTGTTTTGAATGATAAAAATGTTTTACAATAAGGAATGAGTTTTGAATATAGTTTTAATATTCTTTTTTTTATTTTTAAAACATTCGAGAATATGAAAATATCCTTTAACATTTGTTATTATCAGATTATATTTTTTTCATTTATGAATAATATTAGTATGAGTACCTACTTGTTATTTTGATGTATATACAAAACCTTTTCAAATTTTCATTAAAAAATTTGAAATTTATAAGCGTCTTATATATTCAACAGTTCTTACTAAATTTTCAAATTGAAAAGAAAAATAATTAGTTGTTTAAGCCCTTATAAAATTATGAGATTACCTTTTCAGTTTTTTCAGACATTAAACCTAATTCTTCCAAAATAATTTTCGTATTAATAAATTAAAAATGAAGAATTTTCTGCATAAAAATAAATAATATAAAAAATAGTCATTTGTCCTCCCCATGAATAATGAATGTAACGAGAGATTGCTCAAAATGGTTATTGAAAACTATGTGTTCTCTCAGGGGTTGATAAATATTTTTGGTACAAATTATAAGTATTTAAATATTTTTAAAATTTGATTTATTCATGGTTTGTGAAAATTTTAAAAACAAAATTAAGGCGCAGAAAGTTCGATTTACATAGGTAAACTAATAATTTAGTTTCTAATAGCGGTATTTGATTAATGTAGAGCTATATGTAGCCTTCTATTATTACCCATTATAATATAGCAGTACAAATTATAACTGTTCTAATTTGAATATAATTTTGCAAAACATTTTATATAGAGTATATTATTGAGTTAGTATTATATTACAAGTTAAATTGAAAATCGATATTTAAAAAATATTTTTCACTTTAAATTATTATTAATAAGTATTTAACCTTTATATTTTGGCGGAATATATACTGTGCCAATTTCTTTTTCATTTACTTCAATTTCGGTAAAATTGAGGTACTAAGCTATTCAGAGACACTTAATTCCCCTCTAATTTCTAGATGTTTAGAAACAACCAGTTCTGATTTTGAAAATAAATACTCCATTCGGTAAATTTACGCTATCCATGATACCTCTTGTTTGATCTGTGATTTTTTAGAATGTTCTGGAAATTTCTCGCGCAAATAGGGATTAAGGATTCGGTAAAGGATATAGCAGATGAACAAAATTTTGTTCAGAGTGATTCAAGGTTTGGATAGTTAGAAAACAACATTTTGGAACATAATAATGAGGTATAGATGTTTCATCATATTTTGATAAAGTAAGTAGAAAGCTTATTTTCATGGAAAGCGGCAAAAAGATCAGAAGCGATAAACGTATCGCCACTTTTAAGAGAAATTCGGGTTAAAAGTTGATACGAGCAATTATAAAAATGGAAACAATTTTTTCAAACTACTGTTCACGGATGAAATTTTATAATTTTTGGTTAAAGTAACCAGTAGATATGTAACGGATATACTTAATATTCGTGGGGAAGCATCTGATAAAAGGAACATGCACCTTCATGGATATCAACTGATAATAATGAAATTTTAAAATGTCTAGCTTTGCTTTTATTGACAGGTCATATTGAATCAGACAACCTACAGTGTTATTGGACAACTAAAGATCTGATCCAGAAACTCCAATTTTCATATATGTTAGGCCTCGTGATCGTTTCTTTTAATGACTTAAAAATTTGTACACTTTTCTGATAATGGTATAAAATAATGCAGAAATGCTTCGACTTACGACAGTCTGAGGAAAATACGAAAAGTTTTTATTGTTTTAATAACAAATTTTAATAAAACAAATGTGTGGGTGATTCTACAGATAATCTATATTTCAATACAGTTATTAAAGTTTAAGGAAGAGTGTTATTTCAACACTATATTACAAGAAATAAATAGGGGAGGTTTGTTCAAATGTATAAAATTGCATATATGAATCAAAAGAATTCAGAGTTTTCAGTGATAAAAAAAATGAAAACAAATGATTGTACAAAGTTTTCAATTAGGCCAATTGACGAAAAGAAAAGAAGGTGCACATAGTGTGCGAAAAAGTGTAAATGAAGAAAAATCATTATAATAATTAAGACATGCAATGTGGTGATTTGAATTTGCCAGAACTATTTTAAAGAACATTGTATAGTGTATTTAAAAATTATTGTACACAAAAACCAAAGACCGGAATAAAAACATTGAAAAACAATTCATTCTTAATAAAAAAAAATGAAAGAAAATACGAACAAAAAGGGCTCTTTTAAGAGTCAAAAATTTTAAAACACAGAATTTATTTTTTTTTATATTTTTAAAACAGCTATTTCAAGAGCATTGCTTACAACCGCTTTTTCAGTTTAAGATATAAGTTTCTTTCATAGACAAAAAATATTTAAAAATGAAGAAAATAAATTAATACATATTTTCCCCTTGAGATTAAGGATTCAGAAAAAAATTGTGACATTAAAATGTTTCACATTATTTTCAATGGAATCTATAAAATTTGTTGAAAGTTTTGACTTTGTTTGTTGTACTTTAGAATTACTCAGGGGTTTAGAAACTTATTCAATTCAATTGAAAGTTATTTTTTTAAATCTCACTTGTTCATATTTGATCACAAACGTGCCGCGGTAGCCAAGTAGTCCTGTTCGTGAAATCATATCGAATAAAATTAATAAATGTAATCATTTTATTCATATATGATTACTATTCAGCATGTCATTCATCTAACTTCTACTCACATAGTACTTCTGAAATGTTATATGTTAAAATCCTGAAAATATCCATTTTAATTTTAGAATTTACTTTAAAAAAAGACACACATATTACAAAAAAATCACAAAACTCATAAAAATAACAAAAAAAAACATTTGAAAGTTTGCTAATCGTTCAATTAAAAATATAAATCAGAAATGTATTACAAATATTGTGATATAGAATTGCAACATATGTTGAGATTTTCTTTTCTCGTGAATGATTACAGACTAAAAATTGGCAATCCTTACTCTCTTAACTTTTAACGTGAAAATCTGAAAAATACCACAAGAGGGGAAAATGGACGAATAAGACTTCCCAGTTGAGGAAAGAAATTTCTCCTCATTCCCAAAAGCGCCTTGTGTAAGCGATATTTTGCTTCAATTTCTGCCGAGTTCTAAGGATTAGTTAAAGCTTTGAAATAGAGTATATTGGAAAAAAAGTTAAACAAGGTTAATAAATACCGTCATTCGAGTAAGAAATTGAAAAGATTCATACTTTAAAGGTTATTGAACTGAAATAATTTAATATGAAGAAGTTTTCATGAAAAAAAATCGTTAATTAATGAAAAAGAATATTAATTGTTAATTAATACGAAGTAGAGGAAACGAAACACGAAGGATTAGAGAAAAGAAGACGCAAAGATGAAAATCAGTTTGAATTGCAGAAACTCAAATTAGAAAATGAACAAAATGCGGTGTATTTTAATGAAGGAAGGTAAAAAAGCAATTGTAAAACTTAGATAGGATATTCAAATTTGAAGTAAAAATTAGAACCTGGAAAAAAATAATATAGTTTTTATGTTACTTAGTTTGATTTTCATAATCAAAGAGCAGACATTCTCTTGATTCACCAACTAGGTAAGACAAAACCGTTTTGGGTGTCATCACCTAGTTGGACTTCTGCTAAATAAAATAGCTCAAATTTCAGCTAGAGAAGATGAGGAAATGACAGATGATTTTGATTTTGTATCAAAACTTGCTCTCTAAGGGACTTAAATGGATTCCAGATTAATTTTAATAACTTTTTATGAGACGTAATAAAAGCCCAGAAATTACTTGGATCGTTCTTGTGTATGAAATTAAAAATTATTTTACGGAATCCATTTCGGGATTGGAAGGAGAGACATTTTAGCATCTATCAGACTAAATAATTTGCAATAAAATTAAGCAACGGCCAAATATAAGAGAAAACTTCATCGATAATACCATATCATACTACCATAATACAGAGAATCATGATTTCTTACCTCCTCTCAATAACATCAATTTCGTAGCATATCTTAGAGGATTTCAAACGTATTCCGTGGAGCTACCATCAAAACGAAATTCGATGAAACTGTCTTTTCTGTATTAATTCATACTGGAAGTTTAAAAAAAATGATTTTTCCTTCCCATGGGGTTTACTGTCTTTGGTAAACACGGGTGACGCACTCCCGGGATACCCTAGCGATCCTTCTCTAAATTCGACCCTCCTTCTTGTCAACCATTTTTACCTTTTTTTTCAACTTCACGTCTAGACCACAGTTTAATCTTGTTTGGCGCAGCATGGCCATATCTGGCTCTTGCGCCAATAAACTTTACAATCACTCACTTAAAAAAAATGATACTCAATAGGATTATTTTGTAAATTTTTTAATTTCATTCTCTGAAAAACTAGTTATTTAAGCTTATTAGTTTATATAAACAGAATGTGTTAATGTTATATTTGGATCAATTTTAAAAATCAATTTATTATCGCATCTTCTATTAGTTCAAAATTATTTTAACATTCAAAACTACTCTTAATTAATTTGTGCTTAAATTAAGAAAAGATATTTCTATTGTAGCTTTTGACATTTGTTTTCAAGAAATTCGTGCTTAATAACAAAAATACTAAAATTCAATCAATAACTTATGGTTGTAAGATTACCAACTTAGAATTATAATGAAGTATTTTTGTTTCGTTAAACATATATTTTGATAAGAAAAACCTTTTAAAGTGACTTAAGTGTCTTATTTATCTACAATTACATAAATGTATGCTTCACGTAATAGATAATATAACTTATTTAATAGGAAACCATCAAAATTATCTGGAAAGTCACTGATATTCCGGAAGAAATATTAAAGTAAACTGATTTACAAAATAATAAAATTCTATTTTTAATTGGGACAAAAACCAGATATTTTCTTCTAAGTAACTCCATTAATATTAATTTTTTTCTAATACAATTGTTTGAGCAAAGCCATTACGAGTATACTGTAGTAAATATAAAACTTTTAATCACGACTTCCATTCTCAACATCTTTATGAATGATATGGATAACATCCTAGCAGCGAGTTAACTATTCCTCATTTAAAGTTACCAAATAAAATTCTGAAGTCAATAAAGCACTACACAGAAACTACAAAAGTGTTTATCATAACAATAAGATTATAAAGTTAGTTTAAAGAACATATATAGAGTAAATGCAAAATAACTACAAATTTTCCTAAGTGCATGCGCATATTTTGAGCTCACATCATGCATATTAAATGCACTTTAATCTCTTCTAGGTGAAAGGATATGTAGTTAGAATCATGAACTTGGGGAATGTTTAAAGAACATCGAAGAACTTTCAAAGAAATTAAACTTTTTGAAAGAAAACGGAACAAAAAAAATGTTAAGAAATATTTACATTAAAACTTTGCCTTAATAGTATATGAAGTCAGGCTAGATTTATTTAGAATTTAAATTAATTTATGTAAATTAAAAGAAAAATAACGACTAAGGAATTTTTACATAGAAAGTGCAGTTTAATTAAAATATTCTTCATATAAGTTGTTACCTAAGAGAACACGCAAGTTCAATTTCTTTAATAAATAGTGAATTCAAAAACATGCATTTTTAATTATTTTAAGATTTAAAATTGTAAGTATGCTTCAATCTTCAAAGCCTGAAATGAAATTCAAAGGTAATACGCATTAAATTCATATTAAAGATATTCGTTTCATAAAAGTCATTCGCGGAAAAAACATTCGTACGGCTTTTAATTCATTTATCAAATTAAAAATTTCTGATATGCTTCATTGCATTAGTATTCAAATTCGAATTTTATTTTCCTAATGTGAAGAACGACTAATATTCGGTTGTGGCCCGAAACCAATGAAATACTTTATAAAATTTAATTCACTCACTTTTGAGTAATAAATGTGATACATGTGTAAAATATAAGTTTATGTGTGCTCAAAAGTATATTTCATCAAGTCTGAAATATAATATTTTTATCTTTCAAAACATTAACTGAACTTCAATATGCTCAACCATGGTAAAAAATCACTCATAGTACTTAAAAAATGTTAGAAAAAATTTCATTAATTATATTGCTTAGCATTGTTTAGATTTTTTTTTTCTAATATAAGTCTTTATTTGATTTACGTTTGTATTAGGGCGATTATTATTTTACATTAAGTTCCTAGATAGCAATTCTTTGTCAGAGAAGCTCTTATGTGCGTCATATTTAAATGTTTTAATAAGCTAATTTTGGTAAAACTGTAACGAGTTTAATTGTACGATATTATAAGCTCATAGGATGTACAATGTACGTTGTTAAGAAAAGATGCTTAAAATAAAGACATATTCGCTGAAATGTTTTAAAATAATTTAATCAGTCAATTCAATTTTTTTCCAAATTTAACTTAGTGTGAATGAAATATGAGTTTAAATAAGGCTGATTAAGGAATAAAACAATATCCATATCATTAACAATTTCAAGAATTTATTCAACTATTGAATGAAATGTTGACTAAAATAATTACTTGATGATAATTATTAAATTATTTATTATTTAAAATAACCTTCATTTTGAATGTTATGTTAATCTAACCATTGACTGCTTACGATTGATGGTTTCATTTGCCACTTGTTACCGAACACGTGTACATTTAACTTCTGACCTGGAAAAAAACAATTTACTTTGATGTAAACAACAGGAATAAATGAGAAGCATGTATTCCCCTAGGAGATAAGTGCTATGAAAATCCATCGAATTTGTGAAATTTAACATTGTGTAAAATAGTCATACTTTTAAGTATAATTAAATATGACATTAAAACTTGCGAAATAAAATGTCTACAGTCGATATTCAATTCTGGATACATATCAAAACTCACACTTGTCAAATTCTCATACTTGATCTTAGCGCTTCAAACTATCTAAGGTAGTTCACTAAGTGTGGAAGGAACCGTAAGCATATTCTTACAGTATGAATATCAAATTTATTTTGGCGATATATTTGTAAAGTAATCACATTTTCACTGTTTTTCAATATTTCCCAGCAGTTAAAACAATTTTTTTTCTCAAAATATGAGCATTATAATGAATGTTTTAACGCAATTTGATTTTTGAATATAGGTTAAGCAATGGCAAGTCAACTTTGGTTTGAAGGAAGTCGATTCCTACCAGTAATTTGGTGAAAAACCGAAATATATCCGGTGACTGGCGAATAAATATATTTTAATTACTTTTTATATTATATTTTATTTTTCAAACATGTTATGATAAATTTCAAAATAGGAGGAAGCTTAAGTAACAGTGCGTGTAAATAAACTGTTGAACCTGAAACGAACACTAGGTTCGAAACGAGGAAAGGAAACAGTACCAATAATAAACTTAATTATGTGATTCGTGTTACATTTATCTTATTTATTAATCTTGTTAAGCTGTTATGATACTTGAACTGCATAAGAATCCCTTCATTTTGCAACTACATTTATTCATGGAACACGTCCTTTTGCAAAATTAGCGTGCCGTCCACTTCTCAAATTAATTGCAGCCGCTTCTCTCAATGACAATCTAGGGAAAAAATTTCATATATGTAAAGTAACTTTTATTTACAAATTTTGAATTGATTACTGGTATACAGTTGCTTGAGATAATCACTTTGGCTTACTAATTTATAAATGTCGAAGTCTTCTATTCCAACAACAACTATCAACACAATTCGGTTCTCTACTCCTATACGATCGGTTGTCATCAGTAACTTGTATTCGTATGGTATCACCAATTTGAGCTGGAGGATATTTTCTTTTTGAGGTATATATAACTACACACTCATTGCCATAAAAATTTCCGCACCAAGAAGTAAGTGTGAGATTGTTACGAAACTTGACGTAAATGTACGTGTCACGCAAATATGTAAATTATAAGAAATGCAGTACGATTGAACATTGCGTGATGCTACCAGAAGGCGATGAATTTCGTTATCCTTGGATTATAAAACAGTTAAGCAGAGCTTGTTTGCGTGTATTTAATTTATTGCAGAAGGACGCTTTTTGACTGGAAATACTATTACGCCGCCACCATACGTGCAGCTGTCAAAGTTCAAGAAGGGAGGAACATAGGGATGTTGAAAACCGGGAGGACAGTTCGAAGAGTAGCTTGCCACCTAGGCCGTACTGACTTTACAGTGAAGAAGTGTTGGGACCAGTGGACAAGATAGAATTCTGTTATACGTAGGCGAGGCTCAGGACGCCCTAGAGAGATCAATAGTCTAGAAGACTATCACATCATCCAAACACAGGCAGCACCTTCAATATTGGCCTCTGTGTCGGTCAGTACTATTGCAAGGAGTCTGACTGAAGGACAGTTACTATCACAGCGCACTTTAAGAGTATTGCCATTGACACCTCTTCACTGCCACATCCATTAGGAGGGGTGTCGCTCTCGAAAGATCTAGACTACAATCGAATGGAATCAGGTCTTTAGCGGTACATCCAGATTCAATTTGATTAGTGATGGTAATCATATACGTGTGTGAAGGTCCCGTGTGAACGTATAAATCCTATCTTCACTATAAATCATGTGTGCACACCGCTTCCACAACTGCTGTGATGATATAGGGTGCCATCGCATACGACACACGTTCATCCCTAATATTGATCCACAGTAACATGACAGTCCAGAGGTACGTTTGTGCATTCTTTAACAACATATGTTGCGACTCATGGCAGAGCTCCCAGGATCCATTTTTCAACAATACAATGCTCGACCACACACAATAAGGGTTTCACAGGACTGTCTCCCTTTACATTTCCACCCTTCCCTGGCCTGATCGATCTCCTGATTTGTCACCGATCGATCATAACTAGGATCATTTAGGACGGCAAGTTAGACATCAACATTGCTCTTACGAATGTCAAATTTCGTTTTATTCTGACAACTCTGTCTTAGTGCACAATTGTTATGCCAGTGAGTATCTATATGTAGCACTAAAATGGGAAGGGGTAGAGACAAAAAGCTTGGTATATGGAAACTATAGCTGATTATGATGTACACCACGAAATGATTCTTTTCGAAGTTCATCACATTTTTTTTTAAATTTAATGTTAAAATTACAGATAAGGCGTGAATCAGTGAGAGTGAAAATTGAGGTTTATGGCGCAATATCCAAATATGATTATGTTACGTCATACAATATGCACCTGTGATATAAACATTGCTTAAGAATGGAAATAAGATAACAAAATTGGTTGACAAGATGTGTTTGACATGGAGAATGAGTACCACGGGAAGAGCGTCACTCCTATTTATCAAAGAGAGTAAATCTTATAGAAAGGAAAAGAGTACTAGGGTACTTCGAAGTCCTGATGCTCATACTTACCTAAAGAAAGTAAGCCGTAATGGGATACCGATATTACATTATTTGTTTCCACTATGCAGAATTAGGGTACATATTACTTTACGTGGCAAAAATATTTTTTGAATATTTTTATATTTATTGATTTGTTTGTTCTTTGTAGCAAAATATAGGTTTTTGGAGATTGTTATTCTTATTCTTTTGTGTTTGCCTTATGCTGTAGCATTACGACTATATTTTGAATGAATCATATTATGATAAATAATACAATATTTTTCAGCAAATGCTCTAAATTTTTACAACAGCATTTATAATATTAATAATCCATAAACAAGACATCCATATATTTTCTTTAAATTATAAAATCTAATGCTCGTGAAATTTTCTTTTAAATTTTTATAATACTTTTTCTTCTTTTGTTCTTTCACAATCAGTCAATGACAATACGGTGAATAAGATGCCTTCTTACACTAGACTCAATTCCATGGGTCGTTTTTTGTCCGCTTTGCAAATTTTCTATTTTTTCGCTAATTTTAAATTAATAAAAAGCTTTTGATTTTCTATTTCTTTCCTTCTAAATATTTCTAAATAAGGTTTTTTTTGTTGTTTTTTTGGTCTAGCTCTCAAAGTATACCTTACAAGTTGGCGATTCTTGCAGCATTTGAAACATTCACGTCACTTAAAGTAGACCGAGTTTATTTCGAGTGTGTAAACTAGTTGGTGAATTTTAGAATTGTGCTTAAAAGTATCAACTTGAAATTATAAAATTTATTTAGATCATTCTAACCAAAACTCTGTCGATCTAAGCAACAATGTATTCATACGGAATACTTAAAAAATATTTGGCTCTCTTTTAAGAATGAACTGTGGAAAAATATTATTTAGTTCTTTTATGTAAAATTTTAAATACATTACATTTATGGAGATTAGTTTTCGTCTTATACTAGTCTGCTTTCGTTGAGATTTCCGCAGATTACGAATACTAACACTGGCACATAACGACACCTGACTTCTCGGTCTATGCTGATATTTATTACACTCCAAAGAATTTTTCAAAGAGGGTTTTACTAATTCATTTGTTTGCATTAAAAATATACCAAAATAATTATTCAACATTTATTGAATCTTACTTTAAATATCCAGCCGTTCGTATAATGAGTACTCCACCTAGTCTATTATAAAGTTTCTATTACATTACTTATGATAATTTATGCGAAAACCTGATAAAAACGAAATCACTAAAACATATAATGCATGTTATGTTTATCTTTCTTTCTCGAAGTTGAATTATATAAAGGCGTTATGATAATTTTAAAGATATATATTGAATGTTGTAATTTATATCTGGTATAAAATATAACTATAAAAAGGAGTGTTTATTATTAAAAAAGAGATAAATGAGAAATAATGCTGTAAATTGCATTGGATATTTCTTTTATCAGTTGCGTAACGGAATTTCTTTGAACTTTTTTTCCGTTATGTACTTATAGGGTTAGTCTATATTCCATATTATATTGCAATTAATCTAATTGATTACCGATTGCATCTTAGTTTTTATCTTTTCACAAGCATTTAACATCTCATCAATCAAAAAACAGCTGGTGCTTTCCGGGAATACTTTTTTTTTCTTCTTCAAAATAGTTAACCCTTTCTTTTGTTAAACTGTTGGCGTCAGCGATTGTTCGAGGTCTTAACGAGAAAATGGTATTCGCTCTGTTATCTCGCAAGTTGATTCACTAAATCCATTAAGTCGATTACTGTATTTTATGTTTTCAGGAAAGGTACAAATAATGACGAAAATAGCATCAGAACTAAAAAATAACCCCTTAGAAATGCAAGATAATTTACGAGATATATCGTAAGAAAAAATTCACGCCTGAAGAAAGTCTTGGTATATCGAGATAATGAGTCTAAAAGAAATCGTTTCAAAGTCTGATGAACTGATTAACTACTACAAAAGTCTTCAAAGAGATATTTTCAATTTATAAAGCAAATATTAAATTTTCAAAAGAAAATTTTTTTTGATTGTTTATTTACGTTACACTAAATGGCAACACGAAGGCTATTGACGAGGGAACCTCTAATTTTTAACCTTTGTCAAGTGTGACGAGGGTTACTTCTGAAATGACATTCCCATCTCCAAACTCACACACCACGCGAATGTAAGGACATGGATCGCTTATAGTATTGTGCATCAGCTCTCGGTACGAAGGAGTGTTTTGAGATATCAGCATTCCGTTTCATTTTAATTCAAGCTTTAACTTATATGTACCATTTTAGTGCTTATGCTCAAAACGCAGCATTAAGAAATAGGAATGAAATGAATTTGAATATCGGTAAGATTTAATTCAGTTATTGATCAAAAGTGTGGTTAGTAATTAATAATTTCATGTAATTGTTGAAGTTAAGCAACGAAATTTATTTGAAATATTTGTCACGTTTCGTAAAATTTGGAGTTTTGAAAATGCGTATTCCATCTAAGGCAGTAGCCTTATTTATTTACAACTACTTCTGTCACTTAAAGTGGTACTACCTTAAATAACACTAAAATATCAGAGTTAACTTACTGAAAATTATAAAAAAACCAAGATTTATAATATTTGATTAAAAATGATTTAGGGTCAAAATCTTATATATACGGTTATAAAAGAAGAGATGCTAATAAACAGAAATTACTGTTACCAGTACTCCGTGATATTATTATTACTAATATCACTTGTCCTCTGAGTATCCTCATTTAAGTAACAGTAAAAAATCTAATTTTTAGTCTCCTTTTTTTTTGAACAGTTCTGCTAATTTCTTCCCGTTGACTGTGATTTTTAATAAAAGCTCTTAAGAAAAAAGTTTTCAATCAAGCTTTTTGAATTTCTGTATTTGGGAAACAAATTGTAATCCCTTTGCAAATTTGGAAGCAAATAAAAATGTTTAAAAATGATATACCATTTTTTATGATATATACTTGCAGTTATACATATCTATAACATCAATGATGTGATACATTTTCTATATATTTATTGTTTGATAATTTCAGTTTTACCTATTATACATTTATTCATTTACTTTTAACAACAGACACACATGTCCATTTTTAATTATTGGTTATTTACGAAAAAGGTTTCGAGAAATAATTATCTAAATGACAACAAATAATGCTGTATGAGAGTGGTGCTAAAAGTACCTATTTTTGACCTATTTTTGTTAGGAATTAAACAGCGAAAAATACTTTCATTGTGTTTTTAATGAGTTAGTTTTGATTGCGAAGAAGAATTTTTGAGTTTCATTCTTTACCGTTAACGTTTTAGAGGATAAAATGACCAATGGATCCCATTTGTTCATGGAAATTTTGAAACATTCTCATATAACTTACTTGGATTGTTGACACAAAAACAAAACTATGAATAACCACTGTCCCGAAGGAGAACCAAGAATTTTGTTCCATAAATTATGAAAATGCAAATAAAACCCCATAATTTTAATTATTGTGTAACTCTTTAGAGTATGAAGAAAAATATACGTAATCCATAATTCTTCAAGCAATTAAGGAAACTTATTACAATGTTGATGGTAAAGAGTGTTTTCCCTCTTTAAAAACTATTAACATTAGACAAAATTAATCCTAAGCCAATTTAGTAATAATTTGTTTACCAGTTCTCCAAAAACTATAACTTTATAAAACGATGAGTTTTATACTTTGAATTTATTGAATGCTAACTTAATGATTAATTTAAGCTTATAGATGTTGATGAAATCTTCCTGATGTATTAAAGAATTTAATATATTCCTATCAGCATCATTCTTACTCAAGAGTTACAAACATAAGGAAACAACTTGAATTTTCCCGCGATTAATCATCGTAGTTCACTTTTAATTATTCCTTTAATCAATCAGAGTTTTGTAAAATCCAGAGGCAAAACTCATCATCATTAACCAGCAATGTTAACAGGATATTAGTTTTTGATTACAACCCCATATCACCTGGTGAAAATCTGCAACTAATTTTCAATAAACGAGGAAAATGTTCAATTTTTCTACACCCAAGGCATTTTCAATCATCATTTGAAGGTAGAAGGTTATTCTGCCTTCTCTCGCTGTAATAGCTCTACTAGAATCCCTTCTAATTTATACCATTAAGACTTATCGGGTAGTACAAAACGATTTATCTAAACTATAGCAATTACTCCTTTTACTTCACAAAAGAACAAATGAAAAAAAAGGTTCGAAAAATAAACGAATTCTTACGTGCGAGTGAAAAAAAGTGTACCTATCAAACATTCCATGTTTTAAGGCATTTATCCGAATGAATAAAAAATGTCCCCCTAAACAATTACCCGGCGATAAAATTAACGATGATGATGCGAAAGTAAGGAAATCGATTAGATAAATAGTTGTATTTCTCATTCCTTCCCCTTCCCTCGTCAACTAATAGAATAAGAGCTGCGAATATTCGTCGTTCAAGAGCCTGCCATATCTTCTAATTATCTTCGAAAGCTATATTTATTTTGCTCAGTTACTGCTGTGCTCTCTGTTGTTATTTATAATTACCGTCACAGAAGGTAGACCTAAAATATTACTAAACTCTCTTCGTAATACTTTTTCTTCTTATCGAGGCAGTTCTAATACAATTTTAGCTTGTAAGGCGCTTTAGAGACTTAACCATTTGTTAGATGGAAATGAATTATGGAAAAAGGTTAGAAATATTAAGCTGTAAAGAAAAACGTAACTGAATCGTTTTTTATGAGTGTGTGCTATCCTTGTGATTAATAAGAATACTTTTGGGGAGTCATGAAATAAAAACTGTATTTAAAGCGAAAAAATAAATTCTTTTTTATCAGATCAGTGAATACTAATTAAAAAATGAATTTTAGATTAAAACTAACAAAAAAAAGAGGAATGAAAATGAAAAAAATAAAAATTGTGAATTATGTTATCAACATCTTTTTAAAAATAACAATTTTTGAATTGTTATAATACGGATTTTCAGTATACAACTGATGCATTATCATTTCTTGAGTTTGCTTAAATATACCTTAACCTGTAACAATTTTTCAAACAGGAATAATTCAATGTTTTACCCAAAAAATGAATTGTTATAAATTGTTAGTTCCTGCAGCATTATTGCAATTGTACTGGAATTGTATTATAATTTTTTTTTAAAATTTTACTAAATATTTTTATATTTGCAAAACTATAACTCCATAAATTATTGAGGAATTACACCTTCGCGCTAATAATCAGTGAATGAACTCAAATTTCGTGAAATAATTCATATAAACTGAATCAAATAACCTTACCAAATTTGGGAACAGTGACAAGCCAGAATGATTGTTATATAACTGTAAACTTGAAAAAGGAACATGCTAAATATCTTGCTGTGTTGCTTAATATATAGCACCATTAAAATGGCTTCGTACCTCATTCATGTAGTATCATTAAAATGAAATTAGAAATTATCATTCTTGAAATACTGCATAAATGAAGGGAAGGATTAAGAATTTTCACCTGAAGATAAATATTTAGAACTGGTATCAGATTAATTATAATAATTAATGCAAATTATTTAATAACAATGTTCTAAGACAAATAATTGTTAAAATAATATCTAAAATTCTGAAATTTTCAAAAATAATTATTTATAATAATGCAGAAAAAGGGGACGGGACTGGTAATTTTTTTTTTGTCAGGATGAAATACCAATTTGAAATTTGCATACTTGCAGCAGGGTACCATACTTCATAATTATACACATTTTTATTCCCATTATTTAACCTCATTTCTCGAATTTCCTACTTTCTGAGACATACACACAATAATCTCTCTCTGTATATATATCCATACATACATACATCCATACAACCATGATTTTTACTGTAACGGGATTGCTAACGTCACCTGTGGTGATGTTGAAGATGAAAAGTTTTTCTTCACAGTCTTTATAGTAGTTGTGTGGGTCTGTGCGTGATTTGTGCGAAAATGTCTTTTATATATTTCTTATAAGTATTACTGTGATGTGATGTATCCGTGTGCTGTGAACCCAAACATTAAAGGGTTTTAATTAACCTAGATGATTGAACCTTCATTCAAATTCTCAAAATGCATTTCACTCAAGTATGCGTCGTTCAAAATTGACGTTCGAACGTAGGGCAGCGGCAGATTTTATCACAGGATAAGTTATTTTTTCTTATTAGTTTCCAAGATATTTCAAAGAGATCACTTTGATCCTTTTGAATTATATTCATAAATAATGTAATTTTAACGAATCTTTGAATCGATCTTGTCTAAAAGATAGTATTTCGTATTTCGAAACTATTCTTGTATGATTAATCTCGAATCGAAAGTATATCTTGGATTCGAAAGTTAACAATTCTTTGTCTAAAAATAGAATTGTAATTTTAACGATTAATCTTGAATGGGAAATATATTTCAATTTTTCAAATCAACTATTCTTTAATTCTAATCTGTCCAAGTGAAAAAATTTCTATTTTTGTAACACTTCTTTTATTCTTAATTAGAGTTATATTTAAAAAAGTAATATAATGTGCATATATATTTTCCTTGATTTTGTGTGTCTCAAGCAATCTATTGTTTACTTTTATTATCCTTTCTAAAACGAAACCGCATTACAACATTTATTTGGATGCATTTTCATTTGTTACCCAATGAAAGTGTACCGAATGATGTACGTCATTATTGTATAATAGTATTAAAACGAAACTTTGAAAACTTCTTTTATAATTTCTTGTGTATGTTACTACCTAAACTAATTAAGTACTTTGCAGTCTGGTATTCCATTCTAATAATATATTATTAATATTTTGTGTATTATTTAAACATGATTCTGCTATCATAAACAATCAAATTATCTTCTCTAAGTTTAAAGAATTGCAACCTAATGTTCTAAAATGAAATTCCTCTTCATATAATTCTGTTATGTCAAGAAATATTCTTAATGCAAATTGAAATCGTATCTCTTTACTTCATTGAGATAGAACATATATATGTAATCTTTATTTAAACTGAAACTTACTTGATTAGTTTTTTGTTCTTACCTTTTTCTAAGCTGGTTTTTTTTCCTTTCTTTTCACTAAATTTATTTTCACTCAAGCGAAGGTCAATGAGTCATAACATTCTCTGTGTTTATACAAGAAGAGTAAATTAAAAACTTATTTTTTGTTACTTTCGTTTTGTTTTGATGACTAATGTACACATTTAGTTCGAATATAAATCAGGAAGAAAAGTATTTTCATTTATATATATATATATATATATGTAAATGTGTGTGTGTGTGTGTGTGCGTGCGTGTGTTCTCTCCCTCTGAGTTATTCCGTTGAGTGTTGCATTCATATGAGATATTTTTTGGATCATATAAATTAATCAATCTGTTTGCAGGAAACGTGTATGTAAGAAGTTTATTTTTCATTGAATGTTCTACTTGATTTCATAACTTATATTTCCTTTTGATATTTTCTTTGTAGAATGTTTTCTGTGTTTTTGTTTTCAGCTTCAGTGTGTTAAAAAGTAAAAACAGAAATTCTTAAATTTTTATCACAAACTTAACTCAATAACAGAAAGCAATGGTCTTTCTCACAAAAGGAAAGAAAGAAGATTTGAGGAGTTTGGCTTGGAAAATAGGACTCACGGCAGATGAATCATGAATTTTGGATGTAAAACAACTGATTTAAAATTCCGATAAATATGAAGAAAATTCATTTAAGAATTTGCTCATGATTATAACTTAGGAACAACTTGAGAAATATAAAGAAGCCGAAAAGATGACAGAACAGGAAAGAAAGAAAGCAGAATTGGGGGTAGAAATAGAAAAAAGAAAAAAAATGAAATGGATTTTGAGTTACAGAAGTTGAAACTACAACTTGAAAGGGAAAGACGGGAGTTCCTCAAGGAAATGACACTGACATCTCTGAGAAGCCGAAATCGTAATTTAAGGAGCTGATTCCCGTATTTAACTCGAAAGAAGACGACATGGTGATATTTCTCAAACTATTTGAGAGATATCTGAAATTTTTAAGAGTACCTGATAGTCAATTGATTGTTTATCTAATTGGAGCCTTACCGAGTGACTTAACTACACTCATTGCTAGGGACACGGAAGTGGAAGCACAGGATTATGCACAAGTTAAAGAAATATTTTTGAGAAAATTCACGATCTCTGCAGAAAAATTCAGACAACTCTTTCGTGAACATAAGAAAGTTCAAGAGAGAACTTGGAGAGAATGGGTGTCACCTTCTGAATTAGCAGACAAATTGGATGCCTATTGCAGCAATGGAAATACTACTCCTTCAGTAAAGAAGACGGCCCATTCAAGAGAATACCCTTCTAAACCTTATACTCCGAAAAGAAGCTCCCCTGACAGCAGATTAGACAAAACCAACCAAACTGGATCTCCAAAATCTTTCAATAGAGGTGATAAATTGAAAACTGATGACAGATCAGAGAGACCATTGGTATCGTTATATGGATGCGGTAAGCCAGGTGTTACGAAACCAAAATGTCTAAACTGTAAGCGAATAAAGATTCAGCAAATTTTAGCAACATCAGTTTGCATTCATGCTCCTCAATTCCAAATAAAAGTACGGTGCTAAAGTTAGCTGTAAATGGTACATGGAGGACTGCATGCTTCGATAGTGAAGCTAGTCACTCTATTGATGGAAAAAAACTTATATCTCTTTTTATAAGGAGAGGGAGCCAACTTTCAGTAGACTCTAAGCTCTACATCCCTTGTTTGAATCTCTATGTCTCTTTAGACTTCCACCTCGGACTTATGGCCGAGGTGGAAATCTACACAACCAGTGTGATTATCAGACTTGAAGGACGTGTCATCCGTACATCACTAATAGTTTTGCCTTATGCTGAAGGAAATCGAACCCTTTTGAGAATGGGTTTTTACAAAAAGCTGGAACAGTTCTGAACCTGAAACACCTCAATTCGTTCTTGAGTGATTCACCCCCTCGAACTTATATTTTTGTTAACCCTTTGATGGTTAGGCGAATCAACAGTTTTCACTCACCTACGACGGGCAGCGCTACGAACAAATGATCGGTGAAAATGGCAATCTTTTTCTCCCACGTAACTTTTGAAAATGTCACCTTCACGAAAATAGTGCAATATATATATTTCATGATGACATGGTTTATTTCTTTATGTTTGGCAATAAAATTTCCTTGTGAAAAAATGTTGAAATTTACTTTTGGAACATCCATCATACTAAGTAATTTCAAAAACATTAAAATGTACTGAAATCTTAAATTTATTTATTATTATCAAGAAAACAAAATTTAAAATTAAGTCCATTAAGCAGAACTAAATAGAGATTTTAATAATACGGTACAGTATAAGAATGTCTGTAAGAAATACTTTCTAGAAATAACTTCTGATCTAACAAATGTTGATTGAAACATTGTAGAGAGATATTTTAATCCGGGGGTTAAGAATAAATAATTAAAACCTTTAAAGTAAAGATTCATTAAAAAAATTTCTACTACTCGGCAATAAATTTTGTATTTTTTGTAGTGTTTGTATTAAAAAAGGTTGACAAATATTTTCTTTCATTTAAAAGCAAAATATTTTATCCATTTTACTTGGTAAATTTTAATTAAAATTCCTTGATAAATTATTTCCATTACATTTTAATTACACACGTATTGAAGCAATCCATATTCAACTGAATGTTACGTTCATTTAAAAAAAAGTGCATTTATCAAAGACACTCTAATTTTCAGGTTTCTTTTTTGTTAGGAATTATATTTGGGTCAGAAGTAAAATAATTAATTTTTTTACATATATGGCTTTAAAAATGAACATAATTTTTCCATTGTAACTTTTTAAAATTTAAATAGTATAAGAAAGGAAAATAAAAATTCATTTTGTGAACCCTTTTTTTCTCTTGCTATGGATAAATGTTTCAGTTTTTAATTGACATGTTGATAAAGGTTGAAAGTGATTTAAATTTTATGTACATTGGAGTTAATCATTTCTCAGAACTAGAGTATATTTCACTTTTAACTCAAACAGCTGGTGTTAGTCATAAATAAAGATGTTCACGGTAGCTTTTATTGGTGATTATTATCTCCTACATAATGATTTAAATAATAATTAATAATTTATGATTATTATGGACACTTTTTTATGTAAATTAGTACAAATCTTTATAAAACAAAGGTACTGAAATTGATAGTGCTAATATATAATTTCAATTTTGCAACACCAAAAATTTGAAATTTTTTTTTTAAAACGAAACGCTAAAAAACTTTAAGTGTAATACAAGTATTTATTAAAAATGCTAATATTATATCTGAAAATCACTTAATATATTACAATTGTTTCGAACATTTAGAATGAAAAATGTATTAACAAAAGCTATTTAAAGTTTGATTGTTAAGTTTTTCTCAAATAACATAAATAATTGCAATTATATTAAATTCATCTTTGTAAAAATTGTTGTATTTGCGCACGCCCCCGTGCCTATGTGTGTGCATTCCATAAGCTGTATATCTGACAGAATATTACTGCAGTGATCCGCTTATATATATATTTCTTAACACTTCTATTAAAAATAGATGATAAGCCTTAGCTATAAATATCATCATGCTAAGTTCATTAAAATTGCGACCTGCTTATTCTCAATGATTTGTCTTGCATTTGTTAAAACATTCACGCAGATTATTGCTTTTAATAAGCTAATTATTTCTGTTTTTTTTTTACATAAAATTTAAACGTATTTTAATAAATTAGTTTCACTTTCAGATTCAAAATCTTCAAAAGAATTATCACGTTAGTTGCTAGATTCACACAGAAAAAGCTTTTAATAAAATATTTAGTTAAAAACCATTTGTTTATAACTCATGACAAGTTTTAAATTAAATATAATATACATATAGAATTGTACCAAAGAATTGGCTATGTTTCTAGCTAAATAAAATAACATAAAAGCTTTCTTTTGGAAGGTTTTAAAATGAAATAGAAAAAAACTTATCGCAGGTATAAAAAAGTCCCTGAAACTGAAGGCAAAAAATCCGGAAGCGGAACACCTGCGCATTTTACGAATTTCGTTAAGAATGCTTTTGACGCTTAAAAGTAGATGTTGAAAGAGAAAAGGAATACAAAACCTTTTATAAAAATTTTCATGCATCTGAAATATAAAATGGTTAATCCTCTTTTTAGATTTTATCGGGAAAAGAAAGAAAGCCTTTTAGTTGCATAGTTGGCAGAACTTGTTTCTTTTCTCTGTTGGCAGTATTACCGAGGGGGGAAATGTAGCAATTGAAATTTTTGTATCGGAGGAAAATTAATTTCAAGAGCAAACTGTGTTAAAAAAATCTTATATATAAAGTTAAAATATTTTATCACCAATACAATCAATACAGCCCTCATTCACAATGCAACTGGGGCTCATCTTTTATTTTATTTCCACATTACTTTGAAGCAGAGAACTATAATAGTGTTCGAAGTTCTTATTCCTCTTTAAGAATAAATCGGAAGAAAGAAATTTCTGCAAGAATTACTTGAAAGAAATAGAATGTCTTCCAATTCTTTCAGTTTTTATTCTGATTGTGGTAACTTTCGACAAACTTATTATACCTGGAGGATAAAGTCTTGGTTTCTATTCGGGGTTCGCAAACTTTTAAATAAATTCAAACAAACTTGAATACTAAACACGTCCGTTAATCAATAATGTAAAATAACTTAGATATTAGAAGATTCTGATTAACAAGAAATTCAAATATATTTTAATGAAATGCGAAGATAATATTAAAACAAAAGGAAAAAAGATAATAACTTATATTCATATTATTCCGGGTTCGATCTCTCAATCATTTCTTCTTTTCTTAACCGATGTATTATCCTTTTTTTTATCATTCCTAAATAACTAAATAACTTCAACTTAGGTAATCTTCTTCTGCATAAAAAAAACCTCATTTAATCGCGTTACCATTCTCGTATAACCTATAATTTTAATTTAAACTTTACTCCTACATAAAATTTAATTAACAAATGTAAATTTCTTGGTGTGGAAGATGATTTTAAATTAACATTAAAACCCTTAATTATTTCCTTTAAGCAATGATATTGGTTTCAATCATTGGAATTGGGATTTCTCACAATTACTACCTACAATCTTGCTTGACTATCAGAAAGTGGCTTTCATTTTGACTACATCCATTTCATTTGTTCATCAGTCCAACCGTTTTAGTTGAACTTTGAACTATGTTGAATGAATGATATCCCAGTAGTCAAATTTCTCCTTCGACGGAACAATTATTAAAGATTCTGTACAAGTTTGTTTATTGTCTCTCACTATTTTTCAAACACGCATAAGAAGCAATAATCTTTTCTTTCACATAGTTTTATAATTTTAAATATTACTATTTTTAAAGTAACAATACTTAATTATTATTATTCTTTTAAAATTTAGGTACGGTGTGTGCGTGCTTAATAGTAAATTGTATGAAATAGAATTAGAGAAACACCTAATATGCAATCCTTTGTCCTATGCTAAAATAAATGAATGAAGTACATTTGTTATAAAAAATATATCAAATCAAAACATAAATAATAATGCAACTTAACTTCAACTATACACAAGTGTGACCATTCTGTATTTATTTAAAATCGATAGAATAAGGCTATTTAAGGAACTAGGGATAGTTAAGTCATTTGGTAACAAAAATATGACAATGCATTAATGCTCAAAACATTAAATTGCTTCATCTTTTACAAACTCTCTAATTTCCAGATTCATACATTTATTATATCATATATAAAAAGAAGAAGAAAAATAATTATGAAAAACTTATGAAAATATTCCATTGTTATAAAAAGATTTTATCTAACTACAAAATAATTCTACAACTGTAAAAAAAACACTCCAAAACTCCAATAGTAGCCTAAAATCCATACTTTGTACTGTCGCGTTTAAGAAAAATTCATTCTAAACTCATTCTGTTTTTGATGCTATTTACTAAGTTTCATATGATGATAATTACGGAATTCGAAATGACTAAAACATTAATTTTTTTAAAAATATTGTAGTAATCTTAATTTCAATAGACAGAAAAAACTGTAAGATTCCTAAGTCATTAATAAGATTTCATGTCAAAATTATAATGGATTGAAGCTTATGGACTCTCGAAGACTTGCCTGGATAGAAATTTGATTCCAGAATTAATGTTTTGTATACCTAATTTTAACTATTGTATGCCTACATTCAAGAAGTTTCCTTCCGAGAAAAAGTAAATTGGCTTAGTTGTAACTTTTTCGCTCGTTTATTTTTTCAGCATTTTTGCTTCTATATAAGAATAGAGTTCTTCTGAAACATTCTGAAGGAAACGCCCTTTTTCTGAATTTTTTGCTGCTATTAAAATATGAAAGAACAGTAAATAGAATTTTTTAAAAATAAAATATAATAATACAATATTCGAAATTTTAATTTATTTTGCCTTTTTTATTTGTTTAAAACAATACTTTTAATGATCCTTTTATAAAAAATGCAAATGTTGATATTCTTAAAAATATAATTTATCATTCTTACTAAAGTATTTCATTCTCTAACTTACTATAGGTTATATTCCTTTATACAGCGTGTGTATAAAAAAACTTGGTTCAGATATGAGTATCTAGAAAGCATCACGTTCATAGGAACGGGATAATATTTGGAATGAGAGCATTATAGGCTATATGCTCAAGAATGATATGAAAAATAAGAGACCTCCTCTCAAATATTGAAGATTTCATACAGAAATACCTACTTATTGTTATTGACACGAGATCATCACTGTAAACAACTTAAAATGGAGTTGAAGAGTATTTGTAGTCCCACAAATGGTGAAGTTAAGCAGAGATTAAAATAAAAAAATAAGTGAAAATAACCATAAAATACAGATAAGTAATAGCAAAGCAAATATTTTCACATTTCACAAATTGTTGACATTTCCGCCTTCACATACAGCATTGCAGAATATATTATGTAAAAAGGAGTCTGTTGGTTCTAACGTGTGATGACATATTTTATATCAAAATTTGCGAATTTCATGTAGAATTACTTGAGAAAGTTGAAATTTCAATGTTACTATTTAAAAGTATTATAATTATCAAATATGATACTGATTACCGTAATATATTTGTCGAAATGAAAAACTATATTTTCTAAAGTTTCGTTTTAAATGAAAATTAATTTTCTTACAAATGTTATTTAAAACATCGTGTTGTATGCATAAAATACCCTTCATAAGACATCATTTGTAATGTTTAATAGTAAAAAATAATAAAAATATATGAAACCGATTTTCTTGTTTCTTTTGACAGTTCTGAAACATTACACAAGATTTATTTAATTACATATTGATACCCTCATTCATGGGATGCATGAGAGCATTTTGTAAAGAACATTGTTTCGGAGGTTTGGGCTTCAATTTTTTTAAATGTATATATTTCACTTGCACTTTCATTTCATATTTAATGTGGTTCATGTACGATAACTCCAATTTTAATGCGCTAAAATATATTTCAATATAATTCTTGCAGTATTCTAATTACAAATTATGAGTATGTGGTTCATGTGCTATTGTATTTTCAGTAATGTCAATTTGTAGATAATGGTTCCGCTTTAATTTAACAAAGTGTAAAATGAATCTAAATAACCATTGTACATCATGTGGTACTTAAGTTTATATGTTGCCATTGTAATTAGTGATGATATATTAAATAAAATGCTCATTTAGAAAACAATACCACAAAATAAATGCGTTTATAGAATGTTGTTAATCTGATAAGCTCAAGGAAGTTAATGTGGTGTTGAAAAGGAAATTACCTATATTAAATTTAGTAAACACATACAATTAAATATGATATCAGTTTACTTTACCAAAACTCCTTTCTCAATTATATTAATATTCATTGCAACATTCCCAACACAAAATAAATTTCTTTGTTTGCATGGTGTACACACAGTACTATTGCTTTAGGATTTGCTGCATTCTTATTTGAAAACCATACTTTAAACCTTTTGTAACAGTCACATTTTTACTCCAATTGTACCAACATTGAATTTATTGTAGCTTTTTACCAAGTCCATTTTAATTTCTCCTGACATAGAGACAAACATATGAAATTAATAACCTGTAGTTGAAAATTAATGTCTATAGGAATAATTTTCTACATGCAATTTCCGTTTTGCGTATTTAAATTGATATCTATTTTAAGTGTTAAATAAGCAGTTTTAGAGTAAAAAATTTTAAGTTTCTTCACCAGATCTGCATACTTGGAAAATACCTCTAGGAATGCATGTTTGAAGGTTAATCCAAGTTATCACTTTTTTATTTAAATTTGTTTCTGCCAATTCGAATTCTCACAATGAAACTTACTTATACTTTCCCCTCTGAAGCCGAGCTCTGAAGTCATGAAGTTACCCGTTCCCTAATAGGGAAAGTCCCGTTTAGTAAAAAAAACCCTCACGGTTTTTTTTCCACATGATCTTTCCCCCCTTTTTTTTCTAGCATTGGAGTACACACTATTCCGAAATATTTTTGTTACATCTACTTTCCACGCATTACTTCCGTGAATCTGCGGGGACTGTTTTTGTTGTGCCTGAACCACTCCTGAATCCGAACGAGAATACCGTTATATATATATATATATATATTACTCATTTAAATTCTTAAAATAACTATGAGAAGGTACTATATGAATACAATGATGTATGTATCTTACAAATGACAAAAATTCATCTAATAATTTTATCATTTAATCTTTTTTCTCGATACGTTTCGGGGAATTTTACATTCGAATATTAAAAGTTGCAATTCATTTTAATTCTTAATTTATTTGCATTAACATCAGAAAAACAACCTTGGTCTTCCTAAAGGAATTAAAACAAAACTAAATCATATTGTTACAAAAATTCTCCAATCTCGTGTAGGTGTAAAGAGTGAAATTAATCCAACAAGGAGGGTAACTGCAAATGAGGCTTTATTCCAAAATATTCTGGACAAATCAGTTTTTAGTGAGCAAAGCTTGGACAGATTAACAGTACAAACAGGAAACGGAGGACTTGTACAGATTGGCCTCACAACAAGAACGAAGACACATTTGTAATAACAATAACAGCATTTTACTGACATTTAGCTCACCAGCTTAGTATTTCATAGTAGTAGTAGTAGTAGTGCTCTGCACTTTCGAGGCAGACTCTGACAAACCCGGAAGCTACAAGCTGATTCCCGACAAATTGGCTTGGCCACGCAACTGCAACTTCCGTTCAGCCAATGCTGAATGTTTCCAGTCTATTTACTGATCGATTTGATTCGATATTACATATCTCCGGGCGTATAAGTACTCCGGCCAGGTATGAGGCTACGGAGAAAATTTAGGAAAAACCCATAACTTTCTTCGCATTCGAAGTATTTTCTTCAACCTTTTTGTCACTTAAGTTACATAGTTTCTCACCGTGTCTTTAAAATGGTCGGCAAATTCGTCGCCAATATTGTGGGGTCATTGCTTAAGTTTTGATTTTTTTCTGACGAAATTTTTGTAAATATCTTTCTTCATTTATGGGATCAACGTTTCAAGAAAGCATCATCTCAAGTTCCTTGCAATATTAAATTATATAATGAAGATATGAACGCACCCCACATCTATTTTTTTTTTACTTCTGGAAGTTTGATCGATGAAAATCAGAATTATTTAAGGATTTATTCATTATATTCAGATAATAAATTAAATTTGATCTTTTTACAATCCTAATGCTATCAGTTAAAAAAAAATGTTTAAGATAATGGCAACGTGAACGTTACTTAACAAAGCTTATGGAAATCCTAACAACAAATGCTACGTAGAACTGCTCCTAATTTACCAATCAACAATAAAAAGAAAGGAAATGATCAGCTAAGAAATAGTATTCAGGATTTAAATGTCTTTATAAAAATACGAATGGAGAAACAAACACAGAAATACTAACATATGCAAATGTAATCACTTTATCGCTCTTTTAAAATTTTAAGCAGTCTTAAATTATAAATTCTTAAACTTTTAGCAGTCGTAAAATGCCTTTAAAAATAGTAACTGCTGATGAAAATTAATAGTCATCGTATATTTGCAATTATACGATGACTAATTGACTCTTTCATATCACCAGCATTTAGAGAACACAGAGTACTTCGTATTTTTAGTCGTTCTTAATTATGCATTTAAATTAATAGTTGGTAAAATTATTTGCGAAAAATAAAACTGAAAGGCCTTGCTTACAAATAACGGTGTTGTAGATGATGCTCTAGTTTAATACTCATTCCGTGATAAAAAATCAAAACAAAAATCTGAGTTTCTTACATTTAAACGACAAGAATACGACAATGTTAAAAAATGAATCGTACCTAAAATATCATGTGGCGTATTGAATTATGTTTCAAAACTCTCTGTCCTTCCCAGAAAGTCTACTGAAAACTCAGTTTAGTAAATAAAATTTGAAATAATGGTATTCTTAAAAGTTACATATCTTGACAAGAATATCAGTTTCTACAAATAACAGTTCTTATTGTTCGCTCAAGTTTAATATCAGTAAATAGCCTAAAAACAAAATCCCCAGCAGCAAAAGTTGTTCCCGTAGGGACTTCTCAATTTTGAAATATTACCGGAACATCTGTCGCGCATTAAGAATTGGACTAACACTTCCAAGTTTCCATTCCGAAAATTCGTGACAAGGAAACTGAACTTTACCATATTCTTAACTCGCATATCAGCCCCTAGGCAACTTTAAACCTCGAAGTTGTTCTAATACTCCTCCTTTGAGAATTGGGCTCGGATTCTTAACTTTAAAGGAATAAGGGGCAAAAGAGGAGGATTTAAAGATATAAGATGACAAAAGATTCCGCTTCCTTTGAAGTCGCATTATGCTAAAAAAAACTTTCTTGTTTTTTAGAAGATCTGAATGCAGTTGGTGTTTTTTACATGTATTTACTAATAAATTAAATTTAATCTGAAATAATAACTAACATGTAGTTGAAAAGGTTTGCAACTTTCTGGAATTTGTAGACATTCATATGAATACATAATGTACTTTAATTCTTTAAAACTAGTTTCAGTTCATTGATACATCTGCATCCACAAATGTATTTCGGGATTTCTAAAAAAATTTGAATATTATTAAATCATTTTGTTGTTGTAAAATGAAAAATAAGCTCATCTTTAATGTAAACAAATATAAATATAATTGTCAAATTTGAATAATCTATCACATTGTGCGGATAATATTATTCAACACTTAACCAAATTATGTGTAGTTCACAACATATGTTCTATATTATAAATACAATAAAAAGTTACATAAGATGTAATGAAAAACTTTGATAATTTTATTAATTATAATTCTTAAATTTTAATCTTTGACGTTTTG
This sequence comes from Nephila pilipes, assembly GCA_019974015.1. Lineage (NCBI taxonomy): Eukaryota > Metazoa > Arthropoda > Arachnida > Araneae > Nephilidae > Nephila > Nephila pilipes. The sequence continues at coordinate 404,352 of BMAW01078222.1, read as the reverse complement.
CGCTATGTTTGTTGTATCTTTAAAAAATATAATTTTAAACATTTATTACATGTTTTTAGGTTCAATTCTCCCTCATATCAATGTGCTAATTGAATTGTGACTTATGTTTAAAAAAATAATTTACTCAACATGTTTTTGATAAAATCAGTTGTATGTAAGCCAAATAAACTAAAGTATTCAATATTCGACTGAAAAATTTATCATATACTTAATTCCTAAAATATTTTCATGCTTTTTCAAAGCTCCAAATAATTTTGATGTACAGAACTTTACTCAAAAGCAAATTTTATATTGTGTTTCCTTTTACATAAAACTCCATATGAAATTAACCGTAGTATTTTTGTAGTGTAAACTGAGCACTTTTAAATTTAGAATAGGATACAAGAAATCGTTTTCAAAAATATTATTGCTTAGATTTTACTAGAGAAATTTGAAATGAAATTTTTTTCATCTACTCATCCTTTTTTTTTTATTTTAGAAAACATACCACGCAACTCTGAAAAAGGGTAGCTAACTTTCGTAAAATTTGTTCCACAGTCGAATTGAAAGAGTTGTGAGAAATTTCAGCGATCAAAGTGATAATTGTTGTAGCATTTGTTCTGAGTCATTCGTAACTATTTATTCTATTTCAAAGAGGCAAATGCATTTTGTTTTAAGTTTAGTTAAAACCAAATGCAGAAGAAAATTTTCCTTTTAACATTAAAATAATAATCGATCTTACTCCAAATTAAGATAATTAACTGCGAAAACACATTAAAAGGTTAGAGAAAATTATATTTTAAGTGTTATTTTGACCTAATGAGATTATTATAATGCATTTTCTTAAGTGCACTTAAGTGGATGTCAATGTAATCCAATTAATTTGCTCAGGAAGCGATCATCATCCATTAAATTGCGTGAGCAGATATATTTATATGTTTATGTAAAATAACGCAGATGACTCATTTATTTCATTTGATTGCCTTTATTTCTATGATTTTTTTTAAAACTTTTGGTTATTTTAATAATATTAGAGTAATAAGTTTTATTGTTTCTCCAAAATATCGTTTAATGAGTTATAACTCTTTATTAAAATATTAAATTATTTTTCTAAGTAATGTGTTGGGCTTTCGGTAATGAATAATGTGTATTAAGTATTTAATGACTATTCATGTAAAATCACTGTTTTATGAAATATATTTGTTCAAATAAAAAATAGCACTGAAATAGTTTAATTTTATGATAACAAAATGTATTACATTACTTTCAAAAATAAAAAAATACGTGATGTATATACATAATGTGAGAGTTTTTAATTAAAAAAATACTCATTAGAAATTAGTTGATTTCGCGAAACTCACGAACAACATTTTTCTTATTTCAAGTAGAAACACTTTTAATATGTTCAGTTATCTTATTTAAAATCCATATTAACTTTTCTGTAAGTATTTCAGAAGAGTTCAAATACATTTACAACTATTATTAGTATTTGAGTATCCATTTGTTAAACGGCATCGTAATTCTAATACAAGGATAAAAATAATATGATTTTAACAATTCAGTAAACAATTTCACTTAAAGGTGGGGCTTATTCACTCTTATGTACAAATAAAGTTATTGATACAATTTACAAATAGGAACTAAAACATTCATACTTCTCCAGTTTTTTCCAACATGAAATATTAAAAGAGACTCAAGTCGGTATTGTACGACTTTTAAATAAAATATTTTAACTTTTCAATTTTTATGAGGGAACTTCCTTTAAATTTTATATATTTCTTAATATACTTTTGTTTCCTCCATTAACGTGAAGATGACAGAGACAAATTGTTATGACACAGGGCAATTAAAATTTTACCCTGAATTCCTTCCTTATGTTGCATTTCACTTTGCCTCAACTTTAAAGGAAGTTAATATATTCTTTTATTTTTAATTCAACATTTTTATTCAGAGAAAAAACAAAATAATATACCATTGATTTTCTTTAGATTCATTAATTAGACAAATTCATTTGTCTTACAAACCGCAAAACTCTTAAAATTTATTTATAATTAATAATAATGCTATTATCAAATTTAAAAATTCCCTTAACTTTATACTATGTTTTTCATCAATTATGAATATTACTACATCATAAAAATCATATAAACTTGTTAAGATTTTAAGCTACTTTAACTACATCTTAAATTTTCAATCTATCGCAAACAAAGTAACGATTAATATCCTTTGCATTAAATTTGCTGAAATCCCTGTTTAATGTGCAAACAATGTATGAATCATATAACATATAGGCTGTTAGAAATAAAATATAAAGATAAATAAATTTTTAATTATAATTCTAAAAGTGTAATCTTTACTTGTTACTTGAGATAAAATGGCGTTAAAAACAAAATTCAAAGAAAAGAACGCAAGTAACAAGTAAAAGTTAGATGGATTAAACTTAAATCCATCAAGTTATCATTTCAAAAAATATAATAAAAATATAAATATTTTACTATAATTACGATTTCCTCATTAGTGCAAGAAAAATATAGCAACAATTTTCTCCAACTTCCTAACAACTTTAATTTACAGTTAACTCGCCATCAATGTGCAAGTTCGAGTCAAATACGTTACTTGAAAGTTACAGCTAATTTTTGTCAATATCCATTTTGTAATAATTGCTAAAAGTATATATTATACTTGTTTGTGACAGATATATACAAAATACTTTATAGATTGCGAAAGTAAATTCGTGCATCATTCCTTATAGTAATTGAAATTAATCCGATGTTTATTTCTTACAATACTAATAGAATTTATATAAATATATAAATCTGTATAACAATTTCCGGATTTGAAGAAAAAGCGAGATAACATTTGAAATAAAATTAACCAGACAATTTAAGAACGTTGGGTTAATCTGACCAATTAATATGTTTGACGATTTCCACTGACTAGACATTAAAAGTTCGCTTTTCATCCGCAAATCTATTTTTCAGTTGAATCAGATTGAACAATTGATATGGATTAGTTTTGAGTTTTTCATAGAAAGTAGATGTGATATTTCTCTTCAAATTGATTGATGGATCAATCTGATCTAAAGTTTGCACTACCTTGAAATTTTTTTCAACGCAGTCGTCTCATACGAGAAGTTTATATTATCCGATTTGAAATATATCGTGTTAGTGACAAGGTGTTTAGAAAGTTTTGACTGGTCGTCAGGTGCTGAAGATGTTAGAAAGCCATCGTACGAGATAGAATGCTTATAAAACACAGATTCTTGTAAGATACTGATGAAGCTATATTGAAGCTTCAGGAAACGAAATTAGAGTATTTGTTATAATAATGATAAAAGTAATCGACGAAGCCTTAATGATTAGACCTCATACGCGTACTCAGTTAAAAACACCACTGCTATTAGCAGAAATATTAATAAAGTACAAGCCTCTAAAAACAATCAAACAGAAACACATCCCCTCTCAAAAAGGGAGTAGAGTCACTGATAATGCAAGCACGAACACACCATACCATACCAAGCACTATACGAGGTTGCTGTTGCATAACTCGTAAATTTAAACATTGTCAAAAGAAATTATTTCTATATGTTTATTCGAACCAAGCAGAAGTATTTTATCTTTTATGAGGAGAATAATATGATGTTATATTTTCAAACTTTTGTTTCCTTCCATCACATTTTTTGTTTTATTTCTAGCCTTAGGCAATTTATATCAAAAAGTAATAAATTTGCTTATTTTATGTGTTTCTTATTAAACTAGAAACATAACTACTTACTTTGTGACTACGGTAACCGAGTGTTCATAGTCACCGGCTCTATGTGGGATTTCTTTCTTTCGTGTCGATGGTTCGAGTCCTTATGCTACTAAGGACCTAACCAGTAGCGGAACTCATCTATTGAGGCACTATTTCCTCCCGTTGGCATGATGTGGATGTTTGGAGAGGTAGTGTCTGCTCATATGACATCCTTGTTACTTGCCGAGGTTCGTAATTGCGATGACCGACGCTAACAGCCTTCGTTTTGCTTCTAAGTGTGATGTTAATGAAAATAATCTATTATAGAGAATTTTATACAGTTACAGAAATATTTTAAAGAATAATGAACATCTATAAATTTACGTTTCGTGGAATAATGAGTTATTGTTGAGTTTAAAATGGGGGAAAAGGTAGTTACACTATGTATATTAAGATTATAATATGATGTATTCAATGAATCAAAATTTATATCCTAATAATCTTTTGTTGTTATTTTCTTTTTGTGTCTAAATTTAAATAAAATATTGTATGGAACCATTACAAAAATAATAATTTTATTATTTTGGAAATATATCAAAATAAGTCCCCCAAGTTGCCAGAAAGAGAATGTAACGTAAAAACAATTTTTCTATTTGCGTTCTCCGATCAGGGAAAATTAGTTTGCTAATGATAACATACCATTCTTTTTAAGATTAAGAAAATTATCGAGAAGAAGTAATTTTTTTAGTATCTAGAATAATAAAAGGTAAACTCTTTATTATTAACTTGAATCTGCGTTATTCATCAAAATGAAAGGTAAAAATGATAAGATTGGATACAAAAATTATACACGCTCAACAAATACATACACATATATACATACATACACACATATATATAAATAAATAAATAATTTTTTAAGGAGAATTAGAAGGAATGAAACCAATGAACTAATTAATTATATTTCCGTTTTGATCTTACTTCTAATTGCATCAGTGCATTATTCAGCCAATTATATCAACATAAAATCGAATTAATTACTACTAGACTGATATTATTAATTAATTATTACGATCAAAATTAAAAAGAATAGAGTATTAAATATTCTGATGTTATTTGATATTGAATGACATTATTTTTCTGAATACTTAAGAATTACGCGTGTATCGGTGTATATTGAATTTATTGTCACAAAGATCAAAGCAGTTGTAACACAGCTTCTTTTCCTCTGGTTTATACTCTAATTATAAAATCTTGCAACAATAATCATTTTCCTATACATATTGCTTTGGTTTTAGTACATCATCTTCTCGATGTACTACTAATATAAGCGACATAGATTCTTGCTACAAAAATGCTTCTAGTTCCTCATTTGAGAGGATTGTTTACTAACTATATGTTTTGCATTAATTGTAGTGCTAATGGAATCTAGAAATATTGAATTACACTCAAATAACGGTGTCGAACTCTAAGTTGCACACTACACGTACTAAATTCTACACCATATCATCTTGAGATCCTTTAGTCACAAAAGATTTAATGTGAATCATCCTATCTTAAGTGGAATCAGGACTCGAATATGCATCTTGATTGAAACATCATTCTCCAGGAACTCGCGACCATGACCAGTTGCATACCACGATCGCTTCTAGTTGCCAGTCTTATATTAAAATTCAAACAAGAAAGTGTATCGTTCGTATATTTAATATCAAAAAAGTACTTAAGATTGTGTTGTATTGAATACAAAAAAGAGCAAAAACTTCTGTCTTTTAAAAGTACAAGTCCATATAATCAGAACTAGACAAAGTAACATTCATGGCACTGTCTCTAAATTTCTTGACACTAGTGAGTGAATCTTTCCCAACACTGTCTCGAATCGATTACTGGAGTTCTGTTAAGATCTCGGGATACCATGTCAATTCAATATATGATCAATAAGTTTAAAAATTCAGTTTAGACTCATTTCCATAATAACACGTGTGATGTGAAAAAAATATTTGCTATATGGATAGGTAATATTCTAAAATTACTTTCAGACTTCAATTTTTGCTAACTTTAATAAAGTAAAAGAATTTTAATACCTCAAAAAGGATTTAAGTTTTATGTCTTTTAATTTAATAATTTTAAGAACCAAATTTGAAATACGCTTGATATTTTTTAAATAGGCATTGGTAAATTCAGAAGCTGCAAAATTATAAGTTTCACATATTCTACAATTGCCTACAAAATTAATGATGGCATTGCTTGTACATATGTAATTAATAAACAATGTATTCCCCCAGAGTCACAATTAGAGAAAGAAAATAAAACACTCGCGTTGAAAACTAATTGTCATATTTTTGCGTTATGATCACGGTCGGGAAACTTACCATGCATGGAAATAACCATGATGGTAGTTTGAACTTCAAACATTAGAAGTTGCTCTCCCGTGAATTCAGTTTTAGGCTCAATACTTCTTCTGGAAGGCACAAGAATTCCCCCCTCCCTCCTTGATAAAGTTCCTCTAATTCTTCAGAGTCAAAAGCACGACCGTTAAAATCTCACCAGTACTTTTACAAGGGATATGTTCGGAGGTCTCAGACTTAACTGGAGTGAAATACTCATTTCCCGAGCAACCGAAGCGTGAAATTTTACCGGCGTGAGGCAAATCATATTATGCGACAGTAAACCGAGTCGGTGCTCGATGACATTTTAACTTTGGCACCAGCATTCGCATATCAGGTTACTCAAGTGGGAAAGGCGTCTTTTTGAAATTGATATCAACTTTTCGAAGGAATGGGGTGCTAATGAGAGAGATTGTAATTGTTCGTAGGATCTGTTAATATGTGCAAGTTTGATTATTATTATTTTGTATGGGTAAGAAGTAATTTTTTTTTTGTTATTTAGAATTACTTTATTATATATGAAATGTGGAGTGAAATCTATTAGAGAAACCCTACCTGATTATTTGAAAACACTAAAACACACATCATTTTTTTTTTTCTATTTCGTATTTATGAAAAATTAAAAGCAAAGAAAATTGTTAGATAAAGTATATTCAATATTCTGTAAATGTTGATTAATTATACAGTTAAGTAACTATTAATTAGAAGAAAATTCAATCAAAAGTTATATTTACAGGGTTAATAAGCCGGTATTTATTGCATATTTTTTAAAATTCTAAGTAGTCCATTATATAAAAAATGTATTAAAATATATTAAAAACTTCTTCCTTACAATTGTTTCGAAAATATTGCTATGTAACTATTATCTTGTATTTCATATTCGTGAAAAGAAGCGTAAGAGCAACTGTAAGATAAATGTACGAAATTACATAATTTATTAATATTAGTTAACTTTTACTAGCTGATTATTTATTATTTCTAATGTTATTGCAATTAATATTTTAAACTATTAAGATACAATAATTACCTCTTTTTAATATAGACGCATGTTTACACGATGAAAAAAAAAAGCTCTAGAATATATTTTAAGAAATAAATGTCCAAAGATTTCTTCAAGAAGTTATATTGTAAATAATTTATTACTTTTTATATTCATAAAACAAAGAACTTATAATGAAATATTTGTAAAACGACCATATGGTAATATTAACTAATTGTATAATTAGCTAACTACTTATTTGTGAAAGTGTGATCATGAAAAGTTATTAAAACATTTTTTTTTTATTTTAGATTTCGTTACCAAATAAAATCCGTAAAACAGGCTTCAATATTTGATTTGCTGTCAATTTATTAAGGGCATCAAAATGTGAACACTTTCTATATTTTGTACATTTCTGATGCAAAAATATATGAAGAAATCTAAGCCAAATGTCTAAAACATTAATGAATACGAGAAAAAATGTATTTTTGCTTCTAAGCAAAAATAATTTTTACTCTCCAATTAAATTACAGAGAAAAGCAGAAATTATATAACATGAAAGCAATGGTTTGTAAAATATTATAATAAGTAATGTAAATGTTTCTTGGAAAAAGAGAATCGATTCACTTTGAACAATTTTTTTATTTATGCATGTAAAAGAAATAAAGTTTCAGCACACGTCAAATAGTATTTTTATTCGATAAAATGATTTCACATAAAAACTGGAATACATTGTTGACAAAATTTTAAAAATTTAAATTTTTTACAATTTTTTTTTAAAATTTCAAAGCAATACTCCACTTATATTTCTCAATATTTTTTTGATTATATACTTTTGTAATATTCGGAAGGTTATCTTAAATAAATTTGGAGAATGGTCTTGTAATAGCTTCATCAGTTTTGGAGGGAAGAAATGCTGATATGTATACTAAAATTCAATAAAAACAGATGCCCCTCATATTTAAATTTTTTTAAACATTCTTTCGTTTTCATAAAGGATCACCTAGTTATATGCTTCACATTTAACACATACAAAAATTGGAAGTGATTGGTAAATATTCGAGAAAGGAATAACATTTCAAATGCATGAATATTTTGAAAAAATGCATACTGTAAATAATTCTTAGAAGGACTATAACTGAAAAAATAATTATTATACCCTTTAATTAACTGAAAAGGCCATTTTATATTTTTGAAATATGTTTTTCCTATAAGTTACGATACGTTCATATAATTTAGTTAAACATTTTAATATGTTATCACTTTTTTATGCTAATTATTTGTAATTGATTTTAAAAAAAATGAAGTTGTAAAATTGTTAATAATGTTAAATAAAATGAGTTTCAAAATCTTCTGCTTAGTATAATACCAAAATATTATACTTGTATTAAAGTATATGATGAATAAGAATCAAAAATTATGAAGTAATTGATATTAACTGTCTCAATTCGAATACATACATTCACAAATTTTACATAGAAAAAAAAAATAACGTTACAAATTTAAAAAAAAAAATTAGATTATTATTTACATCTCAAAAGTATCCTGCACTGAATGTTACACCTACTTTTTCTAAAGTTATGTTTCTTTCATAAGAAATGATTTCTCTATCAGTTAATGTCTTTGGAGATATTTGTTGTTTTTCATTTTATTCCGTACTTTTTATTGAGATTTTAGCACTACACCAATATCATGTACGTATTGTCTTAAATGTATACATAGATATTTTTGGGTTTCTTTGACATTTCATAACGTCACTTTGTTAAATTCACAAATGGCTTCCGTTGCTTCAAGTTTCACACGATGCAAAATATCTTTTTTGAACACTTCGATTAAATCATGTTATGCAAGCTGTCATTTTTCGTTCCACAATTGACATACCTTTCAAAGTGTTCATTCGAAGCAAGAATTGTTAAATAAGAGGAATATATTGCAAAATTCATTCTTATGGTGTTCCCACATGCAGTTTATAAGAGCCCGTTTTTTCCCACATTGTTCTTGCTTATTGGTAGAAATACCAAAAATCAACACCTGATGCGAATTTTGAATATTAAGACTTTTTTCCTGTCGAAATGTTGTGATGCATTGTAGAGTGTATTGCGCTTTTAATGGTTTTTGTTTTTTAATACGGCTGTCTGCTATTACGAAGTTAATTTATATATAGTTGTTTTTTTTTTGAAGTTTCAGAACCTTTCTGATCTAAAGAGATACCTCAAGTTTTTGACTCATTAACAAAGTTCCGTAAAGTAGTGCTAAAACTTTTACTAACTAGTGGCTTATGCATTCAGATTTCTTATTTAGAAATCCGAATTATTTTGAATTATTATGAAATCATTATTGTGACTTTTCCCACAGGATTAATGCTGCTCTCATTTCCATCGAAACCAATGAACTAGATACACTCTGTAACAAAAAAAAATCTACGCACCAAGAAGGAGTAGCCGATTGTATTGAAATTTCATATGCAAAAACACTTGCACAGAATATGCAAAAGGATTAAAATTTGGTGTCTAATGAATAAATAGCGAGAGCTACAGCGCATTGCAACTGCGCACTCAGCTGGTGTATATAAGAAGCAATTTTCAAACGGATGGTCAAATTGTTTGCTGCCTTGTGGCTTAGGATACCTTTCAACGACTGAAAAATGCCTCGCAGCAAGATTCGAGCTCATTACAAGCACCTATCACACTTTGAAAGAGGTCGTATCATTGGATTGAAAGAAGCAGGTGGGGCAATTCGGAGAATCGCTCGTTATATGTGTCGAAATAATGCGGCGATTAGAAGATGCTGTCAAGAATGCGTGGCCAATGGCAGATTTCAGCGTAATGATGGTTGCTGTCGACCTAGAGCCACAGCAGATTGGGAGGACAGAGGGATTGTCAGATCAGCTGTCACAGCACATGATTCATCGTTATCAACTATCAGACGTGTGACACGCCCACGAGTGTCCACCCTGACCATTCACAGACGGCAGATACAGTGAAATCTATGCTCGTACCGACCGCTGCGCAACCTGCCACTCACGCCTGCACACTGTCAAGCCACATCACAGTGGTGCTTGGCTCGATCAGGTTGGAATGATGCTGACTGGGGACGTATAGTGCTTAGCGATGGTTCCCACTTCCAACTGTGTCCTGATGATCATCGAAGACGTATCTGGAGACGCCGAGGGCAGCGTGCCGATCTTGCTTCCACTATTGCACGCCTCACAGGCCTCAACTAGGAGTTATGGTCTAGGGTTTCATTTCCCTTGATATCCCTTTGTAAATCATTAAATACACTTTTTCAGCACAGCAGTACGTCAATGACATTCTGAGACCTGTTTTGCTACCGCTTCTTTTGCAGTACCCTGACGTTATTTTTCAGCAAGATAATGTCAGACCATATATGGCACGTGTTGCTATGAACTGTCTTACAGCTTGACAAACGCGTCATTGGCCAGCCAGATCTCTCTCCAATCGAGCATGTCTGGGGTATGATGGCATCTACCAAGGTATGTTGATGACCTAGCCTGACAGTAGGAGAAATGTAGCAGGAAATACCGCAGGAGACCATCAGGAAGCTTTATCACTTTATGCCACATTGATTGGTAGCTTGTATCCAGGCTAGAGGTGGTCAACACCTGACTGAGCTTGTTACTCTGTAACTCTGAAATAAATTATTCATTTTTCTGAATTTTTAATCATTTTCAATTCTGTACATAATTTTCCTATCGGACAATTTTTGTCTCCATCGGACTTTGTACAGACTTTTTAATCCATTTCTGGATTACTTTAGTATAGTTTCACCATGTTATAAATTAGGTTTGAAACATAAATTATTTAAACTAAAGAGTAGTGGACTTCAGATGTTCTCAATAATATTCTTTTAAAATATTTCATCTTAAAAATTAATATAACCTTAAATTCACCAGTAAATTATAATTCTAAGTTAAGCGTTCAGTGATCGAAATTTAGAACTAAAAACTTTAGTAGCAATCATTTACTTCCTATCAGATTAGTCGAAGAAATATGCCTTTAAAAAGTAAGGGATGTTTTCAATTTTCATCTGTAAATTTTGTTATAAATTGTTTCTTTTATCCGTTATAATTTATTCCTTAGAAAAAAAAATGCAGAGAAGTTATAATGAAAAATCAAAAACACTTGTAGATAATTTCAAAAAATGTTTCTTATAGCTAAATTTTGTCACATTTTTTTCCATGCAGCAGCGAATATTTGACGAAAGCTATTTAAATTTTTAAATGAATTCGCTACAATTTTGTGATATCTTTATTGGAACTTAAATAATATTCAGGTGTGTTTTGCAAATATTTCAAAGAAATTAAATATATCCAAAGAATTATTTAATATTCAAAGTATAATGAATATGGAATATGAAATCCTTTTTTGATTAAAAGATACAAAAAAGTAACATACACACATAATTCTAGATTCAATACTTTTGAAGTGGATATTTAAGGAAATCTCATAATGCAAAAATAAATAAATAAAAGAACTTAAATTTAAAAGACTTCCAGAAGTAATAAATAAGAAGGAGATATTATACAGTAAATTAATTTATTGAACGTTTAAAATAAACTTAACAAAGAAGGTACCCACTTAGCTTAATGATTCACGACTCAAAGGCTCTAAACAACGAACAGAACTTACTAATAAATAAGCTAAGAGATTTTTCTTTCATACAGTTGAAAGAAATTTTGTTCTCTTGAACAGTGTAATAGTTTCCTGATAATGAATTTTATGTTAGATCGCTTACTTACTTGCAGAGGCAATAAATATAGTCGAAACGAGTTGCTTATACTGTCTTCTTATATCGATTCAGTTTCATTTATTTATTAATTGATATACGAAAAATAATAAGAAAGTGATAAAATAATTTTACAAAACTCAATGATTTATTTATGACAAATTGCGAAATTACCGAAATTTTAAAATGTCTTTTAGAAAAAAATAGATAATTATATTTTAAAACTGTTACTGTAAATTGCTTTATAATTTGGCTTGTCAAATTAGAAATAAAGAGATTTACATCTACGGGGATTCCTATTTTAAAGGAACACGGGTTAAAATTGAGCATTAGGAATAGGAAATGTGTGGTAATGGGGTAATCCATTGTGTAGTATTGTCAAGGGATCGCATATCCTTCTTATAAGACGTTCATGAGTAAGGCGATTTTCGCTTCTCAAAAAATTGTGGCCAACTATTTGGTAATAAGATCCCTTCACCGAAAACAGATTTACCAAAGAAACCCTTATTTTGGTTTTTGGTATATATTAATGTGTTCGGGTCTTATCGATGGGGACAATTCGCTGCTAAATGAAGCTGAAACAGCTCAACGGGACTGCGATTAAAGATAGAAGAATTGAAATTGTTTGTTAAGTGCCAAAGATCAAAGAAATCTCCAGAAGACGACAACACCCACATAGAATTCTCAAGACATATGAGTAATATAGACTTCAATACCATACATTATACCTTTAACGGAATCTAAGTGTCGGAGCTTGTGTCTGGATTTTGAAGAGAGCTGTGGTCATTCCTATTTTAAAGAAAAATAAGGATTCAAAAATGCTTAGTAGTTACCAACCAATATCTCACTTTAGTATCCTTGGGAAGACTATTGAAAAATCATTCCTGAATAGTTTAACCCGGGAGAACGCATGCCCTAATAGTTACGCGAGAGCATTCGCAATTATGGGTCGAATCGACCCATAATCGCTTTTATGTAAAATTTAGCATTTTATGATTGAACCTATAATATATTTTCATGTCAATTCTAAAGAAATGAAAACAAAATCGTATATTTTTAAAAAGAAATGCTTTTATATAGAGAAAATCTCATTAAGTTGTAGCAAAACATATAACGTTGGATAAGGTATTTAAATAATTTTTAAAAAGTAACTAAATTTTTAATTTAATGTATTTAATTCTTAATACACAAAATATACTTACATATGAAGCTACCTACTTAATATGCTTAACTTTTATTGGCAAAAATTACACACTAAGGAACTATGTTCACCACAAACATTTTTTGCTCATTTTGAACATGTTGATTTTGATTTTCTGTCCGACATATGTGACATTTTTTCCTTACAGAAGTTTTCAGTTTTTTACATGGAGGTTCTATAACATGCTCTATCTGTGTGTTGTTTAATTCACTTCGCAAATTCCTGGAAATATTTGATTGCAATCTTCTTTCTTCAGTCTCCTCCTTTAAAAGTTCTAAGGCAAGATCCTTCAGAAATTGCCTTCTTTTACCGTATTTTTCATCCGGTTCGTCAATTGATAATAACAGGACACGAGCATTTATAGCAGCTGTATTTAGGTTACTAAAAATACAACCATTGGTCATCTGTTACTTATTTGAGCCTTAGAATAAGCAGCCGACATTTCATCTACTACATCAATTGCGCCTTTAGTCAGGTTATAAAAAGTAATTATTTCAGATTTTTTGGCTTCGGCAGATGTAGCATCTATTGCATCATCATTATGCATGGTTGATAATAAAAGCACGCATTTATTCTTTTTCGGAGTATATGACACTAATGTCATATGTTTCTGAAATCTTAATAGAGTTGAATACAATTCCCTTCCTGTTGATCTAGTAAATTCCTTTGGTATTTCTCTTTTGTTTTTTCTCATTGTCCCAAGAAGAGTAATTTTTTTACTTAGAAGTTCCTTAGCGAGACCGACACTCGTGTACCAATTATCAACAGTGAGGTTTCTTCCTGTATTGCAAATAGGTGCAACAAGTCTCATAACAACTTTGTCCGCGCCGTTTTCTAATTTATAGGGACCTTCAGATTGCAATCCTGAATATATTTCTAAATTCCATGTGTAAAAAGTCTTTGAATATACAAGAGCAAACGATTTAATACCATATTTTGACGGTGTATTGGGTATATATTGCCAGGAAGGGCATATACCTCTAAAAGGTTCTAATTTTTCATCGATTGTGACGTATTCACAAAGACTATATAACTTCTTACAGTAATTCACAAATAATTCAAACACGGATCTTATAGGCGCAATTTTATCCAATTCTTTCCTTTTCAAACGATCTCTAATATTATCGAATCTTAGACAACGTAACAGGAATAAAAAAATTTTATAACTCATAGTCCGAAGAAATAATTCAAGTCTCTGCCATCAGTGGCCCAGATATCTCTTACATTCATATGTGATGATTAATGCACTCCACACAGATAAAGAAGACCGATGAAAGCTTTTATTTGAATTAAATTAGTTCTTTTAGCATCACGTTCTCTATGAAAGTTATTCATAATCTTTTCTATATAGATATACTTACTGCTATCGGATATCTCAGTTTTTCTAAAATTAATGATAACAGAATTTTAAGAATGCGCTTTGCGTTTTTGATGCTGTAGGAAACAGATATCATTAGAAACAGATCGAATTTTAAGTATGCGGATAATTAAAATAGCATTCACTAATGATACTTTTAATTTGGAATTACCTGAAAATGGTAGTAAAGAGCATTGAATTATAAACTCCTTTAGAAAGAATATTTTTATAGGCAGAAGAATTTTCAATGGGTTGTGGAAAAGTCCATTGGGACTATCTGACTTCCGAAACTTATTATTATTATTTAGCTGACGGATGGAAATAAGACCGAAATCATTAGCGAAAGCAGGGATTACGAGAGATAATTTTTCTAAGCATATATTATTGCTATTCAACATGTTAATTATTTAAAACTGTTTACTTTTATTGATGCAAAAATTGCAGATTATTGCAGAAAAGTGTATTTTATTTTTAAATGTCAACAGAAAGTAAGTTGATTTAATGGGCTTAAAATATCAACAAGTCTTATTAATTGATGCGTTTTATCAATGAGATAATTTTTTTTATTTCCTTTGCTTAAAAGTAGTATCAGGGACCAGTTACAGTTACTATGTACAAGTTCTATTACAGCAATTATATGTTTAATACTCAGTAGGAGATTAGATTTCAGAATGAATACAATATTATCTTAAATAATGTAAATTAAAATTTTCGTATATAATAATTTTATTATGTGAATTTTCATGAAGATAAATTACTGAACTATTCTTTTAGGAAACGAAATGGCACATAAGTTAAACTTGCAAAACATGCAATTAAGTGTTTACAAAACAATATTTGGTTGAAAAATTATTGTTATGTATATATTTAAATATAAGATTTTTTTAAATGTTCCTTTCAGTTAAAAAGCATTACCCTGTTTGCGTACTAAAATATACAATAGGAGACTTACATATGTAGGTTGAGTCCATCTTAAAGATAATGAATCAGAAAAAGTCAGTAAAACACATAAGAATAAACATAGTTAATTTGAAAAACATTGCAAAATATAGGGAAAAAAAATTTAAAAAAACTCGAATAAGAATTGATACAAACAATTTTAAGAAAATGAATATCTTAAAGAATAATAATAAATGTGTAGGAAATAAAAATTAATTGATGGAAACTGTGTAATACAAATGATTCTCAAATTTTTTCATTATTTCACCACCTTGTCATAATGATTTTACTTTTGTGCTCCTTGGTCATTTTTCTATCTCTCTGCAAACATACACACACACACACACACACACACACACACACACACACATATATCCCTTCTCACCCTCTTAACTTCGGAATGGTTGCTGTTATATTCATAAAAGTGGTGTCTAGATAGCCATGCGTTATTGAAGGAAACCACCAATGTCGCCACCTGGTAGAAAACTGCAGAGTTAGCCTTTCTATCTCAAAAACGGAACGAGTTAGGAAAAAAATATTTACAAAGCTGTTGAATATCATTAATTTAGTACGAAAAAACACCTTACAATGCGAAGAACAGAAAGGTTAAAACGCTAATTTGTTTATCCGTTTTTTTCCTACACCATGATGTCATGAAACTTGCACAGCAGGAGAAATGATTACCCTTCGGGCAAACCAAAACAGTGCTATGTGGCACAGTGGTATTGCTTGTAGTCCCCAATCAAAAGAAGAGCGATTCAAACCCAGCGTGATGCATTTTTGTACTGTTTGCAGATAATAAGTAGATCGTATAAAATAAGGTTGAATTAACTCTACGCAATTTGGCTTGGTGTTCAAAATATTTGCAATATGCAAATACATAAGAAAAATCACGCCTGTTTACCTGAGATAGTTGTAAAAGAGACATATTTTTGGGGTGCAGTATGTTTTGGCTGATGGTCATGGAACGATTTTCCGAAGCTGAGTATTGTGAGATGGTTTTACTGTGCTGTGAATGAGGATGCAAGACACGATTCGCAGCAAGGTTGTACCTGCAAAGTTTACCTGCACAGGCCCAAATCCTTCTCATCAAACCATCCTAGCTGTTTTAAGACGCTTTACCCATGCATGGCCGGCTGGAGGAGAAAGAACCGCTTCCCCAGGCCTGCGCGCATGGAAAGTGTACGCACGCACGGGACAGGACGAGTTTCTCAGTAAGCCTTAATTTTATATAAAAAAAATTTTACAAAATCATCCCTGCGATTAAATACATTGAAACTTTTTTTCATTGATAGCATCTAAATATACGGTAGTAAACGTTTTGTGATATTTAAAAGAATTATAGCGGATGTTAAAGAAAATATACCCACTTTGATAAAATATATATATATATATATCTACGAAAATAAAAAATAAGTGACAAAAAATATTTAATTTAAGAGTATTTAAAATATAAATGAAATATTAGAGAACTGAACATCAAAAATATAAAATAGATGAAATAAAATTACTAAATAATACTTAAAACTTTTGATGCTTATTATACATTTCAAAATATTTCAAAATTCCCCTGATCCAAAAGAGAAAATAAAAGAAGACAAAACCACCTTTCCAAACCAAAAGCGGGAATTGAAGTTCAACACTCTGTGGAGCGATATTTGAAAATATAACAGACTTCAACCGCCCTTTAGTGATCGTCAAAAATTCAAATAAAACGTTCCAATTTGAAATCACACATGGTCTTGGCAGCATGCAGACACCCATCACAATTACGATACTGTGGACCGTAAAGGGAGAATCGTGCAATTACGTATACGTGATCACGGTCCTGAAAGAGTTCAGAGGGAAACAGGCTGCATGACTAGTCGAACTCGATCTGGCAGACCACCTAAAGTAGTACGGCAAGTTTACACAAATGAGATATTAGCATACTCCCACTCATATCCAAAATTCAACACAAGAGAGATCAATCAACAATGTGGCATCTCCAAAAGTTAGGTTTGGAAAATCCAAAGCGTATTAGAAGCTCATCCATCCGACTAACGCCTCAACAGGTCTTACTGGACCTGGATGCCGAGCGACGCTTTCAGGTCAGATACAGGTCCAGCCAATATTCTTGGCAGATATAGCGTGGACGGATGAAGCATGCTTTTTCACGGAATGGCATGTACAAAAAGCAAAACACCAATTACTGCACGCTGGAAAATCCTAGATGTTTTACCGACGTTTGACATCAAATGCGATTTGCTGTTAGCGGTTGGTGCTCAATTTACAATGACAAGCTGATTGACCCAATATATTATGATAACACTTTCACGGGTGTACGATGCTTGCAATTTCTACAGAACGTAATATCCGATTTTGTGGAGAATCTACCGTTGTTTAATCTTAGGAATCTATGAATTTTCAACATGATGGTGCGCCTACTTAAAAGCTTCTGGTGAAACAATATTTTGTCAAGAAATTCGGTAACCAAATAATTTGGCATGACGATTTAGAATAATGACCTCCAAGTTCACCTGATTTGACTCCACTGGATTTTCCAATGGTAATACCTGAAAAAGCACGTGTTTGCGATCCCTCCACAAATATTTCAGAACTTTAAGCGACACATTACGGACGCTTGTGTCAACAAATCACACTCTATAGTCCAATGCGCAACGAGGATTTAAACGAGGTTTAAATGTGCATTGCTGCTGACGGTGAGAAAATTGAACATCTAAAATTAAGATATACTGTTATAAATAGTTGTTTCTTTTTCTTCTCCGATCGTTTTGTCATCTTACAGTGTATGAAGTCACAAAGAAACAAATACGCATTTTAACGATTTTATTCCTTGCATTAATGTCCGCAAGGTTTCTTCTTTAAAATAAGTCTATGATGCTCAACAGATTTGTAAATCACTTTTATTCCCCATCTCTTTTCCTTTTCTAGACAGGAACGCTAACTCTGCAGTGTTCCACCAAGTGGCCAGGCTATTTCATTCAGTCGTGCAGGGCTACTTAACCATACCTAGACACCACTTTTATGAATATAAGAAGCAGCCATTCCAAAATTAAGAGGATGGGAAAGGACTTTAGAGGGCCCCTTTTATATATATATATATATATATATATATATATATATATATAATTAGTTTCCAAACAACAGCAGAGGGATTTTAGAATATTTTTGTACTTCTCTATTTAATGAGTGTTTTAACTGTAACTTAGTAGTAAAAAAAATGTAATGTAATATTTCTATAAATTGATATATGCCGTATGCTATCCCAATAAAAGATTTTAGTTATATGGAACCTAAAACAGCCTCTTCTATTTTGAATTTTTTAAATTTAATTATTGCCAATAATTAAAGCTAAGCTAATCTGGATAAAATGTAATATTTGTTTTATAAATCCATAATATATATTTTTACTAAAAATAACAAAATCATCCATGCAATAATAAAGTGTGATTCATCATCAATTGGGTTAATTTCAGAAAAAAATACAAATAAAGGAACTAAGCAATATAAAAATGGCAGGTTTCTAATTTTCTTATCAAGATTTTTTATTGAAAGCAATTACATTTTCATTTTAATAACAGGTCTAACGAGAGTATTTGATTATTCTTTGTATTAAAATGATATGTATTAAATCGTATGTATTAAATCCATTAAAATCGTATTTATTGTTTAAAAGAAAAGCATTCTAATAAAATCATTAACATCTACGGAGCTGAAAAAGTTTTCGAAATCCTTATCAAGCAAAAGAAAAGAATTCTTCTCTCATTTATGATGTAGATAATTACAAGACTATTTTTGATTACAGAATTTTTTAAAGAATATTTACAGTATTTTGAAGAATCGATTGAAATAATCTACCAGATTTGGTGATGTAAGCATTACAGCCGTTTATAATTCTTCGAAATTTAATTGAAATTGAAAGAAATTTTTGCATTAAGAGATATAATGATATTTAACATTTATAAAGCGAATACTTAATTTTTTCATTAAATGCTAAAAACCCATTATTGTTTTATCTATTTCACTCATATATATATATGAGTGAAATAGATAAAACATATATATATATATATATATATATGAGTGAAGTAGATAAAACATATATATATATATACTGCTGTTTGTAGAAAATGCAACACCATGAAAGAATCATCAGAATCAAATGAAATTTAATGCAGAAACGACTTGTACTGATACAAATAAATGATGAAATTTTCAAAACAAAAGAAACAAATTAAGCGTCCGAAATCAGTATTTGGTGCAGCCACCATGCGCTGCAATAAGTGCTGCTATACGACGTGGCATGGAGTCAAACAGATGTTGAATATCTGCTTGAGGAAGAGAATTCCATATCGCTTGTATGCGCAACCAAAGTTCGTCTTTGGAAACTGCAGGACGCGGATCACGAGCGAGACGCCGACCAACCATATCCCACACGTGCTCAATAGGCGACATATCCGGTGAATAAGCAGGCCAAGGAAGAAGTTGCATGCGTTGTGCTGAACAGAAGTCTCGAACAGTCCGCGCAACATGTGGGCGTGCATTATCCTGCTGAAAGATAGCTCCAGGGATGCCTTGAAGGAAAGGAACGACTTCGGGCTGTAGCACTTCACGGACGTACCTGTTGCTATTGAGATTACCCTCAATTCGTATCAAATTGGATCGTCCATGATACGAAATCGCACCCCAGACCATAACTCCGTGTGTTCGACCACTATGTCGTTCAATAATACACTCAGGAAGGCAGCGTTGACCGGCATAACGTCTAACACGAACACGGCCATCATGGGTCCACAAATTGAAGCGTGATTCATCTGAAAAGACAACTTGGTGCCAATCAGCTCGCCTGTCTCTGTGCTCAAGAGCCCACTGCCGACGCAGCCGTCGATGATTCGCCGTGAGGAGAATCCTGTATAAAGGCACCCTTGCACGCAATCCACGGCGCAGCAGACGACGACGAATTGACGAAGCCGACAATTGTACACCTGTAGCAGTAGACCAACGTGCTGCCAGCTGCCTGGAGGAAGCTGTGCGATCATTCACCGCCATGCGGAGCAGGTGTCGATCATCGCGCTCTGACGTCACCTTCTGTCGTCCAGTGCCTGTTTTTCGAGTTGTTCGGTGCTCGTCGGTCCACTGCTTCCAAACTCGCATCACTGTGGAACTGTTCCGCAGCATACGAGCTGCTATTGCGCGATAGGAAAATCCTCCTTCTCGAAGGCCGATTATCCTCCCTCGTTCAAACTCCGTAAGTTGCTTGAATTTCTTATTCTTCCGTCGTGGAGGCATACTCAGGTCTCACTAAACGTTTGCCACTAACAAATAATCATAGACTTTTTTCAACGTCCCGCTACAGCACTTTATTTATACGCTTTCAGCATCAATTCAGAGGGCGCTGCGCGCGCCGCGCACGCGCGATGGCTCTGAAACTTTATTAATTTGCATAATATCCTATAATTGACATTTGCTGCGAATTTCATTTGATTCTGATGATTCCTTCATAGTGTTGCATTTTCTACAAACAGCAGTTTATATACTGTTATGCACTCTATCCTACTTAAGTTATTTCTTAAGCATGCAGAAACAATACTTAGAATTATAAATAATGAAAGTGAAATTTAAAAATATTTAATATAATCATTTCATACCATCGTAGATTACTTATACCAATTCCGTAATTATACAACAATAACCAAATAACTTTTTTTTTTTTATCAAAAACGAAGATATTTATTATAGAATAAAATAAGGAGCTTTGACTTTCTACAAATCTACTGGTTGACACCATTTTGAGTATATAAAATTGTATTAATACATCATTTGAAGCGTTTAAAACATTTTAAACGACATAGGCTGCCAAAGAAGTGGTAGATTTCGGTTCTTTAAATGGAAGCATTATGATAACAGGTGCATTATTTTCCGAATTTTTGAAAACTGCAACAGAAATACTGAAAGAATGGCGAAACGACTAGTCAGTAGAATAGGAATACGAGCTTTCTCTTCATTTAGCCGAGAAAATATGAGAATGTTCCGAATTGTAAAAAGTTTTCTGGCACTATTTTACAATATACTAAATAGAAAATATTTTCAGCTACTACTTTGGTGAAAATAATGAAGTAATACGAAATACATAATTTTATAGGTATATTTGCTTTTTAATGTCTGAAGCTAATAATTCGTCAATATTCCTTAAATGTATATTATTGTTACCTAATGAACTTAACAATGAAAATTACAATAAATAATGTAAAAATAACATTGATAAGAGTTATAAATAAGAAAGTTATTGGTATTACTTGAAGAAATTTTAATTTTCCTATGATTTTAATATGAAAAGAATACCTGTCACAATGTCTCCCCAGGGCGAGTTTGTTATAATAGCTTTTTTTTTCTGTACTAAAATAGATAAAATTCTTGAATTTAGTTTTCATGCAAATTTAACTATTTTAAAGAATAATGGAGGACTTGTTATTCGAGGTGAAGTTTAATAAGGAATCAATAGCAAGACTTGACACCAAAAATATCTAAGTAAATAATTTAAAATATCTAAGTCAAATTTCTCAAAAGTTGTTACGAAGCACCCCATCTTACGATATTAGAATTAATTTATAATGGAAAAGAATTAATACAATTCCTAAATTTTAATATTTAAATACGAGATTAAATAAGTAAAATAGCTTTTGTTGTATATTTTTCTTGTCAAAAGATTTAGCAAATTTCTCATAGCATTTACACGAAAATTTCAGTCACAGCATTTAAAGCTTAGCGAAACCGTCTTTTCACTAAGAAGAATAAACAAAGATTTCACGTTAAAAATCACTGCCTTACTTCAGCCTTCAAGCGTTGGAAGACGAACTAATTCCTTTAACAGACGCCTTAAGCCCGTTAAAAATCTGATTAAGACTCATTAGCATATATTTGACTTACTAAGCTGAAATGATATTAGAGAGTTAATGATTTTGTAAGCAGCTGAAAAGATTCAGAAGTGAAAAGAAATATATCGATGTACATCTAAAAATGGGAGAAGAGGAATTATTTTGCCCCAACCAACTTATAAATAATTTTGCTATCCATCGACATGCATATTTTACAGAGTAATCTTAAGACATTTTAGCAACTAACAAGGAAACCTCTAAATTATAATTGAAGGTGAATGTTAAAAAGTATTTCTTACTCTATTATCTGCGCTTTTTCAAAAGTAGTTTTCTGTGCAGTTATATTTGTAAAATTATATATATTTATAAGTAAATTTAAAAAACACTATATTTATCTGAGCTTCATTACTTGTCAAACATGTAAAAAAAGTCTATTTCTTTCCTCATGTTTTCAAGCGTTAATTAATGAGTGATATTAATGCTTAGTTCTTATTTTTCAAGAATCAATGCTATTATTTAAATTACTTATATATTTAAATGTAACGTAAAAAACAGAGTATTTAAATATGATCCGAATGTCACTTTAC
The DNA here is from genome assembly GCA_019974015.1 of Nephila pilipes. Lineage (NCBI taxonomy): Eukaryota > Metazoa > Arthropoda > Arachnida > Araneae > Nephilidae > Nephila > Nephila pilipes. Next base: position 381,570 of record BMAW01078222.1, on the reverse strand, counting down.
AGTATCAGATGTGAATTGCATTAATAAAAACTAAGTTTTTTTTTCTTATCATAATCTAAAGTTCGAAGCTTTGAATTTTAATTATTGAAAATGCGTATCTTAGAAACGGGGAATTATTATCATTGTTACTATGAAAATTAAAGCTTCATTAGCTCTGACAGAGAACCATTTCATTTCAAAACGTCTCTTTCTAAAACAATAATAGTGGTCGTTGTTAAGTGATTCAAAACACATGGGCTATTAAAGATACTGCTGGAAGACACCGCTCGACAAGAACCCAAGTCAATCTTGAGGAAAACAACAGTGTAGCGTCAATAAACTTTCAATAACCCCAAACCACATCTTACTGCACCATATTTATTTCTTTGAGGTTACTTTAAAGATCTTATTTTCACCAATATTCCTAACACCAACACTAAGCTTTGAACCAATATCCATCAAGGAGCTCAAAGGATGCAGTAAGAGATATTTTATGAAAATTGGATTGTAAGAATTATTTAATAAAAATTAGAATGAAAAAAAAACCATCTTTGTGAACTTGACAATAGTAATCATCTAAGAGATATTGTTTTCCGTATATATCTCAGAAAGTTAGAAATTTGTAAAAAACCATGTCATAAAATAAATTTCTTCCATTATAATAAGTCAAAAGTTATATTTATTTAGAAATGTAAAGTGACTTTTGGCTCATTCTGCTTTTAATAGAGATTTGTTAGCATGAATAACTATTAAAAACAATTATGCGTTCAAAAGAAAAAATGAGAGAAGTCTCAAATTAGATAAAAATATAGTCGATGATAAGTGATTAAACTATAAATACTACTTAAAGTTGTCACTGGAAGGGAAAAAAACGTGCATATGTGTAAAGCATACAATTATAAGTTAAAAATAAAAAACCCTGAATTCTTCAAGACAATGTAATAATTTATATCTTTAAGTAAAATGTGTCTAATTTTTTGCAGTTTGATGTGCTTTCTCCTTGTGTAAAATAATTTATAAATATTTTGAAATAGAGTTCAGAACTTATAAGATTTTAAATAAATAAATCGATTCTGTAAGAAATAAGGAGTTAAATACCGCACTTAAATACAAACACTATGCACTTAATTATTTCTAGAAGCTTCACATTTCTTTAATTCACTTTCCAGAACGGAAGTAAAAAGTACAGTAAGTTCATTTAATTTTTATATGGCTCAAAATCTACCTTGAGTTATTAGATTTCAAACATTTCTGGGTTTCTTATCAAACAAAAGCTTCAATTTCTTAATGGTAACAATAATATAAAAATTGATATAATTTAAGCGAAACTCTATTTGTAATGAATAAAATACGGGGCTATTCAAAATAAAATATTTTTAAATATCTTTGTAGACTGTTCTTCTTTGTATACACTTTTTCTCTACATAAGAACACTCACATAAGAAAGCCATTAAAAATCTCCCATGACATTTGAAATTTTAAAACATGCAGAAGAAAAAAATTTACTTTTAAGTCTAAGCAACGAAACAAAAAAGAATACCATTTTTCTGAGGAGAATTATGTTTTTTTCAAAGTAGAAGTCATTTATAAGTTAGAATACATTAATATATATGCTGGAATAAATTTTAGAACACTGTTTCAAATTTATTCAGAAGACTTATGTAATAAAACAATTTTTCAGATTTATATTTTAAAATCAATTTATTAAAAACCCCGTTGAATTAACTAACATAGATACAAATTTAAATATTTTTTAATCACTGACTTCAAGCATTTACTGATATATTATATATTGAAGATTATAGTAGTTATTACTATATAATTGTAAATCTCTGAAAGCGTAAGGCTCATTAGTGAAAATGTTTTTTAATCATTTTTAAATGTATATAATTTACAAATCCTTGCTTTTGAAGTTTAAAGTGATAATGAAATTTGCTATGATTAATTTAATAGTGAATGATTTTAATTTATTTATGGCATTTTAGATTAATAAAATATTAAAAATTCTGAATATTTTCATTAAAATAATATTTTTTGATTATAAATAAGTAAAAAAATATCTATATAGTTGCATATTAATCTGTATTGTAACAATGTTTTAAAAACATTTAATTTTTTTTATTTTATAACTAATGAAACATTTTTTGTAAAATAAATAATAATTACCATCGAATAGAAATTAGTTATTGAACTTGAAGAAACTAAAATATTCATTTATAAGAGAACAATGAGTAAATATTTAACATTTGAGCTCACTGAAAATTTTATATACATTTCTTAAGCGTTATGCGTTCCATATCTTCTTTATAATTATTTTCCTGCTAGTTTGGGTTCAGCATTTAATCCAACAAAAAATACTTTTCAATTAAAAATGGCTGGAAATACGTATTGGAAATGAACTTAGACACTAATCTCGCGAGCAACCAACTAATGCAGAATCAATCACCATTCATGTAAACCTTAAGTCGAGCGCACTTAAGCTCATTAGCGCGCTGTTTATTTACCTTACAGTAAAAGCATCTTTCGAACTCTTTCTCATTAATTATCAGCTCTGAGAAATTTTCTTCGTAGCTTCGTGCACCTGAAAAGTAATAATTGAAAGTTTAGCGAGCAAATTTGTATTTCATGAGGCCGAGAATAAATCTTAATCTATTCTAATATGTTTGCCTTTCAGCGGTAATTCCCTTTCGTGTACAAGCACGACGATTGCTCTGAACGAGTGTTTACATAAATGCCTAATATCAATCTCTAAATTAAGTAAATCTTCGTATGTCTATATTACTAATGAGATCTCATAATAACATCAATGCTGTAATAATAATTATAAAACTCTAATTTCTCTCGACACATTTAATGACACAATAACTGGAATGCAATTTCGATCGATATTTCATACGCAGACAAATATTTGTAAAATTTACAATCAAATATCGAAAACTCATATGCATTTAAAATTGTTTTTAATTACGAACTAATATTATAATGAAGTTTGTTTTCAATCTGTTTGCTGACTTCATTTCCAAATTATTTTATTAATTTGTAAATCGATAAATTATGAAAACAAGCTAATTAGTTGTTTCTATTATACCTTAATTCATTATGTTTCGAACTGAATTTAGTACCCTTTAACCAAAGTTTCATATACTAGTTACTAAAAGTAAAGGAAATGATTTTAAATGTTTCATATATGAGTGAATATTTTAAAATTATTTGATAAGATTTGATGTTCTACTTGTAAACAAATTAAAACTAATAAAGATGGAAACTCAGTTAGCCTCACATCCATTTTTATAAAAAAAATTATTGTTCATTAATTTAATGTTTAATGATGAAACAAAGTTTTAAATTTACTTTTTATCGCTTTTTTTGATACTTCTAAGAACTTTTTTAAAAAAATAAGATAGCACTCGAAATAGTAATTACTTTTTTCGGAATATATTTATTTTGTATAGTTTTTAATGATTATGTATGTGTTTCATATATTCACTCAGTAAGCTCTTAAAGGGAATTTAATTACTTTTTTAATCTATTTGATTTAAAAAATATTTAAGATTTGAAAAACTAGTTAATCTTATTTTATAACTAAGGGCTCGTGTAGTGTTCTATATAACTCAGCATGCATATTACTTTTCCTCTTCATTTTTGATGAAATAATACATTTTAAGATGTTAATAATTGATTTTTAAGAATCTCTATAATTTTTTTCTCATGACTTATGACATGAAAACTTTTGAATGCATTGTTTAAAGGCGAAAATTGTAATAACCAAGAAAATAAAATTCGTGAAAAATTTGATATTTTGTGCCTAATACTTATGTCAGATGTATCTTTGAATTTCTACGGATTTCAGTATTTTAATGCATTCTTAATTCTATATTTGATGTATCTTCCAGAAAGCTTAAAACAATTTTCAAATGGAGATTTTTTTTAAAAAAAATCAAGTCGTTTGCGTCAGTTTAACGCGAAAAATTGTTAGAGGTAATTGAAACTCAACAGTAGTTCACTATAAAATGAAAACGCTGAATTTGCCTTATGCAAATTATCAGGACTTTTAAAGACTAGATATAGTTGAAGATATCTGGTCTTTACATATATTTAAAAATTCGTTTCCCCCTCTACTGCTTAAGGAATTTACAAACAAATTCAATTTTTTTATAAAATTTGGAATCTTGGATTTTTAATGCTTATTGTATTGAAATATACTCGATTATTTAAATATGATAAATGTTATTTAAGTACTTGAGCTTATAATTTATATATAGTCTCAAAGAAATAACTAAAAAAATTATGCTGATATGTTATTTTGAGTGAAATCTGTCAAAGAAATAAATATAAATGTAATGTATAGATAAATAATTCTGCTCTTATTTAATGATACTTAATAAGTATCACAACAATGCATAAGAGATTAAATTGAAAAATATAAATAAAAAAACCCAGAAATATCCATTTATTTTTCAAATGCATTAAAAGTTTATCGGATTATAACAGAAACATTATATTTAAGTTCAAATTATCCATCACATTCACTGCCTGCATGTAAGAAATTCTGGACTTTTATAAAATATAATTACCATAAGAGATATTTAATTTTCTGCTATTCTATTCACTTAAGTTTCAAAAGCGCATTATTTCGAAATAAATGTCTGTCAGTTTTCTTTCTGTAAAAAAGTAGTTATTGTTCTTATAAAAAGGTATTTGAGCCAGTGATATGCTTCATTATAATTTAAATTTTATCATTGGGAAACAATTTATACAATTTTCTTAAGAGTAACGAGCTAATAACTTTCTTGAATAAATTAGTTAATCCTCACCTGCTAAATACATGTGTTCTGATTTTTAGAATAAAAAAAGCATTCTATACATAGATTAATCTTGGTAAGTATCTTTATTAAGTCTTTCTTATGGTCAATCTAGTTCAAAGTCATATTTCAGTGATACTATTTATATTAATAAAAATAATTCAATTTATAATAAAATAGCCTAAGTTCACTAAGTATCAAATAGAAATAGAATAGGCTAAGAAAAGGCGAAAATAATTTAAAGAATTAATTCAATTAATATAAAATTGGCTTGCATATTAATTCATTTTTATAATATTTTCATTTAAATTAGTAGTCGTTGTCAATGTGGCTCAATAAGACCGAAAAATAAAGAAGAAATGTACAAGAAAGCAAAAAGTAGTGACGCAAGCCTGAAATATGAATAAATCATATCATTATTATCGTACAGGTTAAGAATATTTATTACGAATTTTATAAGTAAATTTCTTTGAATTATTTTATTTAACACTAATCAATTATATTCAATAAAAAAAACAGAATGAAAAGAGTAATACGATAAAACAGTTTCCCAAAATACAAGAAAATGTTTTTCTAATTTACGAAACATCTTTACATATAGGAGAAAAAATTAAATCAGCTCAACAAATTTGTATGCGTTAAATAATTTATGTTAATTTCTAACAAGAAGCTGTTTTTATGATATTATTTATAAAAAGCAAGATTGATGAATAATATTAACTAAATTATTATTATATTATTTCCTAGATTATTAAACTAAAAAAAAATATTGACTAATATAAATTTCTCCTTGTCACTTGTTATTACAAAAAATCAATTTAAGGAACTGGGAACATTTTATTGCACTTTGATTGATACATGTACCATTCAATGTACTTGTTTTAAAAAAGAAAGTTTAATAAAAATTATTCTTAGATCTGAATTTGTGAATTTATAGTTAAACAGTAATATCTCAAGTGGGAAATTTTTTATTATGTGGAACCATAATTCAAAATAATAAATTTCCATACGAAATTATGAATAAAGAGTTTCTAGATTTATTCTAGACTTACCAAAATTTTCAGCTTCATAAAAATGACATTTCCTCGATATTTACTAAATTAGTTTCACCTAAGAACTGCGCAATTCAAAAGGAAACGCTATAACAATTTAAGAGTACAAAAACCAAGTATTTGCTTTAAATTTCTTGAATTCAGTCATTTTATAAGAAACATAAATTTTATTTTGATTATTATTTATTAACTTATTCCAAAAGCTTCATTTACTGAGAAGTTTGCATCTGAATTCAATTATATATCAAAGTATAATAAATTAAATAATAAGGCTATGTTCTTACAAAAAAATTGAGACACAAAAACAGCGATACAAATTCCCTCCCTTTTTTTAGTGTTTTTGTTTCTGCTGTCTAATCCTGCAAATATCTGTTAAAAAACTATTTTTTAGGCATTTTAAAAATATTGAAATGGTATCAATAATATTTAATCGAAACATATTATAGAACGATGTATTGTCCCCCTTAATGATTATTTCGAGTATAATGAAAATTTTGATTCACAAAAGTATATGCACTTCTTTATCGATGTAGCTTCACCCTCATGTTTTATATATTTTTAAGAAGCGGTACAAAATATCTTTTTAAAAATATTCTTTACATTTTAGACTTCGGACATTGGGAGTTCACTTCTCCCTAAACATGCTGTTCCTGAATGTCCTGTTCACACGGCTGGAAACTTCGACAGCTCCCGTTTGCCCCGTGTATGGAATACTCCAAAATCGATTGCAAGTGTGTGTGTGTGTTTCGATAAACAAGACGCAGTCGTCGTCTCGCTCACAAGACCGGGACCGTTGCCAAGGAGATCATTCTGAGTAATGGAATCACCTGTAATGGCAGGTTCTTTTATGTTTAGTATCTTTTTTACTCCATCCCTCTCTGAAAATCAAATCCCGCTCCAACGAGAGGGAAAATTTTAGGGAAAAATGTAGAGAAATCTCCCTCTCTAGATATGGAGAGAAGGAAACGCCAAATATCCTAATTTACAAACACTGCAACGAAATTTATTTTTGCCTTAAATGAAATGCACCCCTTTATGCTCCCCAGGGATATTTTTGTGTTTATTTTTTACATGTTATTTCGTTACGATGTAAGAAGTTGGACCGCCGATAACGTATTGAATATTTTAGTTGAATGGAGATATTTGTTTCTGTGATAGCAATTTTTTTGTTTTCCTGTTTTTGAGAGATAGTGTTGTTGTTGGGGAAGGGTGGTATTTTATGCATAAGATTCATATCGTAAATTCGATTCAAAAAAAGGTTTTTGATATTAGATTAAAAGTGAAATGAAAAGCAAGATGTTTAACGGGATTCTTTATGGATCGCTAAGGTATTATGCGGATGATAAAACAAGCCTGAAAGTTAAAATAGCAAATAAGAAAGAAAAAAAATGTTTACCGCCATAGAGAAGATATTGTTCTTATTGGGAATTTATTGTTACTACTGGGTTTTAATATAATTTGAATGAATGGATTAAATAATTTTTAGCTCTGATGTGAAGTGAATCATCATTTTATAAACTACAGAACAAGGAGCACCTAAAACTTTGTTTTGTAAAGATTTGAGTTTGATATTCATACTTATAATTATAATTTTATAAAATACCTTGACAAATATTTTAGTGTTGTAAATTGTTATTAGTTGTCTTAAAAAGTATTGAGCAAAAGCTTCCCTTAATATGATTTCATTTATAAATATTCAAATATATTAATAGTTAAAGTAAATATGTAAAAATGTTTCACTTGTCTAATTACTTATAAATCACATTTACCTAAGTATAGAAAATATTAGGTATAAAGTAGAGAAAATTAGAAAAGTTTGTATTATCTAAATTCAGTCATGTTGATTCTTATAGTATTCTATGAATTAGATATTGACATGAATCAAAACTATAAAACATCAAAAAAAAAAAAACAATATGTATGCTGTTCTCCCAAATGAAAAAAATATTCCATCCCTCAAAAACCATAAAAAATGTAATAGTTTTAAATGTATTAAAAATTAGGTTTAGAAATTTTATTCAAATTGTTATACTTTTTCGAAATAAAGGTAAAAACTATTAAATATTAAATCATTTAAACTAATTAAAAATAAAAAAAAAAGGATAACAGTTTTGGCAAAACTATTGCGTATATATATTGATTATGTGTTTTTCTGTTTTATGAAGACTTTTATCATTGTAGCTATATCTGATTACGAGAAATAGTGTGGTATATTATGGAATTATTGAAAAATAGTTGAAGCACAAATGAATTTTTAGAAAAAAATTACGAGGCAAATTATAAGCATTGGTCCTTCTTTGGGTTCATGTTTATTGGTTAGTTATAGAATTGATTGTCATTAATTAAAAATAATTAATTTATAAGATTATAGCATTTGATAACATTACACGTTTATCATTATTAAACCATTATCTATATTCTTCTTCTTAAAAATACTTCCATTTCTCGGTGAAACATTTACATATAATTTCGCTCCAGTCTTAAAATAGTACTTATCATTATTAATTCGCAGGCACATTCTCTGTCACGATATTTATTTTTTTCATATTATGTCCCCATTGAAATACCAAATGATCACTTCTTATCTAAAATTGACATATTTATTGATAAATGATATAAATGCTGAGGTAACTAAAGGCATGATATTATAAGAAAAATTATGCAAATAACCAAGGTCAAGCAAATCTTAAATATCACTGATGTTATATAAATTTACACATTACTTATTATGTGTTACAAATTTTAATACCCAGAAAAATGTTTACAAAATATATCTTTCGCTTATTATATACAATGCATGGATTACGAAGAAAAAATATAAAAAGAAAATAGATATTGCAGATTCTAAAATGCATTTAAGTTTTAAATAATGTAGAAAAAATTAAGTTACAAACATGACTTAAATATCTATCACAAATCAATATCTTTTACATTTTCTTTATCAATATAATATTCAATATCTTTTAAATTATTACAATGAAACAAACTTGAAATGCCCCATTTGGCTTTTAAAAAGAATTCATATTACATATAAAATAACAAAGCTAACAAAATTTCATTCCTAACATGGCAATGCTTCTTCAGTATAAATGAACATCAAAGCTTCTATATAACAGATTTTTTTTTTAAAAATGCAAGTTTAAAACACATTATAAAACTGAATCATTTAACTTAAATGTATTAAAAACTTATTCAAACTATGTTTTAATAAAAATTGTAAGCTTAAACAAATGTTTTAAGTATTATTTTCATCACTTGTTATCAAAATTTCATTCTTCTATGAAACTAAATCATTCAAAAGAAAATTTAAAAAACTATTTAAAATCACATCTTCTAGCATATACAACGGGTTTTTTTTATTTTGAAAAAAATATTCTACAACCTAAGATTGAAACATGAAATGTATTAATCGTAAATGATACTTTCAAATAAAGAATAGAATAGCAATACAGTACTTAATAATGCAAAAATAAGAATTCAAGAAAAAAATGTTTTGAAAAAATTTAAGAATTCTCATGATCTGTTGACAAGAGCATTCATTTTGCACACGATATATAAGCACCATATATTTTTAAAACAACATTTTTCCTTTAAAAACTTCATCCTTCTTTTTCTATGTTAAATAGTATTTTTCTTGGCTATATTGGATTCCAAAGAAATTTATAGTTTTGAAGAAAATGTTGTAGATTCAAAGAAAAGGTTTTTTTTTTTAATTATTACTTTTACTTTTCAATAATAATAAATGGGAAGGTAATACTTCATGAAATAATAGTAAATTTTATATTACGTATTGTAATTCTCAACTGAGTCATGATTCCAGTTATAAGGCACGGATGTAGCGTGGACCCTACCACGCCATGGCCTAGTGTTGTCAGCAAGGCTCTGTAAAGGATGGGGGGGGATGATTTGTTTCTCTTTATGGACGGAATGTACCCAAATAATGAGAGAAATTTCCAGGATGACAATGCGCTATATCACCGGACTCAAGTCTTCATGATTTGTTGTAGGATGATTCTGGACAGTTCCAGAAGTGATTTAAATATCTACATCGCCAAATTTGAATCCCATCGAACACATATAGTACATTGTCCATTATTACACCAAACATTGCAACGGTAACGTTTTCGTAATTCTGGACGATTGAAGAAGCAGTATTTCAGAATATATCTTTAGTAAACTTCTTATGATTAGTTGAATCAATGTAACGTTGAGTTTCTACACTTCATCTGATAAAAGGAGGTCCCACACGATATTAAGGTGGACTTTCATGACTTTTGTCAATGTAGTGAGATTTTAATTAATTAAAAATGTTTGAATGTATTATTCTTATACAATCTCTTTAAAATAAAAGAATAATATACTTTTACATGAAAAATAATAAGAAGTGCATATAATACTGATCACGATAAGCGAAGCATTACCAAAAACGTGCATGTTTGGCTTGAAAATACATGTGTGTCAAATACAAATATTGTTATCGATATCATTTTATTCCAGTGCCATTAGAATTTATCACAGTTAGAGGTTGTCTAAATTGAAAATGATTTTGGCAAGTGCTAATTATTTAAAGACTGTGATGAAACTCATTATTGGAAACTGTGGGATATTAAAACTCTGGATACCAAATGCAGATCAGATACGAAATCATTTCCCAAATTGCAGTTACCCATACTGCCCATGTCTTTGCTCAGACATGCCCACACTGTTTCTTGCTCTACGTGTTATCTATAAAATATGATCGAATAGATTTGTTATAATAGATATGTTATGTAATAACATATCTATTCGATCATTCTGTACAGAAATTTCTCAGTTATCTTAAGAAATTAGAATATATTATTAGAAATTCCTTCTTAGTAATAGGGATAAAGAACTAAAAAAATGTCTACATAAAGTTATAAATATTTGTTTAATGTATGTTTTCACTTTCATACACATAAGTGCGATGTAATGTGATTGTTTATTATTGTTGCTTAGAGAGGCAGCACTAGGGCTATTGTCGACGGACCTTTTAATTTTGAACCTCGGTCAAGTGAGGAGGAAGACACCTGAGATAGCATCTCCATCTCAAACTTCCAAACCATGAAAACTGGAGGACATTAAGCCTCGTCAGATTTAACTTGCATCAGCCCTGCTACATGGTATCAGGGCTAGAACCTAAGACTCGACAAAACTCGACGGCCGCAAGTCCACTACCATGACCACTAGGCTCCCACGATTTTGCACATACACTTATTTCAAAATAATTAATTTAAGATATCTCCTCTCAGATAATTGCATCATTTGGGGAAGTCGTAGCTGATTGGTTATAGTGGCGTACAAAGTTCTGTAAAATTTTTGAACCCAGTTTTGTGGTTTAAGTTCATGATTATATCGGAAAATTATTGTGTGCAAGAATTAGGACATGTGAAATGTTAGTATTAATGAATAGTGCAACCTTAATTTAAAAAAAAAAACAAAAACACACAATTTCACACCTATAAGCCCTTACATTTTCTTCATCGAGAGTAAAATTAAGCAGAAATGCACTATAAAGAATCATTTCTTTATACTTTCCAAACTTGCATACATCGAATGTATTTTTTCATCATTTTAAAGTATTTCAAACTTTGTTTTTAAGACACTGTCTAATTTTAATGGCTGTTTTATTTTATTACTTTTTCACGAGATTTCTCATCACTATTTTAATTTTTTGTAAAACTAAAGTTTCGTAAATATTCTGGATAGAATTTGAAACTTTTCCATGCAAATCAGACTACATATATTTTAAAAATACATTCAGTGTCTTTTAAATTAGCATTTAATTTAATCAAACGTACAAATACATTACACATATTAAATATTTTTCAAAGAGTCATGCTTAAAAAGTCTTTTCTAACATACCTTTTGAGTAATTTAAAAATGTCTTGCTTTCTGTTTTCCTAAAGGGAAAAAAACATTAATTAAAAAGCACGCAGGAAGAACTGCATATAAATACTTCCTAATATTTTAATACAAATACTAACCTCGATTCTTATCAAAGAAATCCTTAGCATTTCTTATGTCTAAAATATATCTGCGATTTTATTCTATGAATGAAAAAAAAATTCAGTTTAACGAGATCGAAGTCAAAGAAAATTTTAAACTAAGAAAAAGCTTTGCATTTCTTTTTCTGAACTTGGATTTTCGCCAAATGTATTAATATCACATTTCACTTATACTTCTCTAAAATATTTGTGTTATCATTTACTCCTTAAGAGAAAGGTAAGCAAATTAATCAAAAAGAATATATTGGCTTAGAATTATTATTGCTATTATGTGTTATACAGGTTTGCTTTGAAATAATTGCTTTAATTATACTCATACATATGAAATATTAACTGAACCTGATCGGTATGTCGCGCTTTCATATATAAAACAATGTGAAAAAAAGTAAATTCCAGGAAAGATTTTTTTTAAACCTGTAATTTGTAATTATGATGGAAGATACTTATATATTCTAGAAGAGCACCGTGTAATTTAATTCCATAAATGTTATCGAACAATAATTGTGAAAATGTACCGTTTATATGGAATCACAAAAAAGCTATATATTATTCATTTACTAAAAATTAGTTATTCTAATACAAAAGTTGTGTAATATATATATAGAAAAGCAATATTTCAATAGACAAAGAACACAATAAATTCAAAACTAATCTGAATTAAAGAAAGATTCCATTATTTTTCAATAAAATAAATTTTGAAAAAACTGGAAAAGAGAATAAATTGTATAACCAACTGATATGACAAGAAGAATGAAAATAAAGTAACAGCTTTTCAAATAACTATTCCAATTTATTAATCAAAGATGTAATTCAAATTTTAATGAAACACTAAAAAGCATTTAATCAGATGTTTGTGATTTTAAGCCATTTCTTATTTTTCAAAGTTTATTAGAAATAATTTACTAAAAAAATTCTAAAAATATAGCGTCGGAGAGCCTTTAAAAGAAATTACCTAATATTTCTATTAATAAAAAGTTATTTAAAAAAAACATTTAACTAAATTTCGATACTTAGATTATTGCTAGTAAAGTTAAATCTTACTCAGAGTATTGATTTTAAATTTATTCTCTCTCTCATGGAATTATTAATAATATTATCAATAGCAGCCTAAGTAATGCTGTTGACATATCTGGGAATAAAATGAAGAAAAAAATAATACTATTGAAAAGTTTTAAGGTATTTATTGCAAAAGTGATCTGTCAATCAGTACTCCAAACAAAAGCGATTTTATGTAAGTTCAATGAAATCAGAATAAAGAGCTGCTTGTTAGTATAATTTTAAAATCTCCTAGTACAATTGTCAGAATTGTTATATAAAACTCAGTCAATAAATTGAAAACAACATTTATAATCTCAAACAAATTGATATGAAATCAAACATTTATAGATTTTTTGGACAATATCAATACTGCCAATAGCTTTGATTTGTCCATACTATTGGCAAAACTCATGGAAAGGTACTATTAATAGCGTTGATACTAATCTATTATTATTGATATTAATAATATATATAGTAAAATACAATACATGCTATTAATATTATTGATAATATCGAATAACTCAACACAATGTATGGTATTGATGATGTCGAGTCACTCAGCATGGTCAATTTTATTGAATACGAGGAAAAGCAAATAATTCGATACAATCCTTATCGATATCCTATACACATGTTTTAGTAACAATAAATCAAATATTATGTTTAGTAGCTTACCCAAAAATTAGAAGGTAACTGTGAATGCACAATTTGTTATTTGTTTTTTTTTTTAAAAAAGCACTATTAAATAAAATATGAGAATACAATTTGCCACCTTTGTCTCTTGTAAAAAATATAACTTTTTCTTTTATACTTTCACTCGGTGTGACTTAAAATCCCTTTTCCCCGATTAGACTGTTAAAATTCTGCTATGAATAAAGTCTGCTAATAATCACATGAAACGAGAATTATTACATCAATTTATTTTAACTATACTAATAAGTAAACACTGGATTTCTATTCAGTGTATGAGATAAGACACATCTCCATTCACTCTTCGTGAATTATCTTTTAAAATCAGAATGTAAATTATCACCCAATTGCCTTTCGTATATTATTACTTCTTATTATTACCATAAATTCATTTGAAACTGAAAGATAAAGCTTCACATAGCTTTTAAATTAAGGATATTTGAAATATATCAACTATATCAGAGATAAATTAACCATATCAGTGATATAACGATTTTGTAATGAGTCTATATTCAAACATTGGTAGTAAATTATTTGTTTAATTTTTATCATGAAAAAATCACTGAATACTGTTCTATAAAATGAAAGTGGATATAAATTTATTTTTTGTACGAATTCAGCTGTGAAATTATGTTGTTTACTCTTGTTAGAGTTTCTAATTTTTATTTTTACTTCAAATGAAGGTTTTTCTTCCTAACTAATTATCTGCTATTTTTCTGTTCAGCGTTCTTTTCTTTTACACATGAGATCAAACTTATCTTTCATGAATCTTCATCTCGAGGGCAAAAGAAAAAGTTTTCTTCAATCATTATTCAAATAAACAAATTTAATGCATTCGTTTGTGTTTACTTTAATTTGATATGTATCAATGCAACAAAAACTTTCCTTTTCAATAGAAAGTAAAGTTTTTACCATCTCAAGATATATTTTTATTTGTTTACTTGTTCTCACTTTGAATAAAAGGAATGCTTTTGGTTTTTATAAGGGTTGCGTAATTACATTAAATAACTTCTGAAGGGACTTTTACTTTCATTTTTTCTTTTGATCTTACAATTCAATTATAAATAAATTAATTACGTATTTTTTTCATTAAAACAAAGTTTCCTTTGTTTATTTCATACCAATTGTATAAGGTGATTGTTCCTTCCCATTAGATATCGTCATCCTCTTAAAAACCAAAAAGAGATTATTTTTTTTAAAAAAAATTTGTCTCAATTCCCTTCATTGTACCATTATTAAAATCTTTCGATAAGTAAAATTCCTAAAATATTTCTCAAATTTTAAAATATTTTTACCACACTTAATGAAGTAATAACAATCAAAAGTTTTTTTTGAATGAAGCGAAATAATTTGATATTTTTTTAACTATAAAATAAAATTTTTATTAATATATATGTTTAAAAATATATTTTTTTCATTATGATTCGTAATGTATACTTATATGTGGTAGAACCAATAAAAATATTAACATTTTTGAACTTAATTTACAATCATATTTTATGTATTATTAGACTTGTGACGAAAATATAGGACATTTATACTAACTTGAATAAGTTTTAAAAAGTTTGTCTGAAAGTAGAGTTTTCTTTGAATTTTAATAAAAGTAATTTGAAACATAATTATACGTTTAGCTCATTTATGGCTTAAATATTTTATCTCTTTTTTTTTTCCTTATTTTGCTTTAAATTTTGTTTCAAAATCTTTATTTTTTTCTTGCATTAATACTGTTTCACACTGATAGAGGGAATAGCTATAGTTCCGGCTTAAGCTTGAGTGGGATGATTTTGATTTATCATCGGGACTTTTGATTTATTAGTGTAAGTTTGGTTTATGCATAGTATCTCATGTTAGATTTTGTAATCTTGTTTAATCTGGTTTATTTATTATGTAGATTTTTCATTTTTTTTTATTTTTATTAGGCACAGATTGAGTATGTCACTTTATCTCTATATAGTTTTTACTTAATTTCTTTTGTTATTCAATTTGTTTTTTTGCTTCTTTTTGCAATTTATTGTTATGCTTCTCTTTGAATTTATATATTTTCCATTTTCATTTATAACATTTTTTCTGTTTAAATTGTTGGGTACTTGTAAAATATTGTTTAATTTGCTAATCTGTTGAAAGACAGATTCAGAAATTATAATTGTTATATTTCATTTCCATCTGGATTAACTCTTCTTTGTTTTTCAGGTCTTGGTTTGTACGTATTTACGTAGGAACTGTATCTCCTTTCCATTATTTGTTTGTTTAGTATTCTTTCAGATATGTTGATATCTTTCTTAATTGTTTTGTTCACAAATTCACAAGGTAAAAGCGATTAAATTTTAATATGGTAATATACTCCATAATAACTTATTTTTGTTCCATAATTTAACCTCTAGTTTAGATTTCAATATGCTAATAAGGCGTACATATTATTATGCTGTGTACCATGACTACTGTATGGTACTTTGTGAATTATATAAACCTTTATACATGACTATAATTCTTCTAGAGATAATGAAGCAAAATTGTAAATTGTCTCAATTTCAATACTCAGTATATGAAACGGATATATTATAGTTATTATATAGATAAAATAACTCAAGTAACCATCGTGTTTAGCGGGAAAACGTAGGGTTTCCCGTAGGGCTTTTTCACCTATCATCTGATGACCAACGCAAGAATGAAATATTTCATGTTTTAAACCTTGATATTTTGTAGAATAGAAAGCATACAATTGTTAACGCATTAGTAGAGAAGAAATTATGAAATTAGAAAGTTGAGAATAGAAAAAAACATGATACACAAACATTTCATATTCTTAATGTATCATTAGGATATTTACCATATATTCTCATTAACATAAATTAGAATTAAAATAGATTATGTACACGCAAAGAGCAATTATATTTTAATAATAATAATGTGATCTTATGTAAACAGAGCTTTATCAGTAACAATAAAAACTACTTTAACGGTAAAAATTACTTCTATAAATCTTACATTTCGTAGTAAAAAATTGTTCCAATAAAAAACATCTGAGTTATGCTAAGAAAATAAAATAAGAAAATCTTGTGCAAGACTCGTCACACATGCTAAAATAAACTAATTTTCAAGACTGTAAATCAGCAATATTGAAAATTGTCTTGATTACTTTAAAATTAATTAAAGGCTTTAAAAGAAATCTGTCATCAAATGCATAATTAATCATCTTGAGTCATATTTGAATAAAGAGTAAAATTTGTAATATTACCCTTCTTCACATTAAGAACATAAAAGTATAAGAAGTATACTAAGTTCATGATTACAGATATTTTTTTGTTCATTATCTTAGTGCAAATCTCTTTTACTAACATAGTTTTATAAAATAAAATTCAATGTTATAAATTGTATCAACATTTACGTTATAGAAAATATATATTTGTATAAAATTAAAGTATATTCAATATTTCTTAAAGTTTGCAAATTTTTTTTCTTTAAGAGCAACAGATGTTCTGATAATTGGGGTTCGTATATATTTTAAAAAAAAATCCCAAATTTCTGTATTACACAAATTCAGTTTTTCAGGTTTATATAAACAATATGATTTTTACTATACAGATTTAATATACTGAAAAGGCTCACGACAAAAAGTAATAAAGTCATTTCCCTGCTCCGCGTTGACATTTTTTGGTGACAAGAACTATTCGAATCAGTATTTCAACTCTTCTTATATATATATATATATATATATATATATATATATATATATGTCTATATATTTATATATTTATAAGATTCAAATCAAATTTAATGCAGAAACGACTTGTACTGATACAAATAAATGATGAAATTTTCAAAACAAAAGAAACAAATTAAGCGTCCGAAATCAGTATTTGGTGCAGCCACCATGCGCTGCAATAAGTGCTGCTATACGACGTGGCATGGAGTCAAACAGATGTTGAATATCTGCTTGAGGAAGAGAATTCCATATCGCTTGTATGCGCAACCAAAGTTCGTCTTTGGAAACTGCAGGACGCGGATCACGAGCGAGACGCCGACCAACCATATCCCACACGTGCTCAATAGGCGACATATCCGGTGAATAAGCAGGCCAAGGAAGAAGTTGCATGCGTTGTGCTGAACAGAAGTCTCGAACAGTCCGCGCAACATGTGGGCGTGCATTATCCTGCTGAAAGATAGCTCCAGGGATGCCTTGAAGGAAAGGAACGACTTCGGGCTGTAGCACTTCACGGACGTACCTGTTGCTATTGAGATTACCCTCAATTCGTATCAAATTGGATCGTCCATGATACGAAATCGCACCCCAGACCATAACTCCGGGTGTTCGACCACTATGTCGTTCAATAATACACTCAGGAAGGCAGCGTTGACCGGCATAACGTCTAACACGAACACGGCCATCATGGGTCCACAAATTGAAGCGTGATTCATCTGAAAAGACAACTTGGTGCCAATCAGCTCGCCTGTCTCTGTGCTCAAGAGCCCACTGCCGACGCAGCCGTCGATGATTCGCCGTGAGGGGAATCCTGTATAAAGGCACCCTTGCACGCAATCCACGGCGCAGCAGACGACGACGAATTGACGAAGCCGACAATTGTACACCTGTAGCAGTAGACCAACGTGCTGCCAGCTGCCTGGAGGAAGCTGTGCGATCATTCACCGCCATGCGGAGCAGGTGTCGATCATCGCGCTCTGACGTCACCTTCTGTCGTCCAGTGCCTGTTTTTCGAGTTGTTCGGTGCTCGTCGGTCCACTGCTTCCAAACTCGCATCACTGTGGAACTGTTCCGCTGCATACGAGCTGCTATTGCGCGATAGGAAAATCCTCCTTCTCGAAGGCCGATTATCCTCCCTCGTTCAAACTCCGTAAGTTGCTTGAATTTCTTATTCTTCCGTCGTGGAGGCATACTCAGGTCTCACTAAACGTTTGCCACTAACAAATAATCATAGACTTTTTTCAACGTCCCGCTACAGCACTTTATTTATACGCTTTCAGCATCAATTCAGAGGGCGCTGCGCGCGCCGCGCACGCGCGATGGCTCTGAAACTTTATTAATTTGCATAATATCCTATAATTGACATTTGCTGCGAATTTCATTTGATTCTGATGATTCCTTCATGGTGTTGCATTTTCTACAAACAGCAGTTTA